>OZ038314.1:16782504-16852504 GCA_964035775.1 Osedax frankpressi | reverse complement strand
ATATGTGTTCCGTGAGTTCACGCTTACTCGTTATATCCCTAACGGACAAAGCACATATGCACATTAATAATACAACTGTGGGAAGGTCTGTCCCCAGGGAGGTGATGTTATTACATCTGGGATATATGGGTTAGTTGACTATGTGGGTTAGGGTGGTGTAGCGTAGACGGAGTTTGGATTAGGAGTACGAAGGGAATATGTGGGTTTAATGGACTATAGGAGAGGTGTGTAGGTGTGTGTCTAAGGTTTACACACACTATAGTGTGCGTTGTGTAATTATTATGGATAATGTGTAGACCAGGTAATATATAATGTAATAAATACACTGACAATAGAATTGTATAACCATTGTTTAAGCTAATTTAAATTCTATTTCAAATTTACAAATAAACATGAATAAAGTATACCACTATAGAATTGACTTAAGACGTATGCGATTTTGGATTAACGAGTTGAATTTTAATCCGTTTAGTTCTAATGGGAAGAATAGATGTGGGAGAACGGATTTATGCTAGTAATTAAATAAAGCCACGCCTACCTTGACCACGCCCTCACCGATTAATAAAATCTAGGCACCGGGAGAAATGACTGTGGATTGTTTGCTTTGTGGAAGATGCGTGGTCAGTTTAATAGATAAAAGACACGCTGCAGTTCAAAGGATGCCGCTGGACGCTACTGACCACTGAGACGTATTTATCACTCAAATCGTCCCCCAACTCCAGTGATTGATATTAAAAGCAAATATGATTAGCTATTACTATTGTATAGGTTTAGATTAGTCCCCTGCGATTGGTTCCCATGATTAATTCTGCATTTCTATCCGATAAGAATGCTATTGTAGTCTATTATCTAGTATAGTGAACGTTGGACATATATAATTAATGGTTCGTGTTGTAACAAATACATTATATTCAAACGTTATTATCATATATAATTATATAATTATCTCACGTGCTAACCACTAATCTAACGAAATTATCTATTGATAACAGAGTATTGAATTAATGTAGAGATCGTCATATTATTATCATATTGTTATCGTAAATTCCATCGTTGTCATAATATACTGTCGTAACAAAAACTTACATAATCGTTATAATTAACTAATTGTATTATTAATACTGATTGTACACAGTTATAATACAATACACATCGATAGTTATTGATTATAATAACCGATATATCGATCAGCTAAGTTCTACGTAACAATGCTATATTTAGTAACAGTATTAGTAACAATAAACATATTGCGCAATTAGAGGTAAAAGCTTTAACTTCACTTCCGGTCATTTAACACTCTCTTAATGAATTCGATTGTAATTATATCAATTAACTTCAGATAATCTATAGGTCCCTATATATTTGCCTTTGTAATGTGATTTATATTACCATTAGTACTACTTAAACACCTGATAAACAATGAAATGATAATGAACTGCTAATTAATACCATTGTCTCACTTTACTGATCAGTGTACGTAATATTATATAATACCTCTTAATGTATATCTTCATAGAAGTCTTTATAGATTATATACAGTCTATGTCTATGTCTATGTCTACAGTCTATGTCTATGTCTATATGCCTATATGTCTATATGACGATATGACGATATGTCTATATGTCTATATGCTTATATGTCTATATGCATATATGTCTATATGCCTATATGTCTATATGCCTATATGTCTATATGCCTATATGTATATGTTTAAATGTCTATGTCTATATGTATATATCTCTATATGCCTATAAGCCTATATATCTATGTTCATATGTTTATATGTCTATATGTCTATGTTTATATGTATATATGTCTATGTTTATATATCTATATGTCTATGCTTATATGTCTATATGTCTATATATATGCCTATGTTTATGTGTATATATCTATATGTATATGTGTCTATATGTATATATGTCTATATGTCTATGACTATATACATTTTTATATAGATATAAGTATATATGTCATAATAGTGTTTATTCTTTAAATGTTTTTATAAGTGTTTATAGTGGAATTAACCTTAATGGACTGCAATAAGCCATAAGCCAGACTTAGCATTTATTCAGAAGTGAATAATCACGTGATTTTGAATCACGTAGCACGTGCCACTCACTCTACATGCAAATACGAGGATAAATACACGTGCCCAGGGATAAAGACGTAAGAAGATTTCTCGCCCTTCCCAGTTAATCCAATAAGCCCGAGTAGAAGAGCACGTCGTGTGAAGTGAGCCGTACATGGTAGGACGGAAACTCCCGTTATTACGTAATGCTACGGTTAATCCGCGCGCATACGTAGTTCCTAATCAGCACGACAATGACTATTATTACAGCTATTGTTATTGTATATCAAAGCTTATTACGTAACGACTGCCATTGTCTGTGTTCTATTTGCCGGCAGTAACTCGATAAAAACACAACTTCTAGGTATAATCCCATGACTCCGTTTACTTCGACTACACACGGCACCGTAGGGTGTAGATTATTAATGTATTCGAGTTGTTATAATCCATTTGATTCTAACGGGTTTTAACCAGACGAGTGGGCATACAGTGTACAGTATAAGTTGTACGGTGTACTAATTAGGATATATAATAAATACCATATTCTAAACCATATATCCATATAATAATGTATATATACATATACATATATATATATATATATATATATATATATATATATATATCAAAATCAGATAATCAGTTACTCGATTATAATTAATATTCCACGATACATGACAATACTATTATTTGATCACATTATGCGTTCTATTTGTCTTATAACTAAGTTTTGCGGATCATATTTCATTATGTGTGATACTCGTGGTCAATGGTGTTGCGACCATTTATGAAAAGTACAGGAAACTATAGTGCGGTGTATGGGCGGACAAGTCTATTGTCTAGATGTCCTATGTAAAAATAAACACGCCCCCAAATTTCAATAATTAATTACTGGGCGTGGCTAAATAGTCTGGAGGGTATTGGTAAGAAACTATATCTGACCGTTAACAATGAATACAGATATTGTATTTTACGCTATACACCGTATACCGAACATACACTGTATACTATATACACTATATGTATACACTATATACTATGCAATATGCAGTGTACAGTGTAAGCATTATACTATACACTATAGTATAATGTCTGGTAAGGTCTCATTTGCTAAAGTCTGGCATACACTACATTACAGAGGCTAATACACAAGTTATGTTGTGAGAGATATGAGTTGATACTTCATATGAGTTGTTTAGTATTAAATTGTGCCTTGACTTTTTTGAAGAGTAATTTTAGAAATGTTGTCTTTTTAAAAATTGAAACCAACTTTTACATTATCATTGCCGTTTTATATTTAATTTAATAGAATTGAATTGACGTTATGGAAAAACGTATACAATTATATTTTCTTATTGCTTTTACGTGAATGTCTAAATATATTAATATTACTTCATATAACCTCCATGAGATACAGCAAACTATACAATGTTTAACTTACAGATATCGTGATTATATATGTATATATTGTATATTGTCCAGTGTACAATGTTCACTTTAATGAATATATTGTACTATTACATCTTTATATTTATATATATATACTATAATATAGATATTATATTATATATATATATATATATATGCATATATATTATATTATATATATATATATATATATATATATATATATATATATATATATTATAATCATTAACGATTTTTAATAATGTAAATATGTGCATAACCTAAGATTTTATTTGTGCATATCTTGAATAAATATACATTAACAATGTCTATAAATACATTTAGTGTAGGGCAGTCGATATGGTATAACGTAATATTTGATAATGAATAACAGCATTTATATATGCGGTACTTATGTAACTATAAAAACAACCTATCGTAGATATATAAATAACATTGTGAATGTGTTAAATAAATATAAACCAGAACAAGTATATAAATATTATCTCACCTATATTTATATAGATATAGATATAACTGCGTATAATTCACGATATAATTCCAGTATCTCAAATACAATGACATTTTATTCATATTTCACCGTTCAATAATTATGGAGACTGTTTATAATCATAGCTATTAATCAAATGCTTCTGCCGCAGATTATATCTGTAACAGCGCATACATACACGCATATGTCTCTACACATACATAGCACGCACACATCCCGTACATCTACACACAGCTCCCCACATCCACACACCGACGCACATTTCACATGAATTTGATAAAAGTTGAAATCTATTGATTTAACGTGAAAAAGAAAACTACAAAATTCGATTTTCTCAATTACAACAATCTAACCTCGCATTGTGTAAGTATTATCATCTAAGGTAACGTTAGTCGGTGCATTGATCTATATTTAGACTTGAACCCGCCGGGGCATGATCTACTACACGCAGCTGTCATCATCCATATTACGTAATCTCAACTTGGGAGTTATAACAATATACTGCCTGCCGTATAATGTTGTGTGTCTAATTGACTAAATTAATAATTTAATTCGATTAGGATCCGTGAGCATTTGTAAATAGAATACATAATCTCCCCATTAGATATAAGTGATGGAACGCTATGGGGTTATGAAAATAATCCAAATTTGTATCGATTGTTGAATATGAATATGGTGCCTGGTAAAGGCGCTTATTTTGACTAAACTAATTAAATATGTTATGAATTACAATTTGTAATAGAATTTGAATTCTATTTATACGAGTTTCCTAATTATTCTTCTAAAACAATAATAATCATGAATTATAATTTGTACGCAGTTTCGAAAGTGTTTAAAGAATGAAATATCTGAGAATTGATACAGTGGCCTTTTGTTAACAATGCGACCTATACTCGTGTAGTGTATCGAATTATCATTGTTTTAAATGTAGCATGTTGTTAAATGATTAATGTTCGTTATTTATCTGGCGGGGCTAAATGTCGCGTTACCACGAAATAAGGCCAATGTACAAATGAATCTCTGCGTAATGTTATATCATGAATTTGTTCATCTATTAAGAGTTACATATAATGATATAACATAAGGATATCTACTGTATACGGTACACTGTACAGTCGTTCTGCTATATGGGCGAGGGTAATCAATTAACTTCATATCTACATGCTAACCATACCGGCTTAACCTATCTAAGCTACTATAGAGTATGGTCTACTATAGTGGGTAAGCTCTACTATAGTGGGTTTGGTCTACTATAGTGGGTATGCTCTACTATAGTGGGTATGCTCTACTATAGTGGGTATGCTCTACTATAGTGGGTATGGTCTACTATAGTGGGTATGCACTACTATAGTGGGTATGCTCTACTATAGTGGGTATGCTCTACTATAGTGGGTATGCTCTACTATAGAGTATGCTCTACTATAGTGGGTATGCACTACTATAGTGGGTAAGATCTACTATAGTGGGTATGCTCTACTATAGTGGGTATGCACTACTATAGTGGGTATGGTCTACTATAGTGGGTATGCTCTACTATAGTGGGTATGCACTACTATAGTGGGTATGCACTACTATAGAGTATGCTCTACTATAGTGGGTATGGTCTACTATAGTGGGTATGCTCTACTATAGTGGGTATGCACTACTATAGTGGGTATGCACTACTATAGTGGGTATGCTCTACTATAGTGGGTATGCACTACTATAGTGGGTATGCTCTACTATAGTGGGTATGGTCTACTATAGTGGGTATGCACTACTATAGTGGGTATGGTCTACTATAGTGGGTATGGTCTACTATAGTGGGTATGCACTACTATAGTGGGTATGCACTACTATAGAGTATGCTCTACTATAGTGGGTAAGCTCTACTATAGTGGGTATGCACTACTATAGTGGGTATGCTCTACTATAGTGGGTATGCACTACTATAGTGGGTATGCTCTACTATAGTGAGTATGCACTACTATAGTGGGTATGGTCTACTATAGTGGGTATGCTCTACTATAGTGGCTATGGTCTACTATAGTGGGTATGCACTACTATAGTGGGTATGGTCTACTATAGTGGGTATGCTCTACTATAGTGGGTATGCACTACTATAGTGGGTATGCACTACTATAGTGGGTATGCTCTACTATAGTGGGTATGCACTACTATAGTGGGTATGCTCTACTATAGTGGGTATGCACTACTATAGAGTATGCTCTACTATAGTGGGTATGGTCTACTATAGTGGGTATGCTCTACTATAGTGGGTATGCACTACTATAGTGGGTATGCACTACTATAGTGGGTATGCTCTACTATAGTGGGTATGCACTACTATAGTGGGTATGCTCTACTATAGTGGGTATGGTCTACTATAGTGGGTATGCACTACTATAGTGGGTATGCACTACTATAGTGGGTATGCACTACTATATAGTATGCTCTACTATAGTGGGTATGGTCTACTATAGTGGGTATGCTCTACTATAGTGGGTATGCACTACTATAGTGGGTATGCACTACTATAGTGGGTATGCTCTACTATAGTGGGTAAGCTCTACTATAGTGGGTATGCACTACTATAGTGGGTATGCTCTACTATAGTGGGTATGCACTACTATAGTGGGTATGGTCTACTATAGTGGGTATGCTCTACTATAGTGGGTATGCACTACTATAGTGGGTATGCACTACTATAGTGGGTATGCTCTACTATAGTGGGTAAGCTCTACTATAGTGGGTATGCACTACTATAGTGGGTATGCTCTACTATAGTGGGTATGCACTACTATAGTGGGTATGCTCTACTATAGTGGGTATGCACTACTATAGTGGGTATGCTCTACTATAGTGGGTATGCACTACTATAGTGGGTATGCACTACTATAGTGGGTATGCACTACTATAGTGGGTATGCACTACTATAGTGGGTATGCACTACTATAGTGGGTATGCACTACTATAGTGGGTATGGTCTACTATAGTGGGTATGGTCTACTATAGTGGGTATGCACTACTATAGTGGGTATGGTCTACTATAGTGGGTATGCTCTACTATAGTGGGTATGCACTACTATAGTGGGTATGCACTACTATAGTGGGTATGCTCTACTATAGTGGGTATGCACTACTATAGTGGGTATGGTCTACTATAGTGGGTATGCACTACTATAGTGGGTATGGTCTACTATAGTGGGTATGGTCTACTATAGTGGGTATGCACTACTATAGTGGGTATGCACTACTATAGAGTATGCTCTACTATAGTGGGTATGGTCTACTATAGTGGGTATGCACTACTATAGAGTATGCTCTACTATAGTGGGTAAGCTCTACTATAGTGGGTATGCACTACTATAGTGGGTATGCTCTACTATAGTGGGTATGCACTACTATAGAGTATGCTCTACTATAGTGGGTAAGCTCTACTATAGTGGGTATGCACTACCATAGTGGGTATGCTCTACTATAGTGGGTATGCACTACTATAGAGTATGCTCTACTATAGTGGGTAAGCTCTACTATAGTGGGTATGCACTACTATAGTGGGTATGGTCTACTATAGTGGGTATGCACTACTATAGTGGGTATGGTCTACTATAGTGGGTATGGTCTACGATAGTGGGTATGCACTACTATAGTGGGTATGCACTACTATAGAGTATGCTCTACTATATTGGGTATGGTCTACTATAGTGGGTATGTTCTACTATAGAGTATGGTCTACTATAGTGGGTATGCTCTACTATAGTGGGTATGGTCTACTATAGTAGGTATGGTCTACTATAGTGGGTACACGTCATTGTTCGGTGTGCATACAATGTATGCAGAACAATGTAAGTTATACCCTGTACTCTAGCCTATATATTCTCTTCCCTGTAATAATGATCTTATCCACTTTGACCTTTAGTCTATGCCCTGCAAGTTTTACACCGTGTTCTCTTTCTTATAGGATATGCGATACTCCCTATACTATACTGTACTCTATAACAGTTACGCTACACGTATATATATATATATATATATATATAGTATTATGTAATATGCGTATTATGTAATGAGAAACAGCAATGGTAATAAAAACTCAAACACAACCTAAACCTATATATAGCAATTGTGGAATATCTTCAAATAGATTTCATAGATTAACTTCTACTAAAATCGTTTGAATTTGTTATTAGAATGTATATCTGATAACTGCAAAATAGTGTACAAAATAAAGGAATTCTTTTACCTAATTATAAACATTCACACATTATATCTATATATTATACACACCCACACACGCGTACTCGCACACACACACATACGCACACTATATATATGCACTACCGTATACGGAGATACATTTGTGAGTCATTAAGAAAGGTGAACATATGTACATTCTATAGGTCAGAGGTCACTATATATTTCTATAACATACAAATGAAGTGGTAATGTAAAGCTACAGCAGTGATATGATAAAAAGGTTTATTTACTAACAATTACTATTGAGTATGACATGTATGGATTTTACATGATTATATAATAAAAATTCGAATAAAGGAAAGTGTAATCTAGACCAGATTTCTCAATAATATTTTCTCACAACCTTCAGATAACGCTAAGTCCCAGGGTCGTTATAGTTAGATATAATGTTATAGTAGTCAACTGTATCTCAATCATATATATATATATATATATATATATATTAGATAATGTCCACAAGCTTGGACAGAATCCTGTGAACAATTTGAACTTATCCCGTTCTAAGTATTCTATGAATAATGAATATATCTATATGTCGTGAGCATACTATGTAAATATAATACCTTTTATTACCGGGTAAAACTCAATTGTAAACGGTTATAGTCCTATTAACCTAGTACTACATATATACATGGTTACAATGTTAACTGAGGCATGAAGTACAATACTTATGTGCTGTCTTATCTATGACATCACATAATAGACTAGTCTATATATGAGAATCTATATATATATATATATATATATATATATATATTCTGAGAATAGGAATATACACCTGTTTTAGTTACTATCGTATAATCACCACTAATGAAGTGAGAGGAATGACTATCCTAGCGTCATGCCATACGTTGACGTAGAAGGTGTATGCTAGGATGTAAGATCTGTTAGATAGGGACTAGTCTGTTTACATCGGCTGTCAATCACGCACTAGAAACGGTCGCCATCTTGTCGTCGACGAGGTATTCGCAGGCATGCTTTTGTAAATAAATAATACGGGCTCGACTAACTGTCCAGGGAATAGATTCCATTATTTGTAAACAATGATCATCCACTTTTGGGCTGTATTCGATATGTATTAATTAAGACTCGAGATAATTGGGATATATGATGATAAGTTGGCCTTCTAACGGCTGTAGTTAAATTTAAACGCTATTTTCTTAATGTACATTATTACTAATACTATATTTTCTTATGTACATTAATGTCTAATAATTTTAATAGACATATATTAGTTCTTATATTATATAACTAAAATGGCCTGATTGAATGTATAAATTTGTTGTTATTATAAACAATGTATGATTACTTATCAAGTAAATTCAGTAAAGAAATTAGAAATAAACAAATCATTTTTAAATTACAAAAATAATGTGTGAGATTTGTGAAGTAGTGAGTGTATCTATAGTAGTGAGTGTAGTATGGTATGGGTTAAGTGGTGGGTAGGTATTAGTGAGTAGGTGAATTAGTGTGTTGGTGTGGTAGTAAATAGGTGTCATGATGAGTGCGTGTAGGTTCACTGAGCACTGTGTGAAGGATGTGTAAATTGGTTACTTGTAGTGGTTAGTAGTGTAGTGTTAATGGTTAGGTATTAATGTAAGTGGTTAGCGGTGTAGTGCTAGTGGTGTAGTACTAGCGGTGTAGTGTTGAGTGACTAATTGAATTACCACCACATCTAATTATAAATCGAGAGAGAGAAAGAGAGATCGCGTACCGTGTAGTTATTAAATATGTATGACGCAATCGATCGCCAATAGTAAAACTGCCCATTCCACTACTACCCAACTCACATTACACCCAACTCACATTACAACTCACATTACAACCATATGGCAATGTGACATCATCGCAAGCGATACCAAAACCTAGGGCACCATATCGTATATAATATATACAATATACAATATCATATTCTATATAATATATGCATGAGAGCGTATACGCATTGGTTGATTACGTACGAGGTTGTATTACGCGACTACTTCTATTATGTCATGATGTCAATAAAATGACCTTTACAAACTAATTAATTTATAATAATATTATATAATAAAACATGTAACTTAATAATATTTCACATTACACGTTTTATATCAAGAATTCTATAGTTATTCAGTATTACATCATAGTATGTATTACATGATAGCCTGTATTGCATCGTAATGCCTATAGCCACTAATACTGCCTTTATACTTAGTGATTAGTGGGAGGGTACAGCTTAGTAAATATATTGTTGATATTTCGTGGTTCTTTAATTGTTAATCTTTAATTGTTAAGCGAATGTTAAGCGAATACCGGGTAATGCGGTAATCAACTCCATTACAACCCCACTACAACCCCATTACAACCCCACTACAACTCCATTACAACCCCACTACAACTCCATTACAACCCCATTACAACCCCACTACAACTCCATTACAACCCCACTACAACCCTATTACAACTCCATTACAACCCCACTACAACTCCATTACAACCCCACTACAACCCTATTACAACTCCATTACAACCCCACTACAACCCCACTACAACCCCATTACAACCCCACTACAACTCCATTACAACCCCATTACAACCCCACTACAACTCCATTACAACCCCATTACAACCCCACTACAACTCCATTACAACCCCACTACAACCCTATTACAACTCCATTACAACCCCACTACAACCCCACTACAACCACATTACAACCCCATACAACCCCACTATAACTCCATTACAACCCCACTACAACTCCATTACAACCCCACTACAACCCCATTACAACCCCACTACAACCCCACTACAACTCCATTACAACCCCACTACAACTTCATTACAACCCCACTACAACCCCATTACAACTCCATTACAACTCCATTACAACCCCATTACAACTCCATTGCAACTCCATTACAACCCCACTACAACCCCACTACAACTCCATTACAACCCCACTACAACCCCATTACAACTCCATTACAACCCCACTACAACTCCATTACAACCCCACTACAACCCCATTACAACTCCATTACAACTCCATTACAACTCCATTACAACTCCATTACAACCCCACTACAACCCCACTACAACTCCATTACAACTCCATTACAACTTCATTACAACCCCATTACAACTCCATTAGAACTCCATTGCAACTCCATTACAACTCCATTACAACTCCATTGCAACTCCATTACAACCCCCATTACAACTCCATTAAAACTCCATTACAACCCCATTACAACTCCATTACCACAACATTAGTTTAAATTTAATATATGTAATCACCTGGAGATTATGTAGATTTTGACGAGTTTCAGTTTGACAGACATACGGTAACCTGGTTCTCGGTACGACATTTTGCCTAACATCTAGTGACGTCATCTACGTGGTTAATCGCATGAGTAGGCATAGCCTACGGCTTGGGTTAGTCTACATAGGGTCCATAATACGAATGCCGGCTAGGTCATATTAATCCGTGAATTAAATTATCGCCTCCCCGTCTTATGCAATAAATATGACATCATGTGCATTTAGCACTCGAGAATACATGAATATATTAGTATAGCAAAACATGTCGACGATATCGCAATCTTGGCTTTACATGTACATAGGAAGATACGTAGACAACCTACAATACATATATTCCTAGGTATACTTACAATAAAGTCATTTTAAATAGTTAGTAATATAAATAACACCATTAATGCATATTTTATATAATATAATATATTTATTTTAAAATAGTGTACAACTAAATTTAGACAAATAATATAGTGGTGTCATTATATTAAGGAATACAAATATATTTACGATGTCAGCATCTAATATATTACATATATATGTTGTACATGGCATAATAAAATATCTCGCGATATACGCGATAATGACGTAACAGAGAATTTCACGAGGGGTTATAAACTGCCACCAACTTAGTGTTTTATTGCGGTGCATTTAGCTATAACTAAGTATCTGAGGTCATGTAGTACGGGTGGTCGTTGTCATTAGGTGTTACGCAACCGAGGCGTGGGCGTGGTTTGTTTATACACATAATACACTACCATGGGCTAGGCGTCGAGTTCACCTCGTGGCTACTTTCTCTTACGTCGTTTTGTATAACAGTTTTAATATAACCCATTATACGTTTATATTACGCAATCGCAGGATATAAATCCCAGCAGTCATATTGTATTCTATTATTTTCACTACGGAAGATACAAGGGCCGTTAAATGATAGTATTTTCCAATATTTAGTTATCTCTCTCACGAGGTATAAAGCAAAGTTAATCGTTTAAATCTAATATAAATGAGCAGAGATGTATATCTAATAATAACTAATTGAAATGAACAATTGCACAATCAACGTTGTACTCAATACATTGTACGGAAAATCGATATTACATCATGCTAAATTTCGCAATATTATGAATCAATAGTGTTGATATTAAGCATAGATAGCGCAGTTCCAGGCAAGCATAGCAATACAATACTATCCATGTAAAGCACACAAGTGAGGTCATGATGAGACATCGAGGGCATATGTAGAGGGCATAATTAAGGAGAGGTTGTTGGATATGATATGCATTACTAAATGTAATAGTGGACTATTGGTAAACATGTGGGGTCATATAATTATGAGATTGAGCAATTCAACGACTAAGTCCTCTATTTACAGAATATTTAATATGTCGAGTTTGATTCACACGTTATAACATATATTACCCGCTAACTATTCCTGTATTTACTAGTATTGTATTCCTAGTACTAGGAGATTCAATTGATATCTATTTCGGTTTGGTGTTATCCTTGGATATGCGGGGAACTGACAACTTATTACAATATCGTATTTCCCAACCTGGGCATAGATCCGCATGTAACACTATAGCCCCATTGGGATTAGCGTAACCTATTTAAAGAAGAAGAGGTTAGAATTCCTGAGCGCCTTTCTCTCGTTATCCAAGCATGTCACGGTGCACACGTAAACAGGTATGCCACGGTACGCGTGTTATTGAGGTATGTTACGGTACATACGTAGGCACAAGGTAGTCATGCAACGGCACAACGCGTGTGCAATGTACAGTGTACATATAATATACTTAATTATCATTATTAGGCTTCAGAGGTTAAACGTGATATGATATTTCTAGACTTACTATAGGTTATTGGTTCAAAATAACGAATACATTTTTCTTGTACATATTTAACATAATATACTGGATATTCTACGGTAAAATGAATCAATAATACCGATTATACACTCTATAATAAAGCATACAGTATTCTTTGTACACTGTACATGTCTACACATACGGCGTATAGCATATATACCCACACGCGTGCGAACACACACACACACACAGACGCATATATATATATATATATATATATATATATATATATATATATAGATGTATATATATGTATATATAGTGCTCAGTCCTGCTCTATAGACTACTTTGTTCGTATTATGGTACCCAATAGTACAAGATGTGGCAGGTTATATATGTACAAAGGTATTCATATATATATATATATATATATATATATATATATAGAAAGTGAACCTTCCGAGGTCAAACATGGCAAACTCAACATTACGATATGCTCTATTATGCAATACATTATTACGCAATACTTCGTAATGTCGGTACGTACAGAGGGTTAAAGAGAGCCTTCGTGTAAATATAGCGTAATGGAAATTTGCCGCTATTAGTGGTATTTACATTACAGATTTACTTTACTAGCTTTGTCTAATTTAGGTGTTATGCAATACTTGATTAGTTCATTCCAACGGAAACAATACATTCTAGTTAGATTCATTAACATATTAGATTTGATGACAACATAATAAATTATATAAATGCATACTTAATATATCCAGGCACTTATGTAACTCTTCGGTTACATAAGCATTCCTGTTTTTAGTTAGATTATATAAATAATATAATACCACTTGTATATCGGCTATATACATTTACTCTTACCTAAATTACACATATACACATGAACATTAGTCTACATTATCCAGATTATAAAATCAAATTACAATACCTTTTTTCGGATAGAAAATGCATATTATATAATGGGCTTAAATTAATAATCGGCTTTACTAGCATTCATAGTGTGTATATTTAGTGGACACTGTCCAGTATATAACATATTAACATATTAATATATATATATATATATATATATATATATATATATATATATATATACAAATTGTTCAATATTAATAACAACTATTATTAAACTACACGCTACAATATATTGTATTATAATAATTGATATTGCATATTATTATCTATATATTTATAGAAAATTGCATATTCTTAAGAGTAAAAACTGCGAGATCATCATTATACCTGCAGATAACTGGCTCCAGCGTTAATTACTAGTATTATTATGTTAATGGTGGCTAATACGTACACGTACTGGGGTCATATTATAATATGACTTATAAGTCACGTTTAAAAACATTTTCTAGATAGCCTACTATGTGTAATATATATATATTATATTAAATTTCAATATGTACATATTACAAACTTTCAGATTATATATCAAGATTATTTAATTATAACTTACATTGTATTACGATTATTCAACATATATTAATATATATTTGATATGTGCTGAGATATAATGTATGAATCAGATTATGTAATATAATATATTCACCAATGTAACAGATAATTATAATTCTAATATCGCAATTAGCAAATTTATGTCAAATCAATACGTCTTGTGAGATGAACATGTAAGATTACATAACAGTAGAATGCATTTGTTATATAATTTAATAATTATATCATATATGTACAAAGTATATTAAATTATATCTTCAACATTATAATGCTAAATGTATTTATCATCATATACATGCACTGAGTAAACAATTCAAATGTAAACATCCTGGTATATATATTGAACATGATTATATAAACATATATTATATCACATATATTATAAATAACATGAAATACAAATTACATCGCGAATTGGTGTCTTATTTCATATATTAAAATAGCATAATATTATAGAATGTTATACAATATTATACAATATCTATTCTATTACGCGAATTAATAGTATTTCTTTTATATATATATATATATATATATATAGGATATATAGTAATATAAATAATTATGTAATTATTATTAATCACACAATACAAGTAATTTAATTTTTTTTGCATAGTTTAATTTATTTTTTATTATTTTTATGTACACATAAAAATATTTTACAAAACTATCGTCACAGGGAGCGAAGGAAACCTTCCAGGCCATTTTATTTTTTTGTTATATAATCACAGAGAAAATATATTTTTTATTTAATTAATAATAATTTACAATTACACCATCTTAATGTACATTAATGTACACCATTTGGTTTATTTGGCAAGTTAATCTTCACCAGCAATTTAATTATAATTGTGTTTAATATTTTAAATCATGATTTTATATATTATATATTATAGTAGTATAACTATCTATATACAAAAGTACAGTAATTGCATAACATGTAAACAATACATTTTATTACCAATTATAAGCACTGATGATTTGATAGAATCGCAATATAATTGTATATAATAAAGTACATATATCTATATCGTATTTACTGTAGCATATTATTACCCGTGTATAGATATTGTCCCAGACATTCCCAGTACCAGCATAATAGCTAGATGTAAATATGATACGGAGGAGTATTCATCGTAATCTCTAATGGTGCAGTTAAATCAATATAATATTAGTTAAATATAGTTGCACGTGTAGATAATATAGAATGATGATATTACTTATTTTACTTCTGTGATATTGCTTACTTTACTCATTATGTAATATGTGACAAGCATAACTCTGTTTGCTTGCAATTCCATATAGGGTAAATTCCTATAGGAATAGGTTATATCGCTAGTTGAGAATTATATTTATCTAAATTACTTATTATCTGATCTATTGAATAAATCAATGTTGTATAGCATCTCATAATTATAATAATGAATGAATATATATATATATATATATATAATATAATATCAACTTATATTTAATTTTATATAAATGTGTATTTATTTAAATTAATAATTTAAGTTATTATTACATTTTTATTTATATATAAATACTGTATGCAATAATACAATAATACAATAATGTATGTCTTATAACGGTAAACTCACGAATTATTCATGATCTACGGTATAAATTATATTCAATTATAATATATTAATAATAATAATTTATTTATCATTATATAAATATAATTATTTATCGTTTCATTGTAATAAAATACATTATATATAATCATATAATGAAAATGGAATATTATTATAAAAACAAATTGTAGTCATATTATTAATGCAATATTCTCTTGTTATTGTGAGCAGATAGAAACTATTGTAGTGTTATCAAAGACAGCGAAGATCAAATATCATTACACATTGCTTCACCGTACACCGTACACGTTATAATAACTGTGTATGTATTAAAAACATTAATATATTTACCCAGAATTCTACTACAACGATTTATTCAAATGTTCATGGTACGCTACATTCACACATATATATATATATATTTATATTTATATATATATATTTATATATATATATATATATATATATATATATATGTATATATATAACAACATTTATATTAGCAGCATATGTACCAACAGCATTGGATTTAATCTCATATCATACGAGAAGCTATTTCCATTTCAAATCCATAATTCATAAACCGTTTAATTTACAAATATCTCCTCGTGAAATGTCGTACTCTATGTAAATAATGACCGGAACTCGGGATGTTTTCTCTTGTAATACAACAATGTCGAACATGATGTCAACATTGAGAGGTTGCGTTATTCCTCCTATTTATATATAATTGTAACGGGAGAATAATAATAATAGGAATGTTTGCGTACAGAGTACATGAACATAGTACAACATATGTTTACATCGTATACGATGTATACACTGTACAATGTACAATGTACTTGATTACAACATATCATCATTGTATTGCATACCTAGCACGTATTATAATAACAAAGATGAATATAGTCAAGAAATTATGAAATATAGGATGAGTGTTTAAGTTGATAATATTATTTAATTATTAAAGTTAGAATTGAATGTCTTCCGAATTCATATTCAGACTCTATCTTATCTATACACTTCACACGGGCATATCTTAAGCTACCTAGACTGTTATAAACTAGGTTATATATAATCCATTATAACTCCTATATGTCTACGTATATAAGCCCTGTACATCTACTAGAATAATCCTTTTTAAAACCTCTGTATAACCCATTATTTAACACTTTTATATCTACTTGAATAACCACTTAGATGGCCACCATGTATGACATCCGTATATACCATACGGTATATTCCGTATGGCTTACATTATCAGGGAGTCCAATTAACGCATCAAGTTCTGTCGAGTTGCTAATCACTCAACCGTGACACAACAAACCCTCCACTTTGTCGTGTTCGTTCGAACGGTAGTAGTGGCATTTGCACCTGTAATCTATAGTGGTATGGTGGTACATACCGTATAGTGGTGTAGTGGTATGGTGGTACATACCGTATAGCGGTGTAGTGGTGTATATTCATCTGGTAATTGAGTAGTAATGTCCGTGTAATCGGACACTGCGCCGTTATCGCTTGTTAACCGCGTAGGGTTAACTTTGTGTGCATGCCCCGCCCACTGGGCTAGTGGCTAGTCGCACTGGGCTAGTGGCTAGTCGCGCTGGGCTAGTGGCTAGTCGCGCTGGGCTAGCGGCTGGTCGCGCTGGGCTAGCGGCTGGTCGCACTGGGCTAGTGGCTGGTCGCGCTGGGCTAGTGGCTGGTCGCTCTGGGCTAGTGGCTGGTCGCTCTGGGCTAGTTGCTGGTCGCACTGGGCTAGTGGCTAGTCGCACTGGGCTAGTGGCTGGTTGCACTGGGCTAGCGGCTGGTCGCGCTGGGCTACTGGCTGGTCGCGCTGGGATACTGGCTAGTCGCACCGGGCTACTGGCACCGGGCTACTGACACTAGGATAATCGTTGTATATCATGTGTGGTATCTATACCGTGCCCGTTTCTCCGGTGATTTATTCCGGTGTGACCGTTGTTCACAATAAACCGATTAGCGGAGTTGGTATTCTCTTGTACTCGTGGTACTTTTTACAATAGCTTAGATATAGGACGAGGGACGACAAGTAGATAATCGCAGTCCGTCCAGGCACGCGGTTCACTTATCTAACGAGCGATGCGTACGCGTAACTAGTTTGTTAACGAGGTAGTAGCATATCAGCATTAATGTACCAAGTAGAATAACCCTCGCATGCGATATATATATATATATATATATATATATATATATTGATATATATATAGTGGTCGGTATTTAGCTACTATATATAATACAGTCTTAACAATATGTATTACAAATATATTATTAAATATATTATTAGTTAACTACCCTGTAATTAAATGTATCTTTTGTGTAATACAGTTTCTATATACCGATAATAATATAAACTATACTATTTTTTTAGGTATTTGTATAAGATAGTTAATATTATCGTAGGTATATGCAGAAAAATTATAGATGGCAATAGCCTTATCGGTGTACTTGAAATGTATATCTGTCTTTACATGGTTCTACATTGAAGTTAGGGTATGTCTGAGTACAAAACTAATCCACTTTAACCGTTCCCAGATCACTTCTTAAATAGTCCCGAAGTTATTTATTACAATGAAAAGAAGCCTGACTTACTAGGGTATGATACTTAATAATACGGTAATTAATTAAGGTAATTTATTACGGTAAACTCGCAATTTTTATTGGAAATCTAGTTTTCTAATATCTAAACCAAATGGGAACGTTTATATTTTATCTGTAAATAAATATGCAATTAAAAAGAAATATTTGTAGAAGAAAAAATTACACAATTAAATATATATTCTGATTAACGTAATTATTATCTCATTTAAATATATAATATATAAATTATGTTATCCAATATTATGTAACCACAATAACATATATATATATATATATATATATAAATTAATATATAAATATATATTCGTTCATGTATTATAATATTTTATAGTAACATTTGTAAAATATATATGATGTCTCATATATGATACCATATATAACTAAATTTACTCTGATCATCATATTATAATAACATGGATATAGATAGAAATGCCTGGATCGATATATGTCAATATTATCACTTAATAGAGCCAACTAACAATACTAAATTCTGTAATTAGACGATATTATTAGGAAAAAGAAGGTTCTTGAAATATACATCGTGGATATATATCTATTCAGTATACGATATTATATTGCTTATAATTAATATATTAAATATACATAACAAATATATTAAAAGTATCTGACTTCATTACAAACTCAGTGAATTTGATTATATCACTCATTTTGTTTTTATAAAAAGATAATATAATATAAATGTCTAATAATACTGAGTTTTAAAATTATAATTTTCTCATTTGACAAAATTACTTGTTTCATAAATCTTTATAATTTTTATTTTCAAATTTAGCTAAAAGTAAACAAATCACAATTTTGTAAGTTTTCTACAATAAATATAAACCAATAATCTTTATAACCATTGTCTATAGAATATGCTTACACTCCTTGACAGTTTTACTGATGTCTTTATTGACATTCATTGTTGTACTAAGTGATTATGTGAGTATCCATATAATGGTATACGAGTTACACTATATACTAGTATAGTTTCATAATTAGTGGTAACTATCTAACAGAAATATTATATATATATGTAATAATATATATCATATATAAAGTTATAAAGATATATACCATCTCAATGGTCTATATACTATCTAAATAATAGATATATCGGTGAAATCGATAAGTGAGTAAATTTAGACCAAGGATAATGAGTTTCGTCATATTTGCATGGGGTTTGGTCTTTATTACAAAATATAACATAGTCATCATTAAACAATTCTATATAGATTATGCTTTTTTCGCGATATAGACGTTATATTATACATAATATATTATACATAATATGCACATTATGGTCAAGTATATTTTGAATATCGGACCTTTATCCATATCTAGGGTTAAGTCTTACACTGGATTGAATTCGGTAACAATTAGTTATAGAATTGATTATCACATAAAAAGTATAATATATATAACAGTACATAACAATACAGCGTATGTCATAAAGTCAACTTATATGAACACATACATAACTATACATATACATATATATGTGTATATATATATGTATGTATATATATATATATATATATATATATATATATATGTATGTATATATACGTATGTATTTATATATATATATATATATATATCATATAGCAATGAATTAGCATATTAGTTTAAATCCAAGATCAATAAGACATGTTACTTTAATACATATAGATAGATACAAGTAGACATATGCTGACGTATGCAAATATATATTGACATAATCAGATATATTCCACATATATATAAATGTGTTTGGCTATAAAACATAAAACGTTAGGATGAATATAGCACACATAACATATGCACTAATGAAGTAGGTAATACAATGAACAATAAATTCCGTTACATGCATCAATATCTACGTAAATTGCAATATATTAATATTAATATAAGACACCGAGCGCAATGTACTGTAGAATTAAATAATATGATATCATCTCGCGAAGCATTATTTGTCGTAGTATAGTAACAACTAGATATGAATTACGTCATCCATTGTTACAATGTAAACTTATCATTATTGCCATCACTATGGCAGTTATAACGTAGTTGTAACTGTATTGAGCTGTTGTAATGATGAGTAGTAAAGAGATAAATACTCATTAGGATAAGCCTATTACAATGCCGTTATCATATTATATCATAGCATATTACTATAATGATTATATTACCAGTCTAATATTATAATTAATAAATAGAATAATTGATTGAGCACGAACATTAAATTATATAATCTAACAGTTCGTGCAGATGAATTCATTATGTAAGTATACAAACTTATTAGTAATGTAACACATGTTATAGGATAAGGCCTATATTATATATAGCTATAGTATATATATCTATAGTATATATAGCAATAGTATATATATCTATAGTATATATAGCTATAGTATATATAGCTATAGTATATATAGCTATAGTATATATAGCTATATTATATATATCTATAGTATATATATCTATAGTATATATAGGTATAGTATATATAGAAATAGTATATATAGCTATAGTATATATAGCTATAATATATATATATCTATAGTATATATATAGGTATAGTATATATATCTATAGTATATATATATAGGTATAGTATATATATCTATAGTATATATAGCTATATTATATATAGCTATAGTATATATAACTATAGCATATATAGGTATAGTATATATAGCTATAGTATATATAACTATATTATATATATTTACAGTACGCTATGTACTGTACACTGTGTACAGTATACAGTGTACAGTACGATATGTACAGTACACAGTGTACAGAGTACTGTACACTGTGTACTGTACACAGCGTACAGTGTACAGCGTACAGAGTACTGTACACAGAGTACAGTACACAGTACCCTATGTACAGTACACAGTACACAGTATACACTGTAGACAGTTACATAAGTTGATAAGCACCGCTGTTGTTATTCTCAGAACATATGTCCAGCGATTATGACCCCGCCTAGTGACCTTTATGACCAGGGCAGTAAAACAACGTCCAATAAAATGTATTAGCTGGTCATCATTACACACGTGACCGAATGTGCCTTAAAAAGATACCATGTATATAGATACTATATGGTATGGTTATTAATTAGTTAGCTAAGTAAGGTAATCACAATAGAGTATTCTACAGACATACACACAATCGTATATTTAATATAATTATATATTTTGTTATTTCGCTATTTTTACAATTTATTAATTTCAAACACCTATATCATATTATAAAGCTATCAAAGTACTCTAGAAGATCATATCAATACGTACACATTACACATAGTGCGACCCTCGTATCATTTTATCTACCATCTCGTTCTTCGCTCCCCGATCCCCAACGCACTCCAGCTACTCGAGCTTGTAATTATAGCATTCTCCTCCTGCCCATTGTCTAACATTATCTATTGTATAGAGGCTAGGATAATCCCCAGCTCTCGAGAATTGCTGTAATTATTAATACGGCACCCTTGCTCGTCTATATATCAGCTAGTGGTATCTGACCGCCATCATCTCCGCTTCATTGTCATCCCATTGTAATCATATTTATTACGGGTCCTTGAGCATATCGTGACCACCTCCGTGAATCTCGGTATTTAATTATATGCTACTAGAATATCGCGGCCACACAAATACATTCAACAAAATGTATAAATCATTATATATCAAATGTAATTGTATCCGGGATGAGTGTTATATAATAAAATTGTACACCTATTTACAATATTTCATAAATGACATCGATTAAAAAGTATCACATTAGGATCTATTTAATTATTGAAATTTTATATTTTATAAATGACTTAATACAAAATATTATGTTTATATTTCATAAAAATTGCATAATTATAGGTAATAGTTACGATGTACGTATTCTGGTTTCCAGGATACTGAGAAATCATATTATTTAGATCCATTGATATATATATATATATATATTGAAATTAGATATTATGTATTAATTATACTTAACTGAGCATTCTTTATGTAGAGTAAATGCATATGATCCAGTGTGAATAATATATGATATTACAGGTCTCGAGTGGGATATGGTCGTAAACACTTTAGATCAGGATGAGTGGAAGACAACTAAATATCGACAGTTACAACGGGCGGAGTTGAAACACTTTCAACTTCAACTTTCACGACTTGCAACTCATCTAAATTCATTAAATTACGAGCAATTCGCTCCGTACGACAGATAACGAGGTCCGTATATTCTAAAGGAGACCGATAAGTTATAATACGCGGAGTATTGAAGATATCCACGATGTAACGGGCATTGACCGTCATACACAGATTATGCAGTGTTTAGATAACAATGGGGTTTTAAAGATAACTATTTTAACAATGTCGGGGTTTAAATTTAAACTACGCGCGATAACAGCGACGAAGTAAAAACATAGATTACGCAATATCCGGGGGAATCGCGAGATAGGAATCTCGTGTAGACCGATAATATTAATATTGGGATAATCGTGTGTCACTTAGGTACTAAAGTTCCTTATTACGGTATGTTTAGAAACGCGGATAGGCACAATAAGTTGCGTAATCCGCACGCAATTCGCCGCGCTACAGGGTAACCTTCTAATTACGTAATCTGTATCCGGTAACACGGGACACCTTGTAATTTGTTTCACCACGGGAAAACGGTAAATTTACATCTCACCTGATTATGCAATATGTGCGATGACGATACGAAATGCGTTCACTGTCGGATGACCAGTGGTCATTGCCCACCCTTGTTCTTCTATAATAACATTACGTTTGTAAAACAATGATGCAATAAGGAACACATATAATTACATTCAGTAGATGTTACTAATATATTATATTTATGAGGTAAGGTAACAATATGTCTATATTAAACCGAATTACGTAATATAAAGTGCACCATAAGTATTAAAAGAACTGGCTTCTATCAGTTGAGATAAAATACTAAAAGTGAATTTGGAGATGTGAGTACAGTTGGAGTAGTGTCCCGGGGGAACAGAATGGGGACGAGCTGTGACAAGATAATGATAAATATTTTCTAGTATTACTATAATCACTTTAGATCTGAACGTATAGCAATGCTCGCGTAAGTGGTAGGTTTAGTAGAGCATGTAGTACTGAGTAGGGGGTAGGCAAGTGTAGAGGCGAGTGTATTGTTAAGTGTAAATTGAGTGTAGTGTTTAGAAGAGGCGGGTATAGAGGAAAGTGGTGTAAGGTAGGCGGTGTAAGGTAGGCGGTGTAAGGTAGGTGGCGACGAGTGTAGTAGATAATATATAGGTATATAATATTCAATAATTGTATACTATTATAGCGAGTATATTTAGATGTGTATATAAATAGAATTAGCATATTTATATATATATATATATATATATATGTATATCATAAGAAATTATATACATCAGTAATAATAGAGTAATAAATACATATATGTAACAATCATGTGATTAGGTTATTAGCAATATCGTTTGTTTACGTTTATGATACTAATGGAAAACTGATACACCGGGAATACAACGTATTCAGTACATCTAACTGTCCCATTGATAAGTTATTATCTGGCATATAAAACACGAATTGTTTACGTGATAAAGGTCGTCGGTCAATGTATTAATATAATATGTTATGTAATCATTATCATATGGTGCGGTTTTGCAAAAATGTTATTTTTAATCTGTTAAATATATAGTATAATACGATATAATAATATATTTAATATAATATATGGAATATAGGTATTGTCTTGAGAAAGCGAAAGGTTTTTTGATAATGTTAACAAAAAGAGTTGTTCTAGTATACCCTCTTAATAATATCACTATTACCTAATTCACGATTAAATAATAGGGTCAGAATAATATTCATGACATTCTTTTCGTTCGGTAAATCCCTTAATTGTCATATGGCTGAGTTAACGCAACTCTATATGGTATGAACGTTTTATTGCCATGATAATCGAGAACAGATAAATACGTTACTTTGATGGAATTAGGAAACCAGAGGTCATTGACCTAGTTAACGAATGATGCGAGCAGTAAGAGGATTAAATGGAACAGCGGGCGGGAGATTCCCTGTATTACGTAAGATATCCTCAATAGGACATCTCGCGATTCCATGCACACTGGGTATATATAGAAACTATATTGCTAATCTAATTATACGTAATATCAATATTGTATTATAATATACTAGATATATTGTAAACCCATTATGAAATAAAATAATAAATATACTATATATTTATATAATTTTAATTAGATATATCTATAAAAAATTACATTAATAATTTTATAATTAATAAGTATTGCTTATAATTATTTGCTTATTATTAAATATAAAAACTATATATGAATAAATTAAAATTTAATTTATTATATTAATATGTAATTTTCCAAATAATAAATTATAATTATACAAATATAATATATTAAATTTACTTTGAATTTATAATTAGTAATTTACTAAATTAACAATAATTATAGAATGGTATATACAATATAATATATAATACCACATAAATGAAAAATATTATTCGACCTATGGGATAATATTTATCATGACAAATATTTGGTATTTTTTATATCAACTATTGTTGAAAATATTAATTAGAACATAAATAATATTTAATTACGCACATGTATATTACCATCTTAAATTCATTGATTAATTATTTATATTATTTAAAAAAATATAAATTAATATTTCAAAATAAATACTAATTATAATTATAATGTTTACCAGAATATGAAATTTCCTATGGAATATCATTATTTTATTAATGATATCAACACATCAAACACGTATGATAACATATTTGTAATAAATTTGTAATAAATTAGTAGTTTGTGAAGACAAATTGTGTACTAAATTAGTATATAATAGTTTTCTGGATAGGAGTAGACGGATACATAATACATAACTACTATACAGTTGTCTGGTTAGTCGAATAATGTAACGTGACCTACAAATAAACTGATAAAGTGGCAGTAGCAATTGCATTTAATTTAAAGCATTGCCCAATGGACAGTGTCCATATCCGTCGGACATTGTCCGATGGTCAATATCCGTGTATAGATAACTGAGATTGCATGTTTCAATTATAGACGTCACCAGAATGTGGATATTCGATACACGAGCACAACCCATAGCCCTACTCCACCTACGTAAGCTCTACGCCTGGGTAATCAGTGGTGTCACCTGAGTGAACCCTTTATTACGTAATACATAAGTATTAGGGTATAGATCGTAATGATACAATTAGTAATAGTGATGGTGTTGATAGATAAAAGTCGTGGTAGAATATATATATATATATATATATATATATATATGCATATTTTTATATATATAAGTTCATGGACTTTGTTGATATTTATATATAAAAAGCATATATTTATGGATCAATTATTGATTAATGAAATGCAACATATATATTTATATATATATTTAAAATAATAGTATGTGCCAAACCTAAATTAAATAAATAAAGTGACATGGCTTTTAAATAATGAATGTTATATTCTAAATTATCTTACGTAAGTAATATATGTTTACTAATTTATTATATCAGGTGGTTGTGGTGTATATGTGGACGACCTAACGTGTAGTTCCTACACTGTATTTACTATATATTATATATATATTTAGGTTTTGATAATGTGGTATATTCTTTTATATGTTATTTGTATATTGAGGAACACCTCATTTTGTATGTTATAAAACGTTTTCATACGTAAACAACTAATATTATTTATAATTATTGATATTTATATGAGTAAGTATATACATATATATATATATATATCATCATGTATAGTATTTATAATATTATAATATGGGATGCCAATATGTACTAACCAATAAATGATTTCGATATACATCCAATTTGAATTAAATATTATTAATTTCAATACCTTTCGAATAATATAACTATCAACATAAATTCTATAATATAAATAAACTAGAATATCTTTTCTACTCGGATATTATTGAGTGACACGCGAAATAACGCCCAAGTGGGCGTTAACTATAACTTAGACACTCCCATTAATATTGTGTCTGGATCTAAATTCACGATTGCCTGTTATATAGAGAGATTATGCATCATAATTACGTTATCTATTCTTGGTTAGAAGGTAGTCAAGTGTCTAGTACCTTAGTATAGCTAGTAATTATAACGAGTGGGTAGCCAAGACATTCAATTATAAAGAATTACCTAGTAATTCAACTTGAATATGAATTTTAGAATGGGTTAAAATAGATAAATAAATTCAAGTTGACATTTGTCAACAATTTAATTATACATATGTACTATTATTTATAGAAATATTGTAAACCTTCAAATCTGATGGATATAAATGTAGAGTTTATCTAGAGTTTAACAGATGATTACTAATGTAATGTTTTACATATTACATCATATATTCTAGTATGTTGTATAGGCATTTATTAAATATCTAAAATAATATGTACTTTATTGTATTTCTCTATAGTAATTTGTACTCGAGCAAAATCTAGTTTCCCAAACTATATTTTATTAGATATGCCTATTAAACATACATAATACAAATAAATATATTTATATATAGCTTATTTTAGATTGGTTAATTTATCTACCAGAATTTAAATTATCAATTTATAATAATAATTATAGTGTTATATGTGTATTATAATAACTGTCGAATAGACAGTTATTTTGATATGATATTGGATGAAAATATATCATTTAATATTACCTAGCAAAATGTATCACTTAATGGATGTGTTTAAGTATTTTTATAGACTTGATGTCGAAAGGTTAACTGTATATCATTCACCTGAATCTGCTTTACTTAATTATATTTATATATTTTAAATGAATTTTTAAAATATTTATAAATGAAAATAAAATTTCAAATAAATAGTTTTTAAAATACGAAGAATTCATATTGTTTTAGTACATAATAGATAATCAATTATAATAGTAAAACAATTATAAAACCTAAGTTAAATTATTTTTAATAAAATTAATAATATATTCGAATACACCTGTAATTTAATGTTATTGATACATTAGTTCATATTAAATTGCAATGCCTGTGGAATTTTGTTTTTAAAACCCTACAATATTAACTTACTTATAAAATATATTTAGAATAGGTATTCAATTGGTGGGTATAGCTTATATTGTACAAAATTATTCTCAAAGCGATTACTCTATATGAAACACAGTATAGTTTTCAACTAGTATATAGTAATCTAAATACTTATTTGAGTTTTCGAGTAATGTATCCTACCGAATATATTTTTCGAGAAATAATTTCTATCGATTTTAATTTGTGAGTAGTTTTTCCCTGCAATTATCACTTAGCAATTATCCCTACCGAGTAGATTTGATATATATTTTTTTTTTTTCTTTAATACAAATTATTAAGCGGCCTGTTACAAAATCTTAAGTTTCATGGTTGTATATCAAACAATTATATGTCTAAATTATAACATCGATATAGAAATATATATTATGAAAGTGGTAGAATGGAGGAAAAGACAATATCAAAAGTTTGCCATTTCTATTAATTAATTATGATTTAAAAATATTGTCTATAACATATATAGCAATAATTTAAATCTAATAATTAAATCTAGGTAAATATCTAAAGGGAATATGAATGTGATTTTTAACCAATGTATGTTAAATTATTGTAATTTTTCTTATATATACTTTAAAAATAAGGTTTACGATACATTGGAAAATATTTTGAAAGTATATTGATATATATATAATTACAAATAATACTATATTCATATTATATATATAAATTATAAATATATATATATAAATAATTTTTATTTATAATATATAATTAAATTACATCCAGTTCAAATATTTTTTTGTTAAAAATAAAGTAAATATATGTCATTTGTAAAAAAATTATATTTACTTTATCTTTATTTAAAATAATTATATAGGATTGTATTATAGGTAAATCTTCTGGTTTCTTGAGGGTATACGTTTTGTGATTATACGAATATAATAGAACATATTACTTATACGAAGTAAAGTCGTATATGTTATATGTTCTATTAGATTATATACTATATATTATATAGGATAATGTAACCCCTAACATATATTTAGAACAACACTTCTATCGTACAACAATACATATATATATATATATATATATATATATATATATATATATATATATATAGATAACATTGTACAATAGCATATTAAATATGAATAGATGTATTTTAAGTCTGGTATATATTACACACACACATATATATATATATATATATATATATATATATATATATATATATATATATATATATATATATTACACACACACACACACACACACACACACACGTATATATATATATATATATATATATATATATATTATATATATGGGTGTGTATGTGTATGTGTGTATACATATACATATGCATGTGCGCGTATTTGTATGTGCTTGTGTGTTTGGTTGTGTATAAAATATTGACGGATAGATAAGAATTAAAGTATAGTCGATGAGTTATCTAACTACTATATTATAGCATTTTATAGCATAGTATAACATATGTATATATTATATACTATGGTATAATACGAAGTAATATATGCATTATTATAATAAATAGTGATATGTTATTATAATATGTTATTATTATATACCTATAGTATACTCTGTATTCCCATACATTGGATAGGAATGCTGGATAATGTAGTATGATTTACTCTCTGAAGGATATACGAATTATGTTAATATAGTTACGTGTAGTAAAATATATACTACTTAATTTATTGAAAATGGTAATTAATAGATTATGATTTATTATTATTTTATAATTAAATATATTGAAATAATTATTTTTAAATCTAAAAAATAATCATTTTTACTAGAAACTTTAGTGATTAAATAAATGTAACATAATTAATTGTTGTTTCTCATTATATAACACAATATATTATAACCATTTTCTAATATTTTTAAAATAAATGTTTTATATTTCATATATAATATGCAAAAAAATAAAAATGTATAGTGATAGATATCTATATATGTGTATTCAAATTTATTAGTTAAAATGAGACAGTTAGTAGAAATTTTTTAGAGATCTAAATACCTTTATAGACCTTCTTATCAATGGTAAATTATGATTATTTGAATCAGCTAGATAAGCATTGCATTTTATTAATTGATTTACAAATATATATTTATAATAATATAACATTTATACTTTTATAAGCATAGATTTATATGTTATAATAAATGAATGAATATATTACTATTGTATGTATATATGTAGATTATTTATTATAATACATAATAATACAATTATAAAGAAATATTAAAATAATAATTACATCGATACAATATACAATGTCTTGTAAAAATGGCTCTTTTAATCAATTTCATCATATTTAATATAAGTGCAATATTCAAATTTGTCTCTGTTTTTAGAATAATTGATTTTGTCGATGATTCATATTTCCTCCAAGATCTTTCATAATCGAAATATGATTTTCTGGTCCATCACATATAACATTTATATTCGTATAATTTCGTTTTGAAATTATGAATTTAGCATTTTTGGAACAAAATAAACTTGTGCATTATTAATAAAATTATTTGTATACAATTTTATAAATATAGGTTAGTCAATTATAATTGATTCAGTATGTCTGCAACCATAAAGTTAAAATTGGTAGTTTACACAATAATGTTACTATACAATACTGTTAATATTATAACATAAGTAACAAATCAACATTTACCCTATAGTCATCAACCGTAATACTTAACAATTAACAAAATAATAATCCTGCTAATAATAATAATATTTTATAAAATGTGCTTTTTCAAAACTTTTTGTCTAATAATAATAACAATTTATCTCCTAATAGGTATCTACTCCAATATAAACACACCCAGTACATTTATTTGAAATGATTGCTCAAACAGTCCGACTCCTTATTGCTATTTCAACTAGAAATAATGATAAAATCTCAAGATTTAAAAATAATATTCATGGATTATTAAATAAATATGATTTGTTTAATAAATATGATTTATTACTTGCCATTTTCATTATCAAAGAGCACCAACTTAATATCTATAGAATAAATATAACTATGACAAAATAATTATATATTTATCACATTAGATATATGTAATTTTATGGTTTCTTTATACAAGCTAATTTATTATTTCTTGATATTTATGGTTTTTTCAGTCTAAATTAATATTACAAATTATTATGTTAATTAATTTTACTAGAGTCTGCTACCGCTCGCATCCTTTATTTACATTATCCATATAGGATAATTGTAAGTATATGATTATAATGAATGATTTGGCAATATCATTTGTAATGTCTTTGTAGATAATAAATAGTCAGGCTAGATCATAGATTTCTATTTTATAAAAAATAGGAAAATATAAATCTATTGGATAGACACTGTCTAGTAGACAGGCTGTGATAGATAGATAGATGTGTGTGATTTGTTTACGTATAATATATGTAATAAGTTGTGTAATTTTCATGTCTTTGTGGTTCATATATGAGTGATTTAAATTTGATACATATTATATTGGCATTGGCTTGATAGGCTGTGAAACATACTCCCTTGTTTACAAATAATTGTATTAAGGTATTGGCTAGATAGGCTGTGAACTGTGTTACATTGTTTACAAATAATTTTATTTTTATAATTTTCATATCTTTGTTTATACATGGCTGATTAGTAAATATAGATATTACATTGATATCGATATAACTTCTACTAGTTACAAAGTAAATATAAAAATATGTGGAAAATGCATTTTTATTTTCAATTTTAATTCAATTTATTTTCATAACATATGGAATAAACTTGAAATAACTAACTATACTAGATATATTAATATATATGTGATATATTACTTAAAATTTATATTTTGAATTTAGCTTTAACTAAAATTTGATCATTTATTACATGTAAAATATATGTTTATTCAATATTATAATATTTAACTATTTAAATGATTTGAATTGTATATTAAAATTTGAAACGTTATATAAGTGCGAAGTTTAAATAATTTATAAATATTCGTAAAATATATTTTAATTTACATTCCTATATATCGGCATACAATAAGTACAAGTGATTCATACAATAAGTAAGTGATTTATATATACAAACTAAACATTTATTTGAAATTAAAGTGTAAATAGTAAATAAAATATTTTAATATTATATTTTGATCCTATTAGCCAAGATTACCAAGATACTCGGTGGCGCGAAATGTATCATTCTGAAATATTTTGGTTGGCTGATTATTTCTTTCAAGCCCACTTAGGGGATGCTTTTTTAAATAAACATCATATGATTTCATATTGTTTTTGAAAAATATATTTTGTTTTTTTGACATTTCATACCAAATAGAATACGTATTTGAAAAATAAGTAAATTTATATATTATAAATATGAAAACTTGTCCACTTCATACATATATAAATGGAAAGTTATTAAAGTATGACCTATTAATCAAATAGATGTCGGAATTTATAAATATTTAAATGAATATCGATAAAGGTATTTTTTATTAACTATTAAAATATATAATTTATATATATATATATAATTATATTAATATTATATTAACTGTATACCAAAAATGTTAAATATCAATTATTGATACAGAAACTATAATATATGCAAATATTATAGATTTATAAATTCATTAAATATTCATATCAAATTATGAATTTTTCTTTCTATTATATATATAAATGTGACAATGCTCTATTGAATAGTTTTTATTATAGTTTCTTCTCCATACACTATAATAAGTTAATAGTACTTATATATGTACATTTATTATATTTAAATTATATATTATTTGACGAATTTGACGATCGGGAGTTTGACAGACATGACGATTTTTGACGATTGGTAGGTAAACGGTTACTTGTAAATAATGTATAACATAACATAATATAGTGAGTTATATTTTTAATAGATAAAATATTTATAATTGTATATTAAATATTGCTGATGTATTTTTGTAGTGCGTTTGGATTGTAACAATAGTTATAAAAAGAGTAAAAAGACTGGGGAGCTTATGAAGTTCCATACATTTCCATCTGATTTAAACCGGCTATGAGAATTATTTCATAATTGTCATTGTTATCATTATAAATCTAATCAAATATATATAATTTGATTATTTATATATATATATATATTATTATTCATTGCTAATCTATATCTTTTATTAGCAGGATGCATCGGAAAATTTATTTTCTCAGATAAAAGGAAAAAATTACCAATCGCATGATGCCTCGGCACAAGAATTTAGATTAATAATTAGACAAATACTTGTGGATAGTCAAACAACACACAATATAGAGGCAAATTGTGAAGAAGAAATTTATTTTCTAATATATCAAAAATAAAATGTTTAAGAAAAGAAGAGAAAAATAAAATACATGTAATTGTATAAGAATAGTGCATAATCATATTTCTATTTATAAAAAGGATTGATACAAGAAAATAATATAATAAGTATCTTTACATAAGTATATTCTATGCTTGTCTATATTAGTTAATTAAATTAGCAATGTGTATGCAATATTGAATAACATAACATAATAACACATTTTGCTACAAGGTGTAATCAATATGTATACAACAAAAAGTCTGATTTACAAAATAAATTTCAAATAACTTTTTTTAAGGTACATTTTTTGTTATGTGCATATTGTTATAACCCTTTATTAAACATACTTTAACAATAAGAATATTAAGATAATATTTATGAATATACAATACAATATACAATATAATAGCTTATACTACTTTTAAAACTAAGTTGTATTGTCAGTATCATTAATAGTATGCATTTACTAAACTATTTATTACAGATCTTATAAAGTCTAATTTGTATTAAAAGTTTGAAAGAAATGGAAAGAATTTTTATAAATTCAATTGATGATTTATTTATTAGAAAAAATAACAAATTGTCCTTGATTAATTTAATGCATGAAACGTTAACATTATATATACCAGATAATGATTGTGAATGTAATCTTATATTAAAAGTGTGCTTTATTGGTAAATATACGATTGCACCATGAAATTAAATTAAACAATCGAATTATATTTAACAAAAAAAAAATCTTCAAAAGTTAAAAAATATAATTTAAAATAAATGAATTGAAATATTAACTTTTTGCAATTATTTTCTTACTATTTGACATCACCTATTCTTATACTAATTTTATACAGTTCTAAATTATGTTATAATAATATATAATTGTATACATTTTAACTACAAATACTGGTTCATTATAATAATTGTAGCAAGTTGTACGTTAGAAAAATCAAATATTAAGTAATATTCTATTATGCATATAAAATAAGATGTATCTCAATAATATTTATAAATTCTGAAAATTAATTTTAAATATATTACCAAAGATTATTACTAAATATTAAATATATTTAATTATCCAATATACAAAAATGCAATTATTATATACAGGGGATGCTTATAGATGATTTAATAACCCTCCCAGCAAACACAATTTGGAATAATTTGGAAAACAAAATTATCTTTAAAAACACTTTTCAGAGTACATATTTATTTAATTATACCTATTTATCAGAATTATTCAATTTTGATTAATATTTATTAAATTTTAAATAAAATTTGAATTTGGAATTTCTTTGAATATTCTGGAAAAATATTTCCAGAAAATTTGTTCTTAATAATTCCAAATTTGTATAATTTGGAATACTATTTCTTTAATTATTCGGAAAAAATATTCCAAATTATTCCGTAACAATTGACCACAATTTGGAATATGTGTTCCGTAATTTTTTAGAATATTTTTTCCAAATTGTTCCAGAATTATTTAGAATTATTTTTACAAATTATTCTATACAAGTTGGAATTATTCAGAAAAAATATTCCTAATTATTCCGGAAATATAGATCACAATTTGGAAATTTGTTCCGTAATTTTAAAATATAAATATTTTTCTAGTTATAGTTTGTAAGTCAAATTTTAAAATTGTGATCAACTTCGATATGTAATTGGTAATTCGTTGTTTACCTTTCATCTTATTTGCTTAACATTATATATTATAATTTGAATATAGCAACAAATATGTAATATATCAGGGGTGCATAGTACATAATGCCATTTGGCATATATATGAACGGTATATTCCTTAAAATAATATTTTATTTATATTTCTTATGTGTATTAATCATAACAGTTGATATTACTATTTATCAATAGATATAATAATAAATAGAAATAATTTTTATAATTGGTGGCATTCTTTTGTTAAGTTTTCCGACTAAGACTGAAATAATTCAGTAAGTGGAGTAATTAGTAGAAATAATTTTAGTACAATATAAATATATTATATCAATATTAAAAAATATCTTTTTATTAAATACAATTTATTTTTAACTAGATAAAAATACAATATATAAAAAATATATATATAATAATAAAGATTATTCAAATAATGTACTAAATGTGATGTTGCGATAAAAATATTATTTTATTATAATAAGAATCTATGTTAATAATGCCGATACCATTTTTGACCTATTTCACTGAATTTGACTGATTCTAAAACAAAGTTATTTCTATCAACTACTAAACACCCCATTAAAGTAGAATTAAAATTTAAAAAATTAAAAATAGAATTACTTACATAAATTTTGCATATTACTTTATTTTCAAGTTTTTTTATTATCTGACAGAATGACAATCTATAAATGTAAAAGTTATTTAGATATTTAAAATAGAGTTTTGTACTATGTAATTTAGTTATTAAAGGATTACAATGTTTAGTAAATTCATCTAGTCTATTTGTTATTTGTGTTAATGGATTTTTGCCGTTGCGAACTAATTTTTTGATAAATTGAAAATAATTTTCATATTTAAACGATGAATTTTGATCTAATGGACCATATCGAGTCATATCATCGGACAAATGAAGTAGAGAATGAACATTATAAATACAAAATCTATTACCGAAAAGAATAACTCCTTGCTTGACAAAATATTTTAATGATTTATTTGCAAATTTAACATATACTATTGATTGTGATAATTCTGGTGAACACAAAATTAAATAGTTATATTAAATGTGAGAAAATGTTCATAATATTCAGAATTTAAAATATCTTTAAATATAATTTTATCAGTTTAAAGTAAAATTTGCCTGAGTTCGGTTGCCTTACACCTTTCAATGTTATCCAATGATTGTACTTTACGAACACAAATTTCCTTTCAAAAATAGATAATCTTTTATTAATATGAATAATATAAGATTTTGATAATTTATGATAGCATTTAATATAATATTTCCGGTATAAATTTGTAAAAATTTTTGTTACACTTAATATTACTGCATGCATATAATCATTGTTAAATATTTTAATCATATTTATTGGTAAGAATAATAATAGTGTTTGATAATTATGATGGCCAGGATATTTCATGCACCTAAAAAAATCATAATCATTTTTTTGTAAAGGAATTACCTAAATAAATTGTAGCTCCATTATATAATTGCCCTAATAATAAGCATTTATCACAACCTTCTTTTCTATTAAATTGTTTAGATCATCTAATAAAACACTTTGCCGGTGCATCACAAGTTATTAATTTCAATTAAATTTATATATTTTTTTGTTAATGGTGATTCCTTGCTCTAATAGGTGAATTAAACAATTAACTATATCATTTAAAAAAAGGAGGTTAGATGGTTTGTGTCCATGTGTCATAGCTAGTGGAAACACATACGAATCAATAATAGCTAAAATAGGCTACACTGAAGATGAAGAATTTTTAAATACTGGAAGACTATCAATATTTAGGGAAAATTGTATAGTTTTGTCATTATCTAATTTTAACTTAGATATGAAATTTTTGATAAGAGGTATATAATTAAATCTATCATATAGGAAGTTTGAAATACTATAAATATTTCTAGGTAGTGAATTAGTTTTTAATAATGTTCGGCTGGTTCTTGGGCATTTAATACCATAATTATTAATAATGCAAGCAGTTGATATAATGATTTAAATTTGATATTATTGGTTATAGACCATATAATGATAGCAAGCATACATCTGTCTATAGCTATTTAATTTGTTTTAAACATTGTAGAGTGAGATTCACTTTCATCCGTTATATTTTCATTAGATTCACTCATTTGATCTATTTTGATAAAAAATAGAGTTATACCTTAGTCAGTGAAACTAAATATACAGAATAATAATTATATCTAAGCTAAGATATCAACTGACTTAAGTGATGTTACAGATGAATCAGTAATGTTACCCTGTTCTTGATTGTAATATGTAGTTATTGTAAATAGGTATACAGTTTATTATTTATTAACTTGATATTACATTATATTAGGATCAGAAAAATTAAAATACATTAAATGATGTATTATGAATACCAGAAAATTAAAGACAATCTTAAGAGTTCATTAAATTTATATTTTCAGAATATAATTATTTATTAACATTATATATTATATTTATTAACATTATACCACATTTTATTTATTTAACAAACAATAATACATTTTTTAAAATAGCTAATAGTATATTCCGTATAAACATAATTTTATTTATTAAAAAATATATATAAAATTAAAGTCGTCGATCAATTTAATATATATATATTCTTTCATAATATATTTATAATATATATATACATAGAACAGTTCTGCCTTCATATTCAAAAAATTGGAGATATATCCATTGGTGTAACATCAGAAATTTCAGCTAATGCTAAAATTAATTAATTTATTTATATAATATTATATAAATTAATTATATATATAATACGATTACCGTTTTTTATGAATATATTTCCAAACTTTGTAAGAATATTTATTTAAAGTAATAATAAAACCATATTTACCATTCATTATCATTATTATTACAAAATAATTATGTTAAATTATTGCAATGTATTTTTTTAAATGATAATTATTATATAACCGATAGTATGCTGTATTCTCTTTTTGTCCATTTGTCTTTTTTTGCCTCTATTTTTTTCTATACAGTTTTCTATCCATAAAATTTATTATATAATAGATTACTTTCAATATACATTGAATTATATATTATTATTATATAATACAACTATTTTCGTATTTATTTTTGTAAATAAAAGATCATTTATTTAAATATCTATAAATATTTTATAATATTATTATAGAATATTTAAATTTAATTTACTCATAAAAATGTCATCAGTATTGGACCAAGATAAAAAAGTAACTGGTATTTAATATGAATTATAATATGTATTGTATTACTGCACTATACATATATTTAATATATTTGTTTATTTAATTTTATAATACATTATTAATATAAAATTGAGCGATATTATAAAATATCACATTTTTATAGTACATATACAATTATAAGCCAATTGTTACACTTAATTTATAGAATATACTATTTAAAAATATATACAATAGTAATAAACTATTTGTATGTAAATGTAATAATTAAGCTACCATAACAATATCATAATTAGTATGGTTTATATATTAACGGTTTATCATATTGTTTTCAATATTGAATGTTATGTATATCTTGATTTCATCTATTTATTAAATATTCACCTAATATAATCCAAAATATAATGTATTTAGTAATTTTATTTTAATATTTATATTTAAGTGCATAAACTAAAACGTAAATAATTTCATTGATATATTATTATTGGAGGAAGATCAGACTACCAAAGAGATTGGAAGAAAATTATGTAGATTATGATAAAGATTCACCAATGCGTTAGTAAATTAGATAAAATTGTAAATCATGTGAATATATAAATCTATAATAATAATTATTATCAATTATCAAAAGTGTAGGCATTAATAGTGAATTATATCAAAATAAATGATATTCATAATTATGTTTGCAGAAAAAATACAAAGAAAGAATAATTTGCAACCTCCAATATTTAATCAAGGTTTAAATAGTGATAACTTAAAAGATTATAATTTAGAAAATTTATCATATTTATTTTTTAAACGTTTAATTTTATATTATATATACTATTATATATATATTATTAACTTCCTATAAACTATATATCTATTTAATTTTTAAGATGAATCAGATACCGAATATATATCCTATTCAGTTACAGAAGGCATGGTTGAAAACATTTACAGAGTTAGAATTCATATATAAATTAACTTATATACTAATATTATATATAATAGATTTGTAATGTTTCAATATTAGATTTCTTCTTATATGGATATCATTAGTCTATTTATCTTTAACTTTAATATCTATTGCTTTAATTTGTATTCATATTTATTGAATAATTGTAATCTAATTTCGATGTTCCCTTTATAGCCATCAATTCTGAAATACTCGAGACAATATCTTAGAATTATCATTATCATAGCATTAAATTATTAATATTATTTAAAATATATTATTCATTATACACTTTTAATGAATAATGATTTGTTAGCCTTAACAAATTTACTCTGTATATAAAAGAATAAATTATTTCTAGAGGTTCCCTGAAAGGCAGAATGATCAAATAGAAATAAAAAAAATGAAAGAAGTTGCCACGGTTATAATGAATTAAACCCTTTTGTGTATAGAAGTATCTATAACTATATAAAGTTTTTGTTGATTAAAGTATTATTCCCTAATTTCCTTTCTAGAAACAAGATTTAGAAACATTAAATAACGATATATTGGGATTTGTTACTGAACAATTCAAGAAACGTTATAATATATTTATATAAAATCTAATCTATTCTATTTACATATTGTTGTGAAAGTTAGATTTAATTAAATATTAAATGTATCTATAAATATTTATTTTATTTAACCAATTTATTATACTTTTAGAACAAGAACTAATACTAAGGTGTCATGCTGAAATAATGTATACCATTAAAAATAAACATAATATAGTTCAGGATGACATTCCATGTTATCAATGTCTGCAAGATATAGAGAAAGGAAACACTGAAAGTGTTAGTATAATAGATATTTTTATATTAACATTTATATTTTAACATATAAGTAATTTAATATACACTATTATTGTACATGTGTAAAGTCAATATTGATTTATAATATTAATTCAAATATTATTATTCATAAGATTAAGCAATTGAAAACTATAACTGGAACTCAAAAACATCTTGCTACAAATATCATGCGTAAGTTAGACCCATATATATTTTGGATCCTTTTTCTTATCAAGGGAAGGGTTCAAAAGAAATCAGAAAACCAGCATTTATTCGCGCCAAGCTCTATTCTATTATATTTGAATATAATTAAGTTATACCTTTAGAATTTTTTTATTTATTATTATTTTTCCTTATTTAACAAACATTAGTTTCATAAAAGTATTGATATTATAAACTATTTAAAGCATTACACATTTATTATTTAACTAATTTGAAATCATTTATTGAAATTATTTATTAATAATTCTATAATATTTTTTAGATATTTACAAAAATAAATTTAATTTATCTTGTTCGGAGTTAGATAAATTAATTAATAACAGCTTTATATCTATTATAATAAGTGGAGCATGAAAAGGTTATTAATATTAGTTATTATCTTCTTTATATGATATTGAACATATACTTTGAGTAAGATTATTTTGAGGTTAAAAATTATCATAAACAATATCCCAGAATCAAATCTATCCACTAAATAGTTTGTACTCACAAATGATATTAATATTCACAAATTGTAGAATAGGATATAAAATCTGGATTTTAAATATTTACTCTGGCATGTTTTTTATATAGTATTTAATATATAGTTTATAATACAATTTATATTTTTTGTAAGGAACGAATCTTATGAATTATTAATTTGTGCGATTATAATGCGAAAATAAAGTTGGAGAACTAGACAACGTGAAAGGTTAATAAATTAATATATAACTTTCTTGTATAATTGTGTGCTAAAAAATAAAATTAATATTGATATTAATATATTATATATTAGTTTAAATAAGATGAACCGGGGTAATACATCACCTCATTATATATATATATATATATATATATATATATAGTCTACAAAATGTATTAAAAATTACGAATGAATTTGTCATAATTTTTGATTATTATATATAATAACTTAATTAATGAAATAAATAATTTTATTCATTTAAATATAGAACTCGAAAAAAAGGAAAAAGTTGAAGAATAAGAAGGTTAATATTGAATAATATATTACCAGAACAAAGCTAGTATATATTCTTGATATATATATCATCTAAATAGTAGATTACATACTATAATATACAAATTATATATTCCTAATAAGAATATTCCTACGGTTCAATATGATGTTATGCCTCCAAACATGAAATAAACGGTAGTAATTTGTTAATGATGAAATTCTAATTACTAGTTTATGTAAGAACTTTACATTTATACATGAATGTAATTAATTTGTAAAGTCACATATTTTTATTTTAGATATATTATTATAGAATATAATTTCTAAATTTAATATTCCTTAATTTCCAATATATTATATTTTTATAAATATATATTATAATTTTAAATATTATCTAATAATATTATTAAATATGAATCCAGTTAGTTTGAATAATTATTAATCACGTTAACCAATTATACATGCATATAGGCATAATAGGCCTGGTTTATATGGTCGTAATAAATAAATTAAATTCTTACTAATTTTATTATTTATTGCAGAAACAATGTGCAATATAAAGTTACAGCTCACCAGGTTAATATTACAAATGTATATTAAAAATAAGTCAAACAATATTTAAATATATCTGTAAAGCAATTAACAAATATGTATATTAATTTGTTTGAAGAATTATAATATAATTAATATTTATAAAATAATTTGTGCATTATTTCTATTATACTAAAAAAATGTATTTTCAGACACAGACAATTCGCAAGAATACTAGCCGCAATTTACCCATCATCACATGTGTATTTGTATATATTACTATTTTTGAACTAAATTTTAAATAAAAATATTCATAATAATCTTATTTTACTGATAAATACAATCATGAAAATATATTATTAATAACATAATATTCTCAATGTATTTTAAATGATGACCAATCCATAACAACTAATATAATTTGGAATTAAAATTCCAAATTTTAACCAATTATTCCGGAATAATTTATTACAATTTGGAATTTTAATTGTGGAAATAATGTTCCAAATTGTAACTAATTATTCCGGACATTTATTTCCAAATTGTAACAAATTATTCCGGAATAATTGATTAGTTTAGAACAAATTTTCCGGAAAAAAGTGTTCAAAATGCGTATGTCAAAATCATATAGACGAGATAGGCGACTAGGTATCTTGATAATCTTGGCTATTAGCCAATATTATGGAATTAAGTTAATTTTAGATTATTCATATATTGATGATTTTTAAATATAGGTACATCAACTTAATTATAAATAATATGTTTACTTTTTTACTTAGTATATATAATAAATAAATATATCAATACTATTATTTATCATTAATTATTATTAATTATTATAATATTATATATAATATTAAAATATAATTATTAATTATTATAATATTATATATAATATTAAAATGTGTTATACTATTTTATGGTATATATTTGGAAATATTGGTGTGTATTAAATAAAATCTACATTGAGATCAAAGAATATCTAAAACATTTAGATCAATAACATATTTGAAAATATCTGTTATTAACAAATAAAAGATATTGCTATATAAATTATTTTCCTTGGTTAATAGCAATTGGCATAGCCACTTTTGTATAATAATAGTAATAGCCTAGGAGTATTAGTATATTTCAAATATATAAATATTCTATATACTGAAGTAATTATTAAATTAAATGATTTATATAATAATATATATATTAAAATCTGATAATTTATTTAGAACGATGTTTAAATCGTTAATTTATAAATAATAATGTTTTTATAATCGATAACTAATACCAGGATAAATGTATACGAGAATAAAATAGTTTGATGATTTATAAAAAAGTTTAGTTAGATCATCTTGGCTAAGATTATTTAACTATAATATTAATTATATTTAAACAATTGCATTATAAATTATTTAATTTAACGTTAAAATAAATATTTATTTTTAATTATAAATCAGTTAATTTTATAATTACATAAGGATATTATATTTATTAAAAACTTTTATATTTATGTATATTGGTAGTATTAACAGATATTTCCAAGTTGATTTCATATAGGTATGGTATGAATAATTGTTATATTGTATTAAAATATGCATTTCCCCATTTACTTTAATTTTTCTGTTGACGTTGGTTATAAATAGAAGTTTTACAAGATAAGTTCAAAACCTATATTTTAAAATGAACTATATATGAAAAAGAGATGAACATTATTACAATATTACAATTTTTTGTTAGTATAATATAATATATATATAAAAAATTATTTATATATTATATATAATATATATATATATATATATATATACTGGGTAGATATACTGATACTTCATGAGTTTGAAATAATGGAAATGCATATAGATTTTAATATGCATATTATAATTTCCTTTTTATTATTTTTAATTATATTATAATATATGTAAGATATCTCTAGCAATGTATTCAAACAAAACTAAATATTATAAAAGTAATTATAATACATAAAAAAAGAATCAATATCAATATTATTTTATATACAGTAAGTATAATACGAATTTAAACAAATACATTTACAGTAACATTTCGTATTTGTCAATTAATTATTAGTCAGTAATGAATGCAATTATGCCATACTTACAATTGTATGGGACATATGCGCAAAACTACCATATAATATTTTAAAGAAAATATTATTAAATATTATATATGAAGATATCTAATAAGTATCTAGAGTTATTGATATAATCATAATATTTTTTCCTTATTATAGCAGTTATATGAAATCATGCCGAATCTGTTTATAATTTATACTTAATGGTATGCAATTTCTATTCAATATCATCTCGTTATAATATATCGAGTGTATGTTCGTAATAATAAATATTCTATATCAATAAAAATATGTAAAGAATAATACTGTAAACAATTTCACAATAAAATTTGCAGGTTATTTAGTTTATTAATAATATGATTTACATTATGTACTTTAAATTTTTTGTTAACACATCAAATTTTACAAAACTATTATATAACCGTATTAGCTGAGTTATATTCGATATAAAGTAATTATTCTTATTCTATATTATTTCTAAATGATTCAAAAATATTTGTAACATGTGAAAAGATTACATTTTTATAAGAACATATTAACATTTTAAATATCAATATATTGTATTGTTTGCAACTGTACTCATAAGTATATTATAGCGTGTACCATATACATAATGAAATCTCCAATAATTTAATTTATTTAAAAGGTAAATATCTTAAATAATGAAGAATACCAATAAATAATCACTCTAAATTTATTTTAAATTAATTAACATTTACCACACTGTAAAACATTAGATGACAATAATACAATGATTATAAGATTATAATAGCCATTAAATGCACCTTTATTATATACATTTTCATTAAATCGTCCTTGTTTTCACTAGTATAGTTATATATATATATATCTAACATCATACCGAAAATAATATCACTCCACGAAATTGCCAAATTATCGACAATAAAAGATTTTAGTATTTAATTTATCGACTATTTGCTTTACATATCGTATTTCTTCCGATGATTATAATTGTTCATATTACTCACTATTTTCAAATTATCAGAGTAATATATAAACATAAATATATATATATATATATATATATATATATATATATATATATATATATATATATATATAAGAATTATTTAATATTTTATACGAGTTCTGATTACTTTCTTATTATATTTAGTAGACCAAGTAACACTGTACTCATCCTTATATAGACTAGGTTATGACCAAGAAGGGTACACAGACGATAGCATGATCAGGGTAAACTATATATTCATAGGTAAGAATTACAATATTTTAATACATAGTGATTGGAACAACACATATTTCGCGGATCCACTCCGAAACGTGAGCAGTAAAATATTGCAACTCCGTCCGTTATTCGATACTTGCTGGAAGGTGTCGAATTACCGCTCGCCTCTACTAACTTCTGCCCGCCTACTTCATTTCTAACTCGTCTATCCACTGTATTGTTCGTCGTCATTACGATAAACGGCGTTGATTACGATGTGTCCAAGTCGTATTGTCCTCGTTATTTTCTTAGGTTGGTGTATCTTTTGACTGAAAAACAATATAAAAGTTTCATGCGATAGCGTTATTTAGTAATACAATTGTTATTGCTATATAATTTATAGTATATAATTAATTTATAATTTCTATTGAATTTAGTTTCAAATTATTTTTCTTATAAAATTGATATATGATTTACAATAAACAATTGAACATATAAATGCTAATCCATTTTGTTATACACTAACTTACAAAACACTAATGTACACTATATACACTAAATATTAAGTTATCGGATATCCTTCAAAATAGTAGATATCATCTATAATAATCTATTCTTGAAATTGAATTCACATTTATCTAACCAGCACATTATATAGCACTACTACTATGTAGAACCATACTATACTCTAAATTTATAATACAGTGTTCTGGAGAATGTCTAGCCCCGAACAACACAACAACATCGCTTCTCGATACGTTCGCATGTGTACATTCACGAGATGGTCAACGGAACTACCTCCCAGGGTCCGATTTATACCTGAATACATCCACCCCCACCTATGTTCACATGTTACCTTCAATTCCGCGACTTTGAAATATAACCGATTGAGTTCTGTGGATCCGCAGGGAGATGATGGAAGTCAATTCGTCAAAGGATTGTTAATAGACATAGAGTAATAGTCGTATCAATTTTGCATATATATATATATATATATATATATATATATATATATATATATATATATATATATATATATATATATATATATATATATATGTATATATGTATTATGTATATGTGTGTAGATATATTATCTATAGATTTATATATGTATGTATCTAGTAACTATATAATGTTGTACTTATTATAATTTATAATGATTTACTTTAAAATAAAAACTGTGCAATCTTGTTATCGAGTACATTCCTATTTGTATATATATTTGTCATCCAATAGATTCATACATTATATTTAGCTTCGTAATGATGAAACATAATGTGATTGGTTACATTTATATGTATAACATTGTGTTTAGCATTTGTGAGGTCTGATTACGAATACATACATATATAGATATGAAAGAATAAATAGGTTGAAGAAATATAATCCGAATATCAAAGTAATTCTATCTCTCGGAGGAATATCTCTTTCTGTCAGATTGGTCAGTTCTTAATATTCATGATTTTCAATAATTTATTTTATATGTTGCGTGCTTCGAATGTGTATTACATTGCCTAATATTTAAAAAGGTATCGCAAATGTTGAATTCCTGGGAGAGTAGAGATTGGTTTATTTCAAACGCAATTACGTATTTGAGAAAACGTAATTTTGATGGATTGGATATTAATTTTTATGGTTTGGGAATAGCCGAAGGTGAAAAGAAAAAGTTTTCATTATTTTGTAAGGTTTGAAATGCAAATATATTAGTTTAATTCAGTTGATATATAATAAAATTGTATAATATATATCAACGCTAATTCCCCATGTGAATTGATATTTTACTAATATATATTTACATAATATATAATAATATATATTATAAATATATCATTAAATATAAAATATTCTTCATATCAACAAATGTTAAGAATATTCTAAAATCATATTATTTTATATAATTAATAACCAGGAAATCAGATTGGCATTCGATAGGGATTCCGTAATAAACGACAGGAAAGCTCTTCTCTTCACATTAACAGTTCCGTTTAACAAACTAGAAATTGATAGAGGATATGAAGTCACAGAAATCGACGAGTTATTAAAAAAATATAAATTGATATAAATTACATTATGTATTATTGATAATACCTTATTAATTTTAATAATTAGTTCGAATACAATTATCATTTATAGTTTTCAATAGACCGTATACATATATATATATATATATATATATATATATATATATATATATATATATATATATATATATCAATAAGTGATCGGACATTTCAGACTTAAGTAAACGCAAGGTAAATTCTGCGTCTCAATCCACAGGTGCTACGACTACTTAATACTCAAAACCTACGATTACCACGGACCCTGGCAGTCCAGTGTAGGTCACGTGGCTCCACTTACGCACCGCAGGGGCGATACACAAGCAGAGAAACAATTGAACGTTGTGCGTTATTATGTAATATGGGTTTTATGGGTATTTTAGGTTTGTGTCAGGAGTGTGATTTCCCAATAACAAAATTCTATGTATTCAAAGAAATATCGTGTTTATAATGGATTTTTATATGTAAACCGTATGTATTATTACTATTATACAGTATATGAATATATAGATACTGAACGAAATGAATACTAATCAAGAATTGAATGTATATTTATAAATGGGTACATTTTATATTTGATTTGCGATATCAATTTCCATTGGAGAATGTGAATTTCAAGCAACAACTATAATTACATCTAATAGGAATGGACTGCAGAATACTGGGCTACCCTGGGAGCTAGTCGTCGCAAGATAGTGATCTCAATGCCTTTTTTCGGCCGAGGCTTCACGTTAAAGGACGACAACCTCTATAGTATTGGAGATGCAGTTATATCTCCTTCACTGCCGTTACCGTTAACCAACCGACTCGGTAAAGCTGCCTATTTCGAGGTTAATGAGTCTATAGGACTCGAAACAATCAACTCTATTACAATTATAATCCGATATACCTGAGTTTAATCTTATCATAACACACTTACATAGTTATCATAGCCTACTTATGTTTATTAGTATCAGTTATAACGTAATCTGTCTGATTAGTTATATTCTACACTATTCCAGCTCTACGCGGCAGTGAAATAAAGATACATTTGATTAGAAAAACATTTCTTTATTAGGCTATTTATTTGTTGTCGGTAATGTTAACACATCCAAACATTCTCAGTTGTGCGACGAACAGATAAAAGGTTTCACTAAGATTCCCGACCACCAGACCAACGAGCCATTCATTCTGAAGGGAGACCAAGTTTTCGGATACGATAATGTTGACACGCTGACTAGGAAGGTTATATAATCATATCCGATCTATAAAAAGTTACTATCACTACAGTAATTTGAAAGTAAATTGAATTGATAAAGATTACAATTACATATATAATATTCTACGTGGTTTATTATATTTAGTAATATTTATTTATATCCAGTAATATTATTTTAACCCTCTAATTAATTTGAAATACACCTATTTTCTCTATACCTCATAGGTAAGATGGTTGACATCATCTGGATTTGGTGGTTGGATGGCAATTACGTTAGATTCTGACGACTTTCATGGAACTATTTGCAAAGAAGGTCAATTTTGTTGATTGCAAAATTATTAGAATAACACATTTATTATATCTCCTCCAACCTAAAAACTATTTCTAGCACTCAGATCATCATTGCTAATTAATTTGTTAACGGTATTTTATTTGATTTAGGATCATATCCGTTACTTACCGCGATGAACAAAGCTCTTCTTAGAAAATCAACAACTGTTTCACCAACGTTAACTTTTCACTTTTATATATATATATATATGTATTTTAAAATATTACTTATATGTTAATGAATTGTCATTGAGTGCATACATTGACAATGGTATACATTGGCATATACAGTACCAAGTACGACGATGTTGCAACTGAAGAGTCCCGCACTTCTACATTCAAAACAATCACACAACATAAGAGTACAGTAATGCATACAGTTATCGATGGTTAACTTAATTATTTATAGGAATATTATTCCAGTTGAATTAATAATTCATATTGGTTTCGAATACATTTTTATCAACACTTTACTATTAATACTACCTATGATAATGATATATATTAGTTTAAAATTTGAGTGGTTGAATTTTAGTTACTCAATATAAATAATAATTGATGTAATGGTTGATGTAAGTAACTTTACATAATACATTAAAAATATTACATATATGAATATAATAACATATAGGTGGAATCAATTATAAATATAGAATTTGTTTCTATTTGAGTTGGACTTCGTTGCTAGGTAATCAAGCTCAATTTATTCCAGAAGATATTGATCCTAATTTGTGCTCCCATTTAGTTAGTCCGAGTATTACGTTTGTTAATATTTACATAAATTAATAATGTTTATTATATCTAAAAAATAAAGTTATTTTTAAAATTAGTGTTGATATTATAATATAAACACTAATATTAATTATATATTTTATAATATATATATATATATATATATATATATTTATATATACACATAAATATATATACATATATACACATACACATAAATACACATATATATATATATATATATATATATATATATTATACATATTTATATAAAATCTATATATGCATTTAAATATATTTATATTAATCTTGATATTTGACAGGTATACGGTTACGCAGGAGTGTCAAACCACGGAGCTTTGGTTCCAAGAGAAGAAAATCTAGAAGATCATACAAATGGCTTGTTAGTTTAAAAGAATAAAGGATATATTTTTAATACATGGTATCTGTCAAAATTAATCATTAATCTAATAGTTATAAAGATTTACAACTAGTATTTTTGGAATATAATATTATATTACAATGCATATCACATTGCAGGAAGTTTTCTTATAATATATATAGATATAAATATATACATAAAGTATATGTTATACATGCAAAAATTACAATTCTACGAATATAGTTATCTCTTCTCTTTCCCAAGATCTTTCTTTAGAACAAGTAGAATTTTAAGATGAGTTATAATTATCAATTATACTAATTATACTATCTATAAGTATAATTAAAATTTATATATGAATCTTTACTAAATCTTTATAAAATCCTTACATCTTTTTGTTACAGACAATGCCATAGCGCATCAAATGTGTCCCTTTGTTCCATTATAACGATTACGACAAGTAGGTGATATAATTCCATGATATCATGGCCAATTATAGCGATACAAATGACACCATCTCAATACTGGTGTATTTGATGGTATTCAGTACATGAGAATATTTCAAATAGGTAATGAAGGAAATAGTTTGACATATGGGTTATATAATTCCTATTATTATGAGATCGCTCCGAACTTTATCTGTCTTTAATAATGTCAATAATATTAAATAAAATTAATAATTACTAGTCATAATAGAAATAATCTACCAGAATTATATATGGAAGGTTTTTGTGATTTTCATTTATATTATTTATATTTCATAACTATTTTTGATGATTAAAATTTCAAAATATTTATTTGATTTTCTAAAGGTTTTAATGAGATCAAGACTTATTTAATTCGTATTCAATAAAACACTTTCGAACATTATAAACGCAAATATATATATATATATATATATATATATATATATATATATGTATATATATATATATATGATTGTTTTATTATTATAAGATCCATTGCAAATCTATATAGCGAGACAATTAATTATCCCAGCGGTTTGTAACTCACTATTAATATTAATATTAGTTTTTCTGAAATGTAATTGATGTTTATATAACATTATGAAACAACATAGATTCAAAATTAAGAATATAAAATGACAAGAATTAAAAAAGTATCCTCAAATATTAATAGATTTAGTGATTTTATTATTTAACTATAAAGAATAGTGAATACAAAAACTACAACATTTGCACCACACTAAGATCATTGTTTACATCTTGTTGGTTTGATTGGTGCACCGCACTCATATTCTTACAAGTATATAATTTAAGACATGTAAATATCACAACTTGCTCGATTTTAATCTTCCATAAATTTGTGCGTAAGTTTTTACTCGATTAATTAGCTTATCTTTATAATAGATACGGCAGAATCATAAGGTTGAAACAAAAGAATCCATCGCTAAAAGTGATTATGTCGTTGGGTGGTCACTCATTGTCGCTAAAATCCCTGAGTACGATTCTAGCAAGTGTTCTCTCAAGGATGACCTTCGTTAGCAGGTAAATAATGAAATTAGACGAACCTGGAACACTTAGATTATTTAACATATTGACAATACCTCAATTTAATCTATTTGTCACTATAATGTATTGTTAGTAATATAACATATTATATATATATGTATGTATATAGATAAAGTTTGATATACTTCTAGATACAATTCACATGTATTATAGTATATTATATTGTATTTATACTAATGGAGAGAAGCATATTACACTATTTATACGTAATACAATGTAATACTAGTTATTACTAGTTATTATAATAACTATAGTATAGTATAGTATACTACGAAAATATTAGGTAATACTTTATAACAATTGTTATTATTATGTATTGATATGTAATGATATTTAATATAATATAAACTATAGTTTGTAATAATAGGTATTAATATGTAATACTATGTAATAGAAATATTTAATAATATATATTTATATAATACTATATATTAATATGTAATGTTATATAATAATATATAATACTATATATACTATATATACTATATATACTATATATACATATAATAATAATATATTATTATTATATGTATTATATACATCATATGATAGTATCAAATAAATTATAATAATAAATAAATTATAAAGCCATGATATGAATCTTGTAGTAGTTTTCGTAGAGTTCAACTCTTGTAAATGCATAATATCCATCTTAGTACAATAGCTTTACTGCGACGTAATCGTATGGATGGATTTGATATTTCAACTTCCAATATTGACCGAATACGAGAAGGAAAAGAGAAATTCGCTAAACTTATTAAAGTTAGTGAGAAGTCAAAGTTTAAATATACTATACATAGTCTATTTACTATATATAGTATAGTATTTATATACTACAGTATATATATATACTATACATAATAGACAACGAATATATTTAAATAAAAGTTAAAAGTTAAAACAAAATTTATGAACATGTTACATTTTACCGTTCACTTCCAGTATTACTTTGCCATTGGGGTGCAAAGTGAAGTAAACTCAGGTCTCAATACGAACTTGTAGACTCCTAAACTATGCAACTATTGTTAGGAGATCGCGAAGTCATTCCAAGGCGAAGCTCTGCACACCAAACAGACGAAATTGTTACTTAGCTTGACCGTATCTCCGATAAAATCTCAAATCGACAAGTACTACGACGTTACTACAATAGAGCAGTTAGTGAAACTAGTGGTGTTTGCGTGTAGTCACTAAATCTAGGCACTTCATATTAGTTAGTTACGTAATGATATATTATGCAATGAGAATAATGCAATGATTATGATGCAACTAAGATAACAACGAAATCTTAATAACAAATTCAGATATTATATAATATTCGTGTAATTCACTTGAAATGTGTAGACATCTATGTTATCTACTATAGTTCCATATATAATAGTTGGTCATAAGACTGTTTTCTGAAAGGCCGTATTTGCAATACTTGACTAACTTCCCGTTTCTTCAAAGGTACGTAGATTTTGTCATTGTAAAGACTTACGATTATCACGGCCCCTGGCAGTCTAAAGTAGGCCACATTGCACCTTTGACATCTCGTAGAACGGATAGCCCTCAAGAATCCCAACTCAACGTGGTAAATATGTAAATTTCCCAGTAGCAATGTTATAATTCCCTTGTTTCAAATTCCGTGAACGCATTCGGATCATTTAAGATCATTGTTACATTTTATATCATATATATATATATATATATATATATATATATATATATATATATATATTACTCAAGTACAAAAACATTATGTGTATACGTATATTAACAAATAATTGTAAATAATTTATTGTTAAATATGAAACTTAAACTTAAACTTATTATTATTATTATTATTATTATTATTATTATTATTATTATTATTATTATTATTATTATTATTATTATTATTATTATTATTATTATTATTATTATTATTATTATTATTATTATTATTATTATTATTATTATTATTATTATTATTATTATTATTATTATTATTATTATTATTATTATTATTATTATTATTATTATTATTATTATTATTATTATTATTATTATTATTATTATTATTATTATTATTATTATTATTATTATTATTATTATTATTATTATTATTATTATTATTATTATTATTATTATTATTATTATTATTATTATTATTATTATTATTATTATTATTATTATTATTATTATTATTATTATTATTATTATTATTATTATTATTATTATTATTATTATTATTATTATTATTATTATTATTATTATTATTATTATTATTATTATTATTATTATTATTATTATTATTATTATTATTATTATTATTATTATTATTGTATTGGTATTGGGTATGCAGGTAAACTGACATATTACGCCTCGAACAGCAATGGTCAGCGAACTATTGGTCATCGCTGGGCGTTTCCCGGTCGAAGTTGGTATTGACGATGCCTGGTTATGGGCGTGGCTTCACGTTAGCTAATAAGAATCACTACAGTGTAGGAGACCGTGTAACGGCTCCATCTTTTCCTTTGTTCCTGTCGAGAAGCCTTGGCCGGGCAAACTACTATGAGGTTAATGAATATATATACATTATAATAGATAATATTAAAATATATATACATTATAATAGATAATATTAAAATATATATACATTATAATAGATAATATTAAAATATATATACATTATAATAGATAATATTAAAATATATATACATTATATTATATAGTATATATACGCATACATATATTTAATTTGCAAAGGAATTTCTATATTACAATTTCTCCATATCGCAATGCTACTTGCTACTTATACACGCTACTAATAGACTTAATATATTAGGTAATACAGCATAATGGCTACCTACTAATTACTATCTAAATGACATATTATCTAATCCCGTCCACTAGTTATGCGGTCAGCAAATCGAGGGTCGTTATATAAAAGTCCCGGATGCTGATCAGCGAGTTCCGTTCATCAAGCGAGGTGATCAATTATTCGGCCTAGAAGACGCTCAGACTCTGGCGCGAAAGGTCTGGACAGATCAATTTACACCTCTACACCCGTTATACCTTTTTAAACATACCCCTCGTGTGTTGTGTATATACCGTTATATAATATCTATTATATTTGCCAACATTATCGGATAGAAATCCATATTCCATTACATTATCTTCAATGCATTATTTCTTAATATATCAATTTAGATTATTATTATAGATAACTGAAATGAGTTTACTCTACTATTATGTAATTATGTTACTGAGAAAAAATCTATTTATAAACACAAATCTTCTGCATATCTGTACACATTTCTATTCAATTAATCAACAATGAAAACTGAAAAACCTCAAAATCATGCCCACTATCACTAAAATCATCCCTTAAACCACTATCTCCTTTTAACTCAATTAACGATGGTCAGGTGAATTGGCTTGTGGCCGAGGGTTACGGAGGCTGGGCGTTTTATTCGCTCGATACCGACGACTTCAAAGGAACTCTTTGTGGCGAAGGCTAGTTACCTCGGTTGCAGTTAAGTACTTGAAACATAATTCATTATTCAACACGGCCCGTAGAAAACTACATTATTAATAAACGCAGCTATTTGATCTATATTACATAATACTTAAAATCGACACCGATCACAACGTAAATTCCACAGATATATTCTCACATTCTCACTTTCATTATTACTATTACAGGCCGGTACCCGTTACTAAATCAATTAAACGATGTGATAAGTAACCCTGATTCACATACAACTGAATTGCCGTTAGTTTTATGTATGAACTACTGTTATATATATATATATATATATATATATATATATAATTATGTTATATTGGCTAAATACAATACTTATAGTAATATATATATATATATATATATATATATATATACATATATATATATATACCCTATAATATTCGTTATATTTTTTAATACGCATTAAACTAAATATTCAATACATTTCCAGATATAGATTATTACCTAAATACTGGTGCTATTAAGTTACACTTAAACATAGACTCAATAGACAAAATACAATAGAATAGTTTTACGGACTTACATAACTGATAAATAATCAGCAGACGATAATATACTAACATTGGAATTCTATTCTAACATCACTCATAAATATATCCACTGCTAAAGTATATGAATTAAACCCTGCCACCGATTATTTTAATGAAATATCAATGAACTTAACTCGACAAAATACATGGGAGTATAGTGTTACAACGGAATATATTAGGATACACATATACCAGCACTGAAACAGACTACTGCCTACCTTCATACAATCTATACGTAATCTACACATTGTCTTATGCAAAATGGGTTACTAAGAAAAGTGTGTTCTAGCATTTCGAATATGGTAATTTATTTATTATCTTATACTGTTAAATAAATTTAAAATAGTCATATAAGTAAAATATATATATGCTTTATATATATATTATAAGGGTATATAAATTATTTATAAATTTGTAGAAGCTTATAAGACTATAATCTTACTTAACAAAATATATATCAATATACATATTATCCATTACTCCTAATAAAATAAAATATAATTATTTTATGTTCTAAATGACAATCAGATAAATATCAACATGTCAATCCTATAGATAAACATTATAATTTAAAAATTATAATAACAATTTTAGTTTTAAATAGTAATTTGATCAATAATAACTGATGCTTTTTCATATTTGATCTATAATATCAATATACCCATTATACTAAAGTACATAGGGTGTTTTGATAATATAAAATATAAAATATTTTTAATTAATACATTTAAATAATTCTGCAATCTATTTTAATGTTTCATCGAAATATAAATGATAGAAATTGCGTTTTTCTTTAAGTTTTTCTCAGAGTTGCACACCGATATTACTGACTGTAAAGATAATATATTAACATTGTGATACATTAAAATTTAAAGTATTTACTATATTACTATATCTACTATTTATTAGTATATTTACTAATAAATTTACTATTTATATGTATTTGTAGAGAATGAATTATTGAAAACAAATAAATCTAATTTAACGTATTATAATTGTTCATGATGAAGTTTAAAATTTTAAATATAGCTATTTAAATTTAAATGCTTTAGATATTAATTAAAAGACAATAACGTCTATTGGTACGCCAGTTGTATAGTTAATAGTTTATTAGTAATTTGAAATCATTTATTTAGAAATATATACAATTAAATCAGACTACGTCATCTGAAATGTTCCAGAATAATAAATAATTTTTTTTAATAAATAAAATAATATATTGTTCTAATTTATTATTATTTAAAATGGTAAATAATATTCAATTGTAGTTACTTAGATTAGTTTGAGAAAATAAAATATTATGGAATTCAAAATTGAAAATGCTAATTTTTAACTTATTTAACTTATAAATCATTTAATTTGTTGGATCTATAAGTGAATATTCGTATAGTTGATATATTTAACAATAAATAAATATTGAAGATTATTAACACTTTAATTAATTATTGATATATAATTGATAGACATATGTAAGAATTTGTAATATGTATTATATTTCATTATCATTTTAAATATGATTGCTATATTCTATTATTGCTATTATTAAGCGCAAATTAAGTTTGGTTTGAACCCAACTTTAGATTTAAATGAAAAAATTGAACGAATTATTTACAGAAGTAACCAACTCTTAAACATGTTTATACGACAGCTACGATATTCCCATATCACCACCTTCTTATCACCTTCTTATCTCCTTTTTATCACCTTCTCACCACCTTCTTATATCCTTCTTATCACCTTCTTATCACCTTCTTATCACCTTCTTATCACCTTCTTATCACCTTCTTATCACCTTCTTATCACCTTCTTATCACCTTCTTATAACCTTCTCACCACCTTCTTATCACCTTCTTATCACCTTCTTATCACCTTCTTATCACCTTCTCACCACATTCTCACCACCTTTTTATCACATTCTCACCACCTTCTTATCTCCTTCTTATCTCCTTATTATCACCTTCTTATCACCTTCTCACCACCTTCTTATCTCCTTCTTATCTCCTTCTCACCACCTTCAAAACTATTTAATTATTTGGGCTACACGCCTTTTTAGCTACTGCCTCAAAACGAATATAACCGCCTTCCAAAAATATGATATTTCTTACCATTACAACAAATGTATTTAAGTGCAAGCTAAACATCTCCCAGCTTAGTTGAGAATAATCACTTCCCTTTCACGTTTGATCTTCCCCACTTAAATCAATCCATCCTGCTCTACATTGCTTTCATTAGACTTTAATGCAAATTATTTATCAAGCCCCGGATGTTAACACATCATAGAATAATAGTCTATATGATAAATGATTTATATATAGTAAAGCCTTTATATATATATATATGAATCATTTATTATAGGCACAAAGAATTGGGATACTATATTCTTATAATAATTTATAAATTATTATAAATTATTACCGATTGTACAATGTACATTGTAGAGTATCTAAACCACGCCCCTATTACCCGCAGTCTTACCAAGCCAACGTCGACACGCCCCCCGGTCGCCGATTTCAAACGTATGTGTTTCTTCTCAAGTTGGACTTCGATACTTGGCTCCCGAGCAAAATACACTCCAGAGGACATTCCTGTCCATCTCTGTTCCCATGTGGTTAGATTTGTAATATCGCAAAGAATATATAATATATATCTTAAATTAATCGAATAATTTAAATAAGACTATATATACTATATATGGTTTTATATTTATATTACATATTTACTAATTTACCAATTTATAAATCTATACTTATATAATTTTATATTTAGATAATTAATATTAATATACAATTTAAAAAATAAATATGTATTCTCAATTAAATAAAATTAACATTTATTTTATAGTTTAAATGTAATTCATAGTTTACAATAAATTGTATTCCTAGAATGAGGTTTTTTCAGAAATATAAAAGTTGTTAATTTTAAAATCATGTGCACATTATTTGTTAGTTCGATATCTGTATCAGAATATAATATTTCATTTTCAATATAATTACTCAGTTCACTTATTTTATAAATATTTAAAATTAAAATTTTTTTTTTATTAAAAGTTATAGCTTATTATGTTGTTATGTAGTTATTATGCAGTTATGGATTTATGTTATATTGATTATTGTTATATCAATTTTTGTTTTATGAACTATTATCATATTGATTAGTGTCCTATATAATATGGTTATATTAAATAGTATCATATATTATTGTCTTATAGATTATTGATATATAAATTGTATTATATATACTATTATTAATATATATTCACAAATTGTATACATATCTCTAATCTATTACTAAAATAAAAGCCGACGAATTGACGGTAATATAAAACAAGTTAATTTTGGCCTAAATTTGTCCTGATATATTTCTAACTATGTATTAGTTATGTTGGTTTGCACGATAGTAAGATATGTAATATATAAATGTATTTAATTATTATTATTTCTATTGTCCTTGGTTTATTTTCGTGTTTATAAACACACTAAATAAATATATATGAGATATCTAAGCAGTGATAGCAATACTCAACACTGAATTCAATAATGCAACAACTATTTAATATACATTAACTGGCAGGTATATGGGTATGCGTCATTAACCAGATCTGGTCTTCTGAAGGCGAGGCTATCGCGAGGAGAAGATACTTCCGGGGGAGATTACGGACTGTTATTACTAACGCATACCTACAAATTAATTTATATTATCTATTCAATTTAATTTAATTCAACTCAATTCAATACTTTATCATATGTTGATCTCGTATTTGTGGAAAAATTTAATTGAATGCGATTTTTATTTTGAATGAAAATAAAATTTTTCTATAATTTACCTTTTTTAGTTTAAAATGTTTTTAAATATTTTAATATAAATTTAGATATAAAAGAATCGCGAATCTCAAAAAACGAAATCCATCGCTGAAAATTATTTTATCTTTGGGAGGACATGGTGTTACGAAAGAAAGCTTGTCGTCTGTTTTAGAAACTGAGAGAAACCAAGATATTTTCATCAATAGGTATCCAATAACATTTTCTCCGCTTTTTCTCCATAATTAATTTATAAATTATTTATCATCTGAAATATTATGCTTTACAAATAATATATATTTATATATATATATATATATATATATATATATATATATATACTATAAAATACTAACTATTTAATATTTCGTCATATCTAGTGCGATATGGTTCATAAAGAGGAATGAAATGGACGGACTGGATATAGCGAGTGATCAAATTGTGAATATAGAAAACGGGAATTTTAAATTGATATCCTTTATTAAGGTTTAGTTACATAGTAATGATTTACTAACTATTAATATAACCAATAATGAATATATTTATTTATATATTATCAATATATACATGTATATATATATAAATCATAATTTATATTAAATATAACTAAATATAATTAATAAACAATAGAAAACAATAGAATATAACAGTCAACATAGATTATTTTTATACATAAACTAACATTAAAAATATGATAATCACATTGTATCCTTTTATATAATATTATTCATAATTACGTTATAATCGTCTAGCGGATGAAATATGCTTTCGAAGCCGATGCAGCAAAAACCGGAGAAGACGCATTACTGTTGAGTCTTACAGTGACCCCTTTCCGCCAATCAAAAGGTGGCATTCAAGACGGGGCACAACTGTCGAAGTTAGGGATAACTAAAAAGATGCTATAGTTGAGTTGAACATGGCTTTACTATTTTATAATAACCTACCCGCCTACCTCTCCACGAACAGAATACTAGATATCATGATAATAAGGTCATTCGATTATCACGGTCCGTGGCAACATAAACTGGGCCACATTTCACCGTTACACAAACGTAAGGATGATGGATACGAAGAACTCAACGTGGTAAGCTTAGAAATAAATTAATTGAATTGCGGATGATTAGTAAGTATATTTTATTGTTGAGTCAAGAACGTCGGTAAGTACTTACAATATATCCATAACAAGTAAAATAGCAAATTATTTAAGCAACTACACATTAATATTAGTAATAAGAAATCTGCTATAATATATATATATATATATATATCACTTGTATTATAAACAATTATTAAAATTACAGAAATGGTCGGTTGACTACTGGAACTCGCTAGGTGTAGAGAAAAGTTTGATTACGATTGCGGTACCGTTATTCAGTCGCGGATTCACTCTAACGGACAGTAACCGTTACAGCGTCGGCGACTCCACTAGCGGTCCATCTCGACCGTTATCAATAACTCGCAGTCTAGGAAGGGCTGCATACTACGAGGTCAGTGAAGACTAATTACCGAGGAGTTGTATCAAATGTTACGTCGCCATGGCAAAGTGACATCTAAGTTATGATGCCAATCCATATTAACTACAAATGTACCACAAGTGTAAAGTTCTTGCTGTTATTTTCTATCGGTACTATAAACTGCTATTTTTAAAATATCTCCTCGGTAAATTATTAATATATTTCATAAAATTAAGCAGATTTAAATTATAGTATAATATTAAAAATAAAAATAATCGCGTGGAAAACTCTCTGCAGAAATAATTAAAATTATTTTCTATTCTAAATATCTAACAATGAGATCGATATTTAATCAATATATTCTATCATGAAGTAATACATACAATAATACACTTTTTTTAAATGTGATATTAATAATATTTGTAAAAGAAAGCAGGTATAATATTAATCGTTAATTATTTATACTTTTATAGATTTGCCATGAACAAACAAAATCGTCTTATGTAAAAGTTCCAGATTATGATCAAAACGTTCCATTTATAAAGAAAGGAGATCAAATATTCGCGTATGAGAATTTTGAGACAATAAATAGAAAGGTAAACATTATATTATAATTAATTTATTATTTTTATGTCATTATAATTATATTGTACTTAATACAAATTAATTAATTATGTTATGTATATGTCCGTATATTAATAATATAGCATAATTTGATTTTACAGATCAAATGGATGCTTTCAGAAGGAATTGGTGGTTGGCTAGCGTATTCACTAGATTCGGATGATTTTACTGGAAAATTATGCGCAGAAGGTTTTGATTTACAATGAAATTATTCATTGAAATTTTATTTATTAAATTTCAACTATGTTTAATTAGTAAAGATACAAAAAATATATATTTTAATTAATTATTATTCATAAAGTTTTGTAAACGATATCATCAATTACTGTAACAATATTGTTTAGGTATTGATATTTAATTGTTTATATTCATACCGTTTACGATAACTAATTATATTTGTATCGAATTTCTAACGACCGTTAGGTAAGAACCCATTGTTGAAAGCCATGAACCGTGCTCTTCCGAATGTTATCATTACATCTAGACCTCCCACTGCGACGTTAGCGATTCTAACAAATATAGACACACGAACGATATTTATATATTTTCTTAATTTAATAATATCGAATACTGTTACTTATATAATTTAATAATCATATAATCGATTATTTCGTATTCACAAATAGATTTTACCGTAGTTTTCATAATGAATACTTCAACAATACTATGACATATTCTTTATAACCAATTACAATGGTTGTAATTCGCCTGTAGTTAAACTAAAGTTTAACTACAAATATTAACTACATATATTAACTCCACATATTAACTACACATATTAACTACATATATTAACTACAAATATTAACTACAAATATTAACTACACATATTAACTACAAATATTAACTACACATATTAACTACAAATATTAACTACATATATTAACTACAAATATTAACTACATATATTAACTACATATATCAACTACACATATTAACTACACATATTAACTACATACATTAACTACACACATTAACTATACATATTAACTACATATATTAACTACATATATTAAGTATACATATTAACTACAAATATTAACTACATATATTAACTACATATATCAACTACACATATTAACTACAAATATTAACTACATATATTAACTACATACATTAACTACACACATTAACTATACATATTAACTACATATATTAACTACATATATTAAGTATACATATTAACTACAAATATTAACTACATATATTAACTACATATATCAACTACACATATTAACTACAAATATTAACTACACATATTAACTACATACATTAACTACACACATTAACTATACATATTAACTACATATATTAACTACATATATTAACTACATATATTAACTACATATATTAACTACACATATTAACTACAAATATTAACTACAAATATTAACTACATACATTAACTACACACATTAACTATACATATTAACTACATATATTAACTACATATATTAACTACACATATTAACTACAAATATTAACTACAAATATTAACTACAAATATTAACTACAAATATTAACTACATATATTAACTACATATATTAACTACACATATTAACTACAAATATTAACTACAAATATTAACTACACATATTAACTACACATATTAAGTACAAATATTAACTACATATATTAACTACATATATTAACTACACATATTAACTACAAATATTAACTACAAATATTAACTACACATATTAACTACATATATTAACTACAAATATTCGGATACCGTACGATTGAGAATAAATCAGTTTTGTATTGTTACAGATTCGCGACAGACAGCCTTTATACTTCAACCGAGGTAACTGACGATTACGTAACTCAATACGAAACAGACGGCGGTAAAGTGACCACCGGAGTGGCGAACAGTGAACCCACTGACCACTACACTGCGTACACTAGCGAAGCCTACGCGTCCAGCGACTCCGAGACTCGTACCGATGAATCACCGTTTACATCGACTTCCGATATAACGGACACGGAAGCCACGACGACGTACTACGCCGACACCACACCGGTCACCAGAGAAATGCCAACTACCACCACCACAGAACAATATACGACCAAGCTAGCGGATAAAGGTTATTAATATAAATATCGTATAGTAATTCTAAATTAGTAAATATGTGATAGTTTATTGTCCGCAATATCTATTTTAATACCTGTTATAATGAATGCATTCAGTGCTGGTTAAACTATGAATAACTGTAATTGCTGGGATATTTGTCTCTTAATGCATACCAACATCGTGTTACCAAGATAATTATTATATATTATATTCATTTATATAGAAAATTCTATATATAGACTATCTATAGGCAGAAATGAATTTTTATATACATACATATATATATATATATATATATATATATATATATATATATATTTAAATATGTATATATATATGTATGTTTTATAATTGCGGTATATCTGAAATATATTGAAAATTAACTTTATCAAAATAACTATAGTTAAAGTAAATCTAAGTAATAACAATTCCCGAGTCCAGCTGATGACCTTTATACTCTTTATACTCTCTACAGATTACATATTTAAAAGAATTTGCTACTACACAAATTGGTCCCAGTATCGCTGGGGAGCCGGCGCCTTTTATCCTGAGAATATAGATATTGACCTTTGTACTCACATAATATTCGCCTATGCAGGTAAATAGGGATATATAAGGAGAGGTGATCAAACGAGAGGGGGAGAGAGAGAGAGAGAGAGAGAGAGAGAGAGAGAGAGAGAGAGAGAGAGAGAGAGAGAGAGAGAGAGAGAGAGAGAGAGAGAGAGAGAGAGAGAGAAGAGAGAGAGAGAGTGAGAGCGAGAGAGAGCGAGAGGGAGAGCGAGAGATATGAGTAATTATTTGAAGGTAGAGTGAAAGATAGAGTTACTACGAATTTAATAAAATTTGAATCATTATAAATATTTAATTTCTAGGAATTGAAAAAAGTATCATAGTATCAAGTCTGGGAAATGACCAGTCGAGTTCTCACTACAGAGGGATGTATGAACGAATAACTAGTTTAAGAAGACAAAATACGAAACTAATTATTATAATTGCAATTGGAGGCTGGACAGTAAATTCTGGTTAAATCATTTATAACTTTATTTAGTGGTTTATATTTATGAATTACACATAGGAGAATATTCATTAATTATTATATAACAGATAAATTAGAAGCTTTATTATCAACTAAAGACTCGAGGGAGCTATTTATAGCATCATGCGTATCATTTTCTAGAATACATAAATTTGATGGAATATCTTTGGATTTTGAATTGGGAAGAGGCGATATCGGAAAACGATATAAAAGAGAATTTAGCGAGTTAATAAAGGTAATGTATAAATAGTTTATGTGATAAGTATCGTTTTATAAGTGTATCATTTACATGTACAATGTACCTGTTCTCTTTATAATTTATTACTTGTTACTACAGGACATCAAAACTTCTTTTGAACTTGAATCTAGGGAGACTTATGAGAAACAATTGATTTTATCAGTTGCGTTGTCGGCGAAGAAAGAAATTATTAAATCTAGTTACGAAGTAAAGAAAGTATCGCAGTTAGAATTATATAATAATATATTTTTATAAGTTAACTTATTGTCTTCATCAACAATTGTTTGTTTATATTTAAAATAAACACAACACATTATCACATATTAATATTGCTACTTATTACAACAAGACACGTATTGGTGTTCTATTTATAAACCAAACCTTTAAGATTTTCAGATCTAATGATTTTGATGGCATTTGATTTACACGGAGCCTGGGAAGGATTCATTGGTCATATATCGCCATTGTATGCTGCCAACGTTAATACAGCGAAACAGGGATATCTTACAGTTGTAAGTATATAGTATAACTTATTCATATACAGTTATCTAAGCTTACATAATTTAACATAAACTTGCAAATAAACAAATGTTATATTCAAATTGTATAATAACAATTAAATGAAAAATAAAATAATTTCAATCAGACTTTCTTTTTTAGGAGTATATATATATATATATATATAAATATATATATATATATATATATATATATATATATATATATATACATATAGCTATTATTTAGTATCTTATTGTAGAAAGCAGCAGCGGAATATTGGCAATTACTGGGTGCTCCGTCACGTAAACTTATTGTTGGAATTCCTATGTACGGACGAGGCTACAGGATGAGAAACAAGAAACACTCCGATTTCGGGGATAAAGTTTCCGGAACTTCTAAACCATTTAGATATACAAAAACTGCCGGGATGTTCGCATATTACGAGGTAGGTTATACGTTTAGATCAATTATTATGTTTTTAAAAATCATTATACATTTCCGTAAAAGATATGTGAAAAAGAAGGATTACAAAGGTTTACTGATCACGAAAGAGCAGTGACTTACGCTATTGGCGATAATCAGTGGTTTGGATATGAAGATATTGATAGTGTTACGAGAAAAGTTAGACGCATATAATATATTAATGATATGTTAGAAACTATTTTAAATATTATATAAATGATAGTAGTATATGAATAGATATTATAATAATACAGTTTATTTAATATATCACGATATGCGAATTTTAGTTTATTAGTAACTAATTTATAGGTGAGGTGGATTAATTACAGAAACTTTGGTGGTTGGATGGCTTACACAATAGATTTAGATGATTTCTCAGGTAGATTTTGCAACCAAGGACGCTATCCTCTGTTAACGGCTATGAATAACGCGCTCCATGAGTCAACTATTAAAAGTAGTTTAAATCCGGTGAAAACAAGCAAAACAAATATTCCAACTATACCGATCCAATTAACTACTGTTGAAACTACCTTATCCGAAACCACAGCTCAACCACATACTTCTACTCATTATATTTCTAAAACTCCACAATCTATAACTACAACTAGAACTTCATATACAAAAACATATCCTAGAACTACTACAATAAATATAATTGAACCAACAAAAGAAATTACTAAAGAAAACATAATAACCTTAGAACCAACTGAACAAACTAAAACGAAATCAGTTCCAAATGAACAAACTGAAATTACATCTGAAACAACTGAACAAATTGAAATCACCTCAGGAACAATTAAACTAACCGAAATAACTTCTGAAATAACTGAACAAACTGACATTACCACTGAAATAACTGAACAAACTGACATTACCAATGAAATAACTGAACAAACTGACATTACTACTGAAATAACTGAACAAACTGACATTACCACTGAAATAACTGAACAAACTGACATTACCACTGAAATAACTGAACAAACTGACATTACCACTGAACCAACTGAACAAACTATTATGACTTCTTATACAACTGTAGAAACTGAAATAATCTCAGAACCAACTGAAGAAACTGGGATTACGACATATTTAACTGAAAAAACTTTAATAACTACATCAACAACTGCAGAAACTGAAATGATCTCTGAACAAACTGAAACAACTGGGATTCCCACAGATCTAACTGAAAACACTCTAATACCCACAGAACCAACTGCAGAAACTAAAATAACATCAGCACTTACTGGAAATACTGAAATGACCACGATACCAACTGAAGAAACACTCGCGACCTCAGAAATTTCTGCAGAAACTGACATGATCACAGAACCGACCTCAGAAACGATGATAATAATAAAATCAACTACAGAATCTGATATAACATCAGAAATAAGTACAGCAATAGAAATTACTTCCGAACTAACTAAAAAAACTAAAATAATTTCAGAAATAGCTAAACACACTGAAATTACCTCTGTACAAACTGAAGAAACTGGGATTACTACAGATCTAACTGAGATAACTCAAATAAGCTTAGAACCAACTGAAGAAACTAAAATAATATCGGATCTAACTGAAAATACTGAAATGACCTTGATAATAACTGATGCAACTTCCATGATATCTGGAATATCTGCATATACTGAAATGATCTCAGAATCATTTGAAGAAACTAGATTAACTGATGAAACAATTTCCGAAACTGAAATAAACTCAGCACCAACAGCAGAAACTGGAATAACTTCAAAACTAACTGATATTGTTATGACTTCAGAAATAAATACAGAAACTGAAATAACTGAAGAAACTGGACTAACATTAGAATCAACTAAACAAACTGGAATCATATCGGAACAAACTGATGAAACTAGATTGATAAGTGAATTAACTGAAGAAACGGAAATAATGACAAACCCAACAGAAGAAACTATAATTACTGAATCAATAGAACAATCCGAAATAACCTATGAATACACAGAAGAAACTGCACCGACAAGAGAACTAAATGAGGAAAAGGAACTAACAAATGAGGCAAGTGTAACAACAGCATATCATACTACAACGGTTACTGAAATGACTACAACATCTAAAGAAAGTTAGTCGTTTATTATTGTTTAATTATTATATAATAATATTAATAATATATAGATATAATTATATTAAAGAAATGTTATTATTTAAAATACTAAATCGATATGTAAATTATAATTATACAAATATTACTTTTTTTTTTAATTTTCAGTATCGAAATACAAACGAGTTTGTTACTACACGAACTGGTCTCAGTATAGACCAGGTCTAGGTCGATTTACGGTATCCAATATCGAGGCAAAGTACTGCACCCATTTAATTTATGCTTTCGCGATTATCAGCGAGGTTGGAACAATTGCTGCGTTCGAATGGAACGACCTCAACATGCCTAATAAACAAGGATCGTTGGTAACATAAATATCTTCAAATGCATATTTATTATATCTGATATGACAACATTATAATATAAATTAAGTAGTATTTAATAATATTATAATAATATTATCCTGTAATATAAACTTATTATTATTATTATTAAATGAATATGATATAATATAAACTTATTATTAATTATGGAATATGATAAAATATAAATAAAAGTATACTATGTTAAATAATTATTACTTAATCGGTTAATGAATATGTTAAAATATAAATAATATATAGTAATAAATACAACAGGTCTATTATAATTTAATTTTTGATTCTTTATAATGATATAAATGTAGAAATGTTTTAATTTTTATTCTTAGATACGAAAAATTTAATAATTTGAAGAATGTCTATCCATTATTGAAAACACTCTTAGCTGTCGGTGGTTGGAACCATGGTACTGCGCGCATGTCCAAAATGCTAGTCAATTTCGACACGAGGGAGATTTTTATCGAGAGGTTTATAATATTGAATTCCATATCAACAACATACTATTTAAATTAAGGAATTTAAATATTTATATTGATTTCGTTATATTACTCTATTTACAAAATATGTGACGTCGGTAGCGTTGTACGGTTTTTACGGCTTTACAATTTCGATGGGTTGGATTTGGACTTCGAGTATCCTGGATCAAGGGGCAGCAGCGGCCTAGATAAATCCAGGTACTCTTTACTCATCGAAGAGATGAACGATGCATTCGTCAGAGAGTCCTATGATAGCAGACGAGAGAAGCTGATGCTGACGGCTGCGGTAGCTGCAGGTAAGGATATACAAGAAAACATCTATACTAAGTAGTATTAGTTTATTTTAGGGTTTTACTCATCGAAACAAAATATTAAAAATAAATTTGAATTTTTAGCATTATGTATTTTTTAAATTAAATACAAATGAAACCTATGTTAATATTATTTATTAATATTCAAATGTATTGTAAAATCATTATTTAGAGTGCATGACTAATCAAATATTGCAGGGAAAGAAACGATTAGAAAGGCTTACGAAGTGCCAAAGATTATCGAAAATTTAGATTTCGTGAATTTGATGACGTATGACTTACACGGATCGTGGGAGACTTTCACCGGCCATCACTCGGCCCTCTATGCTAGGAAAGAAGAGACTTCGGGACAACAAATTCTCAACGTGGTTGGTAGGATATTATCTAACTAATTATAACTAATTATAACTAATTATAACTAATTATAACTAATTATAACTAATTATAACTAATTATAACTAATTATAACTAATTATAACTAATTATAACTAATTATAACTAATGATAACTAATTATAACTAATTATAACTAATTATAACTAATTATAACTAATTATAACTAATTATAACTAATTATAACTAATTATAACTAATTATAACTAATTATAACTAATTATAACTAATTATAACTAATTATAACTAATTTTAACTAATTATAACTAATTATAACTAATTATAACTAATTATAACTAATTATAACTAATTATAACTAATTATAACTAATTATAACTAATTATAACTAATTATAACTAATTATAACTAATTATAACTAATTATAACTAATTATAACTAATTATAACTAATTATAACTAATTATAGGGCTAATAGTTTAGATGTTTCATCTTTTAAACAAATACAGGAACTTTATACTTGTATAGCATTTTATCAACTAGATTTTCTAATAATATTTCGTATCTATGAATATATAATTCTATAGAATGTAATAATAATTTAGCCTATAATATCGAGCAGCGAATAACTCCATTAACTTCGGCCTACGTTTGCTGTAATCGCGTGTAACGCGAGTTTCTGATTGTACAGGAATGGGTAGCTCGGCATTGGGAGAGGCTCGGCGTACCGAGACATAAGATCGTAGTCGGAGTCCCGTTCTACGCGAGAGGCTACACGTTGGAGTCAACGGAGCGACACGGCCTAGGGGCTCCAGCCAGCGCGGCATCTCCACCCGGCAGGTACACCAAAGAGAAGGGCTTCATCTCATACTACGAGGTTAGTTGTGAACTTTACTATTATGATTATACGATATCTTATTGCGTTTT
>OZ038314.1:16727034-16782304 GCA_964035775.1 Osedax frankpressi | reverse complement strand
AATCATATTAATGACTACTAAACACCGAAACAAGAAATAAAGTAAACCTTAGAAACCCCATTCATAATTGCAGAAGTATACTCTTATAGTTTAGGTGCTGAAATAATATAAACTAACATCGATATAATTTCAATTCGCACATAAAAAACTATTGGGATTAAACTTTCAAAAAAGCATTACTTTATAAATAATATATTGAATTTCATATTAGTGATAATCATTGTTACATAATTTATTATTTAAATTGAATACCAATAATCATAAATATAATATTACTGATCATAATAGTTAACATCATTTGTTTTTGTTTATACAATTATCAAAAATGAAATATGATTTAATATATTTAATATTACAATACAAATTTTTTTTTTAAATATATATATATATATATATATATATAAATTATACAATAGCATATTAAATATGAATAAATTTATTTTAAGTCTGGTATATATTACACACACACACATATATATATATATATATATATATATACTAACACAGACAATTACAGACAAATCAGGAAAAAAAACCAGACTAATACACCCTCAATATAGAAACATCCAATATACCGGATGTTTCCATGTCAGCTACATAGTTTAACATGATAGTGTTCGTTTTAGATATTGCACTTATGATATGTTATAAAAGATGAGCTATACTTCGCGTATACCTTTAATTTATATTATTTTATCGATAACTTATGGAAATATATAAGGTTCATTATTGATGATGTATATCCTCAAAATATGTAAAACGGGTTAATACACCCATATTATAAAGTCATTTTTTCATATGAAAATGGATACATATTTAATATTTTATTTGATGAAGAATTTTTATATTAATATTTCATATTTTATCTTTATTTTCAAAAAAAAATCTATTTTATTACAAATTTTAGAAAAATGTATTATTAAGAGACTATTTTTTCCATTTCCGGAATATATATTTTTTTAAATTAAAAAGGAACAAAGATTATAATTTTTATTAATTATTATTATTTGTAAATAAAAATAAACTTCCGTCATTCATTTTTATTCAAGACTATATATTGTAGAGTTGTAATTTATTTAAATTATCTAATTAAAATTACATTTTTATAATGAATTATGTTAGTAAAATACTAATATTATTATATATATTTGTATTATATATATCTTTTAAAATATAGATATATTTAATATAATTAATAGTATTGATAATATTATATATAATACCTCATGCCGTTTTATAGTTGATTGATATTAAATTATATTATTACAATTATTAAAATTATAAAGAATTAATAATTGAGAATGAAATATAACAATGTAATTATTACAATATACGTTATTTTATATTTATATTATTATGAGTATGTATATTTATAGTTTTAAATATATATGTATATATTAATATATACCTATGAAACCTGACCTAATTAAAAATCGTATATTTAGCGCTAATGAATAACTAATGCAATTAATGTATGATAAATCAATACATTTATAAAAATAATGTAATAGATAATTATATTTTTTATTTGTATTATTAATTTTATTAATGATATGAAATTTATCATTCTTATATACTTGAATATTATTTATAGTTTTGCGTATATTAAATACACTAATTAACCATACATATGAAAGCTTAGTATAAGGAACATTACATTATTATATAGCAGTATCGACTATTTGACCGAGTTAAATACCTTACATAACTTAATTCACACACGCATATACTCAAACTTACATATACATGTGTAATAAATTTCATACCAATAAAAAAATATAATTAAATAAAATGTAATTGCTTTAATACAAGTTAATTGTTTTTATAAAATATTAAATTCGTTCATACAAATAAATCAATGCAGATTTATTATTTATTATTTATATTGGCCTATATATATTGACCATACATATGAAAGCTTAGTATACGGAACATTGCATTATTATATAGCAGTATCGACTATTTGACCGAGTTAAATACCTTACATAACTTAATTCACACACGCATATACTCAAACTTACATATACATGTGTAATAAATTTCATACCAATAAAAAAATATAATTAAATAAAATGTAATTGCTTTAATACAAGTTAATTGTTTTTATAAAAAATTAAATTCATTCATACAAATAAATCAATGCAGATTTATTATTTATATTGACCATACATATGAAAGCTTAGTATAAGGAACATTACATTATTATATAGCAGTATCGACTATTTGACCGAGTTAAATACCTTACATGATTTAATTCACACACCCATATACTCAAACTTACATATACATGTGTAATAAATTTCATACCAATAACAAAATATAATTAAATAAAATGTAATTGCTTTAATACAAGTTAATTGTTTTTATAAAATATTAAATTCGTTCATACAAATAAATCAATGCAGATTTATTATTTATTATTTATATTGGCCTATATATATTGACCATACATATGAAAGCTTAGTATACGGAACATTGCATTATTATATAGCAGTATCGACTATTTGACCTAGTTAAATACCTTACATGACTTAATTCACACACCCATATACTCAAACTTACATATGTAACATACATGTGTAATAAATTTCATACCAATAAAAAAATATAATTAAATAAAATGTAATTGCTTTAATACAAGTTAATTGTTTTATAAAAAATTAAATTCATTCATACAAATAAATCAATGCAGATTTATTATTTATATTGGCCTATATATATTGACCATATATATGAAAGCTTAGTATAAGGAACATTATATTATTATATAGCAGTATCGACTATTTGACCGAGTTAAATACCTTACATGATTTAATTCACACACCCATATACTCAAACTTATATATACATGTGTCTATGCATGTAATCTACTTATATTTCATTTCAGATGATACGCCAGGAGAAACTTCACGAAATCCATCTATCAAAAATATTTGTGTTGAAGATGAAATAAATAATGATGAGTATAGTTACTGTGAAAATGATGATATCAAAAAAAATCAAAAAAGGTATATAAATACAATTTAAAAATATTTAATTATGTATAATATATATATGTATATAAATATATAATTAAACACATCATTATTTCAAACAGCTGTAAATATCAAATGGAATAAAACAGAATTTCAGAAATTATCAGAACATTCTATATCATTTAAAAAAAACAAAATGCCAGGTTATTAATAAGCAAATAAAAATTATTCTTAATTTATGTATAATTCATATTTAATTTTAATACTGATAATTACAAATAGTTAATTAAAAATTTTCAGGAAAGCAAGAAATAATAGAAATATTAAAAATATATTCTCCACCGTGTTTATTAAAACTTTCCGAGGAAGAAATATATTTAAAAGTCCGAACGAAATTCAATAATGTATTAAAATCTAATATAAGAACATTAAATAAATTAATAGAATAAAGCAATATCATTATATACAATATAATTTTTTATTTGGTTATAATATAATACAGTATTTAATTTAATTTCTGATAATTATTGTAATTTACTTATTTAATATGTTTAATGTAATGCACATATTTAAATATACTAGCCACTCATAAATATCTAACAACTCATAATTAATTTAATTAATATAGAATTATCGAGCACAAAATATTTTAAACATATTTCGATTTTATTTATAATTTTAGATAATATATTGTAAGATTCTTAAAATTAATAACTGTTTCTGAGTTATGGACCCGTGATCAATTAAAATTTTTGCAATATTAAAACAAATTATTTAAGCATAAAAATGATCAAGTTGAAGTATATTTATAATTAATTTTACTATGAACTCTTTTTCAATTAATATATTATTTCCATGAAAATTATATCGAACTTAATTATTATGAAGCTACTATTTTTGAGATATATGTATCACTTATTATTTAATACCTAGTTAATAATATATCTATAGAAAAATTTAACTCATTTATGTATAATGAAAACAAATACTATGAAACTTAATATTGTAACAGTAAATAAATATATAATTTTTGTATTACAAATATAGCGACTATTCAATGCGCTACAAGATATATTTGAACCTAGATCATTACAAATATGTAATTAGATGTAATTCTACATAACGTATACGTTAATACGCTGTATGTTTCCTTTATATATATATATATATATAAAGAAAACGTACAGAGCATTAAGCTACACGACATACGAACACTTTTTGTAAATTTAAAAAAATATATATTTTATATTTATTTAATTACATATATTATTATTTCTATACAAAAATAAAATATCACTATGAGAAACTATTATAAAACTATCTAGTAATAAAATAATATAATATACAGTAATACATAGTGTATACTATGTAATATAAATATATATACAATATTGTAAATAAAACATTTGTTTTAATAGTATGTTAATAACATATTCATAAAATTGTCATAGTATATTTATTACATGTATATCGTATATGTTATATATTTTATGGTAACAATTTTATAAAAAAATATTTAAAATTTACAATGACCATAATTATTCAGATATATCATGATTAAGTAATAATATTATAAATGGTTATAATAGGTAATAATACTTGATGTAAATTAACATAGGTAAAACTATTTATCCTTGTTATGTATTGTCATTTACATTAAAATATGTTTTTAATAGTGATATCAAATATGTTTTTAAATTGATATAAAAATTCAAAGCATTACATGAGAGATTTGAACCTAGGATCATTAAAAATATTTAATTAGATGTAATTCTACATAACGCAATAACGAAAATTTACAGCGCATTAACCTACACGACAAATGAGATTTTTTTGTAAATGTTATAAAATATATATTTTATATAATTACATATCTTATTATTTCTATACAAAAATAAAATATTACAATATCACTATGAGAAACTATTATACAACTATCTAGTAATAAAATAATATAAGATACATTAATACATAGTAATAAAATAATATAAGATACAGTAATACATAGTGTATACTATGTAATATAAATATATATACAATAGTGTAAATAAAACATTTGTTTTAATAGTATGTTAATAAAATATTCATAAAATTGTCATAGTATATTTATTACATGTATATCGTATATGTTATATATTTTATGGTAACAATTTTATAAAAAAATATTTAAAATTTACAATTTACCATAATTATTCAGATATATCATGATTAAGTAATAATATTATAAATGGTTATAATAGGTAACACTACTTGATGTAAATTAACATAGGTAAAACTATTTATTCTTGTTATGTATTGTCATTAAAATATTTTTTTAAATTGATATAAAAATTCAAAGCATTACAAGAGAGATTTGAACCTAGGATCATTAAAATGATTTAATTAGATGTAATTCTACATAACGCAATAACGAAAATTTACAACGCATTAACCTACACGACAAATGAGACATTATTGTAAATTTTATAAAATATATATTTTATATAAATTTAATTACATATCTTATTATTTCTATACAAAAATAAAATATTACAATATCACTATGAGAAACTATTATACAACTATCTAGTAATAAAATAATATAAGATACATTAATATATAGTAATAAAATAATATAAGATACAGTAATACATAGTGTATATTATGTAATATAAATATATATGCAATATTGTAAATAAAACATTTGTTTTAATAGTATGTTAATAACATGTTTATAAAATGTTCATAGTATATTTATTACATGTATATCGTATATGTTATATATTTTATGGTAACACTTTTATAAAAAAATATTTAAAATTTACAATTTACCATAATTATTCAGATATATCATGATTAAGTAATAATATTATAAATGGTTATAATAGGTAACAATACTTGATGTAAATTAACATAGGTAAAACTATTTATTCTTGTTATGTATTGTCATTAAAATATTTTTTTAAATTGATATAAAAATTCAAAGCATTACAAGAGAGATTTGAACCTAGGATCATTAAAAATATTTAATTAGATGTAATTCTACATAACGCAATAACGAAAATTTACAACGCATTAACCTACACGACAAATGAGACATTATTGTAAATTTTATAAAATATATATTTTATATAAATTTAATTACATATCTTATTATTTCTATACAAAAATAAAATATTACAATATCACTATGAGAAACTATTATACAACTATCTAGTAATAAAATAATATAAGATACATTAATATATAGTAATAAAATAATATAAGATACAGTAATACATAGTGTATATTATGTAATATAAATATATATGCAATATTGTAAATAAAACATTTGTTTTAATAGTATGTTAATAACATGTTTATAAAATGTTCATAGTATATTTATTACATATATAATGTTATATTTAACAATATACATTATACATAACACGTGTTATATATTTTATTATAAAGATTTTGTAAATAATATTTGATATAAAAAAATACTTTATAAACATCATAATTATTCAAATGTATCACGAAGTACTAATATTATGAATGTTTATAATACTTAACAATAATTGGTATAACTTAAAATAAGTCAAAATAAAATGCCCGTGTCCGAGCTAGTTATATTAAAGCTTTAATATAAGATGCTGCCCCTATAGATATACTATATACTGACATTACTCATATTTATAAATACGAGTATCCCCCCTAATATAATGCGACTTCAGAAAATCCCAGCAAGCGCGGACCGCTAGCAACTATCCCTGCTACTACGATATCGAAGATGTTGTCAAAATGTATGACTACTCGAAGACTACTCCAAATTTTGGGATTTAAAAAAAATTGTATTTCCCCCAAAAAAATAATGGTAATTATCATTTTCAATATAAATATTACATATTTTTTGCATAAAGATAACTATCTATATCTAGACTGATAATTCAATTTATACATTTACAACCATCGTTTTTTTATAAATTATAAGGCATATGCAATAAACATATTTTATAATATAACAAATTTGAAATAAATATTTTGAATTAGATACACGAATAGAAATTATATTATATATGTTGCATTGATAAACCTAATCACTTCAATTATAGATATTTCATGTATTCGTTGTCATTATATAATGTAGAAATAAACAAATTATTATATTTTCATAATTATAAAAATATACTTTAAATTATATTACATAGAATACATTCTGTTAACATATATCGTATATTTTATACAATATATGATAATAATTTATAATTAATAAAGTATTATTATATATTGTATAAAAGTAAAATATAGTGAATTATATATTATAAATATATATACTATTGTAATTAAAATATGCATATAAAAACATACGCTTATTATGTTCATCATATTTATAATCGATTTATTCACAATTAATATATTAGTTTGTTATTAGATATCAATTATACATTAAATACATTTTAGTAAAATACCTATGCATAAAATAAAAATGTATTTATATTATAAAGTATACTTTTGAAATTATATTCTATAAATATATAAATTTTGTTTATAATCAAAAATATAGCAATATAATATATATATATGTATATATTAAATTTATATTCAGCAGCTAAAGTTAAAAGGAAATATTGTATATTATATTATGAGGATTATTTCATATGCCATATTTCCAAATATAATAATGTATATAAGTAATCGACAAGATTACAAATTAAATCTCTGATTGTGATAGTAGTTTGATAGTATACTATTAAATTATATAATATAATATATAATACCATATCTTTGTATTTGAATATGGTTTAGTAATATTTTATAATAAAATATTAGTAATAGTTAATATATTATTAATATTTAAATAAATTGGAATTATTTAGGCTACAATTAAAAATATATAATATTAAAATATAATATATATATAAATAATGATTATCTATTAATGCATCTAAATCTATGAATGTGTTATTGGGTGTATTACTCCGTAATAGTGTAATGTATTAAAAGGGTGTATTAGTCTGGTTTTATATTGGAAAATCAGGTGGGTGTATTTGTCGTGAATAGGAGATGACGATCATGGAAACACCCACCAAAACATGTATATCAGAAAATACTGATTTATTCTTTCTCAAATTTCCAGGCATTATTTATTAACCTAATAGTAGCCCGAATGTAAATTTTCGACTAAAACCAATCATTATTCAAAAGGGTGTATTTGTCTGGTTATACAAAAAATATACATTGAGGGTGTATTTGCCCGTAATAGGAGGTCTATATATATATATATATATATATATATATATCTATTACACACACACACACAAACACACACATATATATATATATATAAATATATTATATATATGGGTGTGTATGTGTATGTGTGTATACATATACATATGCATGTGCGCGTATTTGTATGTGCTTGTGTGTTTGGATGTGTATAAAATATTGACGGATAGATAAGAATTAAAGTATAGTCGATGAGTTATCTAACTACTATATTATAGCATTTTATAGCATAGTATAACATATGTATATATTATATACTATGGTATAATACGAAGTAATATATGCATTATTATAATAAATAGTGATATAATATGTTATTAGTATATACCTATAGTATACTCTGTATTCCCATACATTGGATAGGAATGCTGGATAATGTAGTATGATATACTCTCTGAAGGATATACGAATTATGTTAATATAGTTACGTGTAGTAAAATATATACTACTTAATTTTATTGAAAATGGTAATTAATAGATTATGATTTATTATTATTTTATAATTAAATATTGAAATCATTATTTTTAAATCTAAAAAATAATCATTTTTACTAGAAACTTTAGTGATTAAATAAATGTAACATAATGAATTGTTGTTTCTCATTATATAACACAATATATTATAACCATTTTCTAATATTTTTAAAATAAATGTTTTATATTTCATATATAATATGCGAAAAAATAAAAATGTATAGTGATATGTGTATTCAAATTTATTAGTTAAAATGAGACAGTTAGTAGAAATTTTTTAAAGATCTAAATACCTTTATAGACCTTCTTATCAATGGTAAATTATGATTATTTGAATCAGCTAGATAAGCATTGCATTTTATTAATTGATTTACAAATATATATTTATAATAATATAACATTTATACTTTTATAAGCATAGATTTATATGTGATAATAAATGAATGAATATATTACTATTGTATGTATATATGTAGATTATTTATTATAATACATAATAATACAATTATAAAGAAATATTAAAATAATAATTACATCGATACAATATCCTGGTCTTGTAAAAATGGCTCCTTTAATCAATTTCATCATATTTAATATAAGTGCAATATTCAAATTTGTTTCTGTTTTTAGAATAATTGATTTTGTCAATGATTCATATTTCCTCCAAGATCTTTCATAATCGAAATATGATTTTCTGGTTCATCACATAACTTGTGCATTATTAATAAAATTATTTGTATACAATTTTATAAATATAGGTTAGTCAATTATAATTGATTCAGTATGTCTGCAACCATAAAGTTAAAATTGGTAGTTTACACAATAATGTTACTATACAATACTGTTAATATTATTAACATAAGTAACAAATCAACCTTTGCCCTATAGTCATCAACCGTAATACTTAACAATTAACAAAATAATAATCCTGCTAATAATAATAATAATGATATTTTATAAAATGTGCTTTTTCACAACTTTTTGTCTAATAATAATAACAATTTATCTCCTAATAGGTATCTACTCCAATATAAACACACCCAGTACATTTATTTGAAATGATTGCTCAAACAGTCCGATCCTTATTGCTATTTCAACTAGAAATAATGATAAAATCTCAAGATTTAAAAATAAAATTCATGGATTATTAAATAAATACGATTTGTTTAATAAATATGATTTATTACTTGCCATTTTCATTATCAAAGAGCACCAACTTAATATCCATAGAATATATATAACTATGACAAAATAATTATATATTTATCACATTAAATATATGTAATTTTATGGTTTCTTTATACAAGCTAATTTATTATTTCTTGATATTTATGGTTTTTTCAGTCTAAATTAATATTACAAATTATTATGTTAATTAATTTTACTAGAGCCCGCTACCGCTCGCATCCTATATTTACATTATCCATATAGGATATGAGTATATGAGTAAGTATATGATTATAATGAATGATTTGGCAATATCATTTGTAATGTCTTTGTAGATAATAAATAGTCAGGCTAGATCATAGATTTCTATTTTATAAAAAATAGGAAAATATAAATCTATTGGATAGACACTGTCTAGTAGACAGGCTGTGATAAATAGATAGATGTGTGTGATTTGTTTACGTATAATATATGTAATAAGTTGTGTAATTTTCATGTCTTTGTGGTTCATATATGAGTGATTTAAATTTGATAAATATTATATTGGCATTGGCTTGATAGGCTGTGAAACATACTCCCTTGTTTACAAATAATTGTATTAAGGTATTGGCTAGATAGGTTGTGAAATAGATAGGCTAGAATAGGTGTGTTACATTGTTTACAAATAATTTTCATATCTTTGTTTATACATGGTTGATTATTAAATATAGATATTACATTGATATCGATATAACTTCTACTAGTTACTAAGTAAATATAAAAATATGTGGAAAATGCATTTTTATTTTCAATTTTAATTCAATTTATTTTCATAACATATGGAATAAATTTGAAATAACTAACTATACTAGATATATTAATATATATGTGATATATTACTTAAAATTTATATTTTGAATTTAGCTATAACTAAAATTTGATCATTTATTACATATAAAATATATGTTTATTCAATATTATAATATTTAACTATTAAATGATTTGAATTGTATATTAAAATTTGAAACATTATATAAGCGCGAAGTTTAAATAATTTATAAATATTCGTAAAATATATTTAAATTTACATTCCTATATATCGGCATACAATAAGTACAAGGCAAGTGATTTATATATACAAACTAAACATTTATTTGAAACTAAAGTGTAAATAGTAAATAAAATATTTTAATATTATATGTTGATCCTATTAGCCAAGATTACCAAGATACTCGGTGACGCGAAATGTATCATTCTGAAATTTTTTGGTTGGCCCACTCAGGGGATGCTTTTTAAAGTAAAATCATATGATTTCATATTGTTTTTGAAAAATATATTTTGTTTTTTGACATTTCGTACCAAATAGAATACGTATTTGAAAAATAAGTAAATTTATATATTATAAATATGATTATGAAAACTTCTCCACTTCATACATATATAAATGGATTATTATTAAAGTATGACCTATTAATCAAATAGATGTCGGCATTTATAAATATTTAAATGAATATCGATAAAGGTATTTTTTATTAACTATTAAAACATATAATTTATAATTTATATATATATATATATATAATTATATTAATATTATATTAACTGTATACCAAAAATATTAAATATCAATTATTGATACAGAAACTATAATATATGCAAATATTATAGATTTATAAATTCATTAAATATTCATATCAAATTATGAATTTTTCTTTCTTTTATATATATAAATGTGACAATGCTCTATTGAATAGTTTTTATTATAGTTTCTTCTCCATATATTATAATAAGTTAATAGTACTTATATATGTACATTTATTATATTTAAATTATATATTATTTGACGAATTTGACGATCGGGAGTTTGACAGACATGACGATTTTTGACGATTGGTAGGTAAAGGGTTACTTGTAAATAATGTATAACATAAAATAATATAGTGAGTTGTATTTTTTATAGATAAAACATTTATAAATGTATATTAAATATTGCAGATGTATTTTTGTAGAGCGTTTGGATTGTAACAATAGTTATAAAAAGAGTAAAAAGACTGGGGAGCTTATGAAGTTCCATAAATTTCCATCTGATTTAAACCGGCTATGAGAATTATTTCATAATTGTCATTGTTATCATTATAAATCTAATTAAATATATAACATTTGATTATTTATTAATTATATATATATATATATATATATATATATAATTATTCATTGCTAATCTATATATTTTATTAGCAGGATGCATCGGAAAATTTATTTTCTCAGATAATAGGAAAAAATTACCAATCACATTATTCCTCTGCACAAGAATTTAGATTAATAATTAGACAAATACTTGTTGATAGTCAAACAACATACAATATAGAAGCAAATTGTGAAGAAGATATTGATTTTTTAATTCTTTTAATAGATCAAAAATAAAATGTTTAAAAAAAGAAGAGAAAAATAAAATACATTCGATTGTATATGAAATGGTTATTATTAATATATATATATATATATATATATATATATTAAATATATATATATATATATATATATATATATATATTTAAATTTCCATTATTTTTTAATCAACAGGGGATTCCTAATAATTTCTATATTGGAGGATATATTATAAGAAAATTATCTTTAAAATTATGTTCTGTTTACTGTGGGTTTGAAGAAGCAACAATTTACCTGCAAAGTATTGTTTTATTGATGAAAATATAGAAAAGAATATTTCTATTTATAAAATGGATACAAGAAAATAATATAAGAAGTATATTTACATAAGTATATTCTATGCATGTCTATATTAGTTAATTACATTAGCAATGTGTATGCAATATTGAATAACACAACATAATAACACATTTTGCTACAAGATGAAACAATATGTATACAACAAAAAGTCATGATTTACAAAATAAATTTCACATAACTATGTACATATTATAATTATTTTTTTAAAGTACATTTTTTTGTTAAGTGCTTATTGTTATAACCCTGTATTAACACAATTTAATAATAAGAATATAAAGATAATATTTATGAATATACAATTTTCCTAAATATTGCTTTTCTAATAGCTTATACTACTTTTTAAATTAAGTTGTATTGTCAGTATCATTAATGACATGCATTTACTAAAATATTTACTACATATCTTATAAAGCCTTCGATAATTTCTATTAAAGGTTTGCAAAAAATGGAAACAATTTTTATAAATTCAATTGATGATTTATTTATTAGAAAACATATACAATTTTCCTTGATTAATTTAATGCATGAAAAGTTAAAATTGTATATACCAGATGATGATTATGAATGTAATCTTATATTAAAAGTGTGTGCTTTATTTGTAAATATACGATTGCACCATGAAATTAAATTAAACAATCGAATTATATTGAACAAAAATAAAATCTTCAAAAGTTTAAAAATATAATTTCAAAATAAATGAATTGAAATATTAACTTTTTTCAATTATTTTCATACTTTATTTAACATCATCTATTCTTATACTAATTTTTATACATTTCTATATTATGTTATACTAATATATAATTATATACATTTTAACTACACATACTCGTTCATTATAATAATTGTATCAAGTTGTAAGTTATCAGAAAAATCAAATATTAAGTAATATTCTATCAATTATGCATATAAAATATGATTTATCTCAATAATATTTATAAATATATATATATATTAAAATAATGTTTATTAGATGAAAATTAATTTTAAATCATTTAAAATATATTACCAAAGATTATTACTAAATATTAAATATATTTAATTATTCAATATAAAAAAATCCAATTATTATATACAGAGGATGCTTATAGATGATTTAATAACCCGCCCAGCAAACAAAATTTGGAACAATTTGGGAAAAAAAATTATCTTCAAAAAACACTTTTTAGAGTACATATTTATTTAATTATACCTATTTATAAGAATTATTCAATTTTGATTATTATTTATTAAATTTTAAATAAAATTTGAATTTCTTTGAATATTCTGGAAACATTTTTCCAGAAAATTTGTTCTTAATAATTGTTCTTAATAATTCCAAATTGGTATAATTTGGAATAATATTTCTGGAATTATTCGGAAAAATATACCGAATTATTCCGGAACAATTGACCACAATTTGGAATATCTGTTCCGGAATTTTTTGGATCAAGATTTCCGGAATTATTTACAACATATTTTCCAAATTATTCCAGCATTATTTATAATTTTTTTAAAAATTATTCCATACAATAGGAATTATTCAGAAAAAATATTCCTAATTATTCCGGAAATATTGATCACAATTTGGAACATTTGTTCCGGAATTTTAAAATATAAAAATGTTTCCAGAACAGTTGATTTGTAAGTCAAATTTTTTAATTTTGATCAAAAAAAATATGTAATATGTAATTCGTTGTTTATCTTTCATCTTATTTGCTTAACATTATATATTATAATTTGAATATAGCAACAAATATGTAATATATCAGGGGTGCAGAGTACATAATGACATTTGGCATATATATGAACGTTATATTCCTTAAAATAATATTTTATTTATATTTCTTATGCGTTGATCATAACACTTGATATTACTATTTATCAATAGATATAATAATAAATAGAACTAATTTTATAATTGGTGGCATTCTTTTGTTAAGTTTTCCGACTGAAATAATATTTTAAGACTGAAATAATTTAGTAAGTGGAGTAATTAGTAGAAATAATTTGAGTACAATATAAATATATTATATAAATATTAAAAAATATCATTTTATTAAATACAATTTGTTTTTAACTGGATAAAAATACAAATAAAAAAAAATATATATAATAATAAAGATTATTCAAATAATTGACTAAATGTGATGTTGCGATAAAAATATTATTTTATTATCATAAGAATCTATGTTAACGCCGATACCACTAAAAATATTATTTTATTATCATAAGAATCTATGTTAACGCCGATACCATTTTTTACCTATTTCACTGAATTTGACTGATTCTAAAACAAAGTTATTTTTATCAGCTACCAAACACCCCATTAAAGTAGAATTAAAATTTGAATAATTAAAAATAGAATTTCTTTCATAAATTTTGCATATTACTTTATTTTCAAGTTGTTTTATTATCTGACAGAATGACAATCTATAAATGTAAAAGTTATTTGGATATTTACAATAGAGTTATGTACTATGTAATTTAGTTATTAAAGGATTACAATGTTTAGTAAATTAATCTAGTCTATTTGCTATTTGTGTTAATGAATTTTTGCCGTTGCGAACTAATTTTTTGATGCATTGAAAATAATTTTCATATTTAAACGATGAATTTTGATCTAATGGACCATATTGAGTCATATCATCGGACAAATGAAGTAGACAATGCACATTATAAATACAAAATCTATTACCGAAAAGAATAACACCTTGCTTGACAAAATATTTTAATAATTTATTTGCAAATTTAACATATACTATTGATCATGATAATTCTGGTGAACACAACATTAAATGGCTATATTCAATGTGAGAAAATGTTCATAATATTCAGAATTTAAAATATCTTTAAATATTATTTTACCAGTATAAAGTAAAATTTGCCTGAGTTCAGTTGCCTTACACCTTTCAATGTTATCCAATGATTGTGCTTTACGCATACAAATTTCCTTTTCAAAAATAGATAATCTTTTATTAATATGAATAATATAAGATTTATGACATCATTTAATATAATATTTCCGGTATCAATTTTTAAAAGTTTTTTGTTACACCTAATATTACCACATGCATATAATCATCGTTACATATTTTAATCATATTTATTGGTAAGAATAATAATGGTGTTTGATAATTATGATGGCCAGGATATTTCATACACCTAAAATCATAATCAGTTCTTTTTGTAAAGGAATTACCTAAATAAATTGTAGCTCCATTATAAAATTGCCTTAATAATAAGCATTTATCACAACCTACTTTTCCATTAAATTGTTTAGATCCTCTAATAAAACACTTTGCCGGTGCATCACAAGTTATTAATTCCTTGCTCTAAAAGGTGAATTAAATATTTAACACTATAATTTAAAAAAGGAGGTTAGATGGTTTGCGTCCATATGGCATAGCTAGTGGAAATACATACGAATCAATACTAGCTAAAATAGGCCAATTTTTAAATACTGGCAGACCATCAATATTTAGGGAAAATTGTATAGTTTTATCATTATCTAATTTTAACTTAGATACGAAATTTTTGATAAAAGGTATATAATTAAATCTATAATATAGGAAGTTTGAAATACTATACATATTTCTAGGTAGTGAATTAGTTTTTAATAATGTTCGGCTGGTTCTTGGGCATTTAATACAATAATTATTTTAAAATAGCAAGCAGTTGATCTAATGCTTTAAATTTGATATTATTGGTTATAGACCATATAATGATAGCAAGCATGCATCTGTCTATAGCTATTTAATTTTTTATAAACATTGTAGAGTGAAATTCACTTTCATCAGTTATATTTTCATCGCTTTCATATTCATTGGTATCATTTTCATCAGTTATATTTTCATTAGATTCACTCATTTGATCTGTTTTGATAAAAAATAGAGTTATATCTTAGTCAGTGAAACTAGATATACAGAATAATAATTATATATAACCTAAGATATCAACTGACTTAAGTGATGATACAGATGAATCAGTAAGTCACTCTGTTCTTGATTCTAAGATGTAGTTATTGTAAATAGGTATAACGTTTATAATTGATTAACTTGATATTACATTATATTAGGATCAGAAAAATTAAAATACATTAAATGATGTATTATGAATACCAGAAAATTAAAACAATCTTAAGAGTTCATTAAATTTATATTTTCAGAATATAATTATTTATTATATATTATATTATATTATATTACATTATATATTATATTTATTAACATTATACCACATTTAATTTATTTAATAAACAATAATACATTTTTTAAAATGGCTAATAGTATATTCCGTATAAACATAATTTTATTTATTAAAAAATATATATAAAATTAAAGTCGTCGATCAATTTAATATATATATATATATTCTTTCATAATATATTTATAATATACATACATAGAACAGTTATGCCTTCATATTCAAAACATTGGAGATACATCCAGTGGTGTAACATCAGAAATGTAAGCTGATGCTAAAATTAATTAATTAATTTATACAATATTATATAAATTAATTATATATATATAATAAGATTACCGTTTTTTGATGAATATATTTCCAAACTTTGTAAGAATATTTATTTAAAGTAATAATAAAACCATATTTACCATTCATTATCACTATTATTACAAAATAATTATGTTACATTATTTCAATGTATTTTTTTAAATGATAATTATTATATAATAGATTACTTTCAATATATATTGAATTATATATTATTATTATATAATACAACTATTGTCGTATTTATTTTTGTAAATAAAAGATCATTTATTTAAATATCTGTAAATATATTATAAAACCAAAGATTTTGAGATAATAATAATAACAAATAAACAGAGTATTTTAATATTTTTATAGAATATTTAAATTTAATTTACTCATAAAAATGTCATCAGTATTGGATCAAGATAAAAAGTAACTGATATTTAATATGAATTATAATATGTATTGTATACTATACTGTATTGTACTACTATACTATACATATAATTTAATATATTTGTTTATTTTATTTTATAATACATTATTAATATAAAATTGAACAATATTATAAAGTATCACATTTTTATAGTACATATACAATTATAAGCCAATTGTTACACTTAATTTATAGAATATACTATTTGAAAATATATACAACAGTAATAAACTATTTGTATGTAAATGTAATAATTAAGCTACCATAACAATATAATAATATGTATTATATGGTTAATATGGTTTATATATTTACGGTTTATCATATTGTTTTCAATATTGAATATTATGTATATTTTGATTTCATCTATTTATTAAATATTCACCTATTATAATCTAAAATATAATGTATTTAGTTATTTTATTTAATAATTTATTTTAATATTTATATTTAAGTGCATAAACTAAAACGTAAATAATTTCATTGATATATTATTATAGGAGGAAGATCAAACAACTAAATAGATTGGAAGAAAATTATGAAGATTATGATAAAGATTCACCAATGCGTTAGTATATTAGATAACATTGTAAATCATATGAATATATAAATCTATAATAATAATTATTATCAATTATCAAAAGTGTAGGCATTAATATCAAAATAAATGATATTCATAATTATGTTTGCAGAAAAAAAAACAAAGAAAGAATAATTTGCAACCTCCAATATTTAATTAAGGTTTAAATAGTGATAATTTAAAAGATTATAATTTAGAAAATGTATCATATTTATTTTATAAACGTTTAATTTTATATTATATATACTAGTATATATATATTTTTAACTTCCTATAAACTATATATGATATGTATTTAATTTGTAAGATGAATCAGATACCGAATATATATAATTCAGTTGCAGAAGTCATGGTTGAAAACATTTACAGAGTTAGAATTCATATGTAAATTTACTTATATACTAATATTATATATAATAGATTTGTAATGCTTCAATATTGGATTTCTTCTTATATGGATATCATAGTCTAGTTATCTTAAACTTTATTATCTATTGCTTTAATTTGTATTCATATTTATTGAATAATTGTAATATAATTTCGATGTTCCCTTTATACCCATCAATTCTGAATACTCGAGACAATATCTTAGAATTATCATTATCATAGCATTACATTATTAATATTATTTAAAATATATTATTCATTATACACTTTTAATGAATAATGATTTGTTAGCCTTAACAAATTTACTCTGTATATAATAGAATAAATTATTTATAGAGGTTCCCTGAAAGGCAGAATGATCAAATAGAAATTAAAAAAATGAAAGAAGTTGCCACGGTTATAATGAATTAAACCCTTTTGTGTATAGAAGTATCTATAACTATATAAAGTTTTTGTTGATTAAAGTATTATTCCCTAATTTCCTTTCTAGAAACAAGATTTAGAAACATTAAATAACGAGATATTGGTATTTGTTACTGAACAATTCAAGAAACGTTATAATATATTTATATAAAATCTAATCTATTCTATTTACATATTGTTGTGAAAGTTAAATTTAATTAAATATTAAATGTATCTATAAATATTTATTTTATTTAACCAATTTATTATACTTTTAGAACAAGAACTAATACTAAGGTGTCATGCTGAAATAATGTATACCATTAAAAATAAACATAATATAGTTCAGGATGACATTCCATGTTATCAATGTCTGCAAGATATAGAGAAAGGAAACACTGAAAGTGTTAGTATAATAGATATTTTTATATTAACATTTATATTTTAACATATAAGTAATTTAATATACACTATTATTGTACATGTGTAAAGTCAATATTGATTTATAATATTAATTCAAATATTATTATTCATAAGATTAAGCAATTGAAAACTATAAATGGAACTCAAAAACATCTTGCTACAAATATCATGCGTAAGTTAGACCCATATATATTTTGGATACTTTTTCTTATCAAGGGAAGGGTTCAAAAGAAATCAGAAAACCAGCATTTATTCGCGCCAAGCTCTATTCTATTATATTTGAATATAATTAAGTTATACCTTTAGAATTTTTTTATTTATTATTATTTTTCCTTATTTAACAAACATTAGTTTCATAAAAGTATTGATATTATAAACTATTTAAAGCATTACACATTTATTATTTAACTAATTTGAAAATATTTAATGAAATTATTTATTAATAATTCTATAATATTTTTTAGATATTTACAAAAATAAATTTAATTTATCTTGTTCGGATTTAGATAAATTAATTAATAACAGCTTTATATCTATTATAATAAGTGGAGCATGAAAAGGTTAATAATATTAGTTATTATCTTCTTTATATGATATTGAACATATACTTTGAGTAAGATTATTTTGAGGTTAAAAATTATCATAAACAATATCCCAGAATCAAATCTATCCACTAAATAGTTTGTACTCACAAATGATATTAATATTCACAAATTGTAGAATAGGATATAAAATCTGGATTTTAAATATTTACTCTGGCATGTTTTTTATATAGTATTTAATATATAGTTTATAATACAATTTATATTTTTTGTAAGGAACGAATCTTATGAATTATTAATTTGTGCGATTATAATGTGAAAATAAAGTTGGAGAACTGGACAACGTGAAAGGTTAATAAATTAATATATAACTTTCTTGTATAATTTTGTGCTAAAAAATAAAATTAATATTGAATATATTATATATTAGTTTAAATAAGATGAACCGGGGTAATACATCACCTCATTATATATATATATATATATATATAGTATACAAAATGTATTAAAAATTACGAATGAATTTGTCATAATTTTTGATTATTATATATAATAACTTAATTAATGAAATAAATAATTTTATTCATTTAAATATAGAACTCGAAAAAAAGGAAAAAGTTGAAAAATTAGAAGGTTAATATTGAATAATATATTACCAGAACAAAGCTAGTATATATTCTTAATATATATATCATCTAAATAGTAGATTACATACTATAATATACAAATTATATATTCCTAATAAGAATATTCCTACGGTTCAATATGATGTTATGCCTCCAAACATGAAATAAACGGTAGTAATTTGTTAATGATGAAATTCTAATTACTAGTTTATGTAAGAACTTTACATTTATACATGAATGTAATTAATTTGTAAAGTCACATATTTTTATTTTAGATATATTATTATAGAATATAATTTCTAAATTTAATATTCCTTAATTTCCAATATATTATATTTTTATAAATATATATTATAATTTTAAATATTATCTAATAATATTATTAAATATGAATCCAGTTAGTTTGAATAATTAGTAATCACGTTAACCAATTATACATGCATATATGCATAATAGGCCTGGTTTATATGGTCGGAATAAATAAATTAAATTCTTACAAAATTTTATTATTTATTGCAGAAACAATGTGCAATATAAAGTTACAGCTCACCAGGTTAATATTACAAATGTATATTAAAAATAAGTCAAACAATATTTAAATATATCTGTAAAGCAATTAACAATTATGTATATTAATTTGTTTGAAGAATTATAATATAATTAATATTTATAAAATAATTTTTGCATTATTTCTATTATACTAAAAAATGTATTTTCAGACACAGACAATTCGCAAGAATACTAGCCGCAATTTACCCATCATCACATGTGTATTTGTATATATTACTATTTTTGAACTAAATTTTAAATAAAAATATTCATAATAATCTTATTTTACTGATAAATACAATCATGAAAATATATTATTAATAATATTTCCAAATTGTAACAAATTATTCCGGAATAATTGATTAGTTTAGAACAAATTTTCCGGAAAAAAGTGTTCAAAATGCGTATGTCAAAATCATATAGACGAGATAGGCGATTAGGTATCTTGATAATCTTGGCTATTAGCCAATATTATGGAATTAAGTTAATTTTAGATTATTCATATATTGATGATTTTTAAATATAGGTACATCAACTTAATTATAAATAATATGTTTACTTTTTTACTTAGTATATCTAATAAATAAATATATCAATACTATTATTTATCATTAATTATTATTAATTATTATAATATTATATATAATATTAAAATGTAATTATTAATTATTATAATATTATATATAATATTAAAATGTGTTATACTATTTTATGGTATATATTTGGAAATATTGGTGTGTATTAAATAAAATCTACATTGAGATCAAAGAATATCTAAAACATTTAGATCAATAACGTATTTGAAAATATCTGTTATTAAATAAAAGATATTGCTATATAAATTATTTTCCTTGGTTAATAGCAATTGCCATAGCCACTTTTGTATAATAATAGTAATAGCCTAGGAGTATTAGTATATTTCAAATATATAAATATTCTATATACTGAAGTAATTATTAAATTAAATGATTTATATAATAATGTATATATTAAAATCTGATCATTTATTTAGAACGATGTTTAAATCGTTAATTTATAAATAATAATGTTTTTATAATCGATAACTATAGTTATTATAATACCAGGATAAATGTATACGAGAATAAAATAGTTTGATGATTTATAAAAAAGTTTAGTTAGATCATCTTGGCTAAGATTATTTAACTATAATATTAATTATATTTAAACAATTGCATTATAAATTATTTAATTTAACGTTAAAATAAATATTTATTTTTAATTATAAATCAGTTAATTTTATAATTACATAAGGATATTATATTTATTAAAAACTTTTATATTTATGTATATTGGTAGTATTAACAGATATTTCCAAGTTGATTTCATATAGGTATGGTATGAATAATTGTTATATTGTATTAAAATATGCATTTCCCCATTTACTTTAATTTTTCTGTTGACGTTGGTTATAAATAGAAGTTTTACAAGATAAGTTCAAAACCTATATTTTAAAAAGAACTATATATGAAAAAGAGATGAACATTATTACAATATTACAATTTTTTGTTAGTATAATATAATATATATATATAAAAATTTATAATATGAATTTAAACAAATACATTTACAGTAACATTTCGTATTTGTCAATTAATTATTAGTCAGTAATGAATGCAATTATGCCATACTTACAATTGTATGGGACATATGCGCAAAACTACCATATAATATTTTAAAGAAAATATTATTAAATATTATATATGAAGATATCTAATAAGTATCTAGAGTTATTGATATAATCCTAATATTTTTTCCTTATTATAGCAGTTATATGAAATCATGCCGAATCTGTTTATAATTTATACTTAATGGTATGCAATTTCTATTCAATATCATTTCGTTATAATATATCGAGTGTATGTTCGTAATAATAAATATTCTATATCAATAAAAATATGTAAAGAATAATATTGTAAACAATTTCACAATAAAATTTGTAGGTTATTTAGTTTATTAATAATATGATTTACATTATGTACTTTAAATTTTTTGTTAACACATCAAATTTTACAAAACTATTATATAACCGTATTAGCTGAGTTATATTCGATATAAAGTAATTATTCTTATTCTATATTATTTCTAAATGATTCAAAAATATTTGTAACATGTGAAAAGATTACATTTTTATAAGAACATATTAACATTTTAAATATCAATATATTGTATTGTTTGCAACTGTACTCATAAGTATATTATAGCGTGTACCATATACATAATGAAATCTCCAATAAATTTAATTTATTTAAAAGGTAAATATCTTAAATAATGAAGAATACCAATAAATAATCACTCTAAATTTATTTTAAATTAATTAACATTTACCACACTGTAAAACATTAGATGACAACAATACAATGATTATAAGATTATAATAGCCATTAAATGCACCTTTATTATATACATTTTCATTAAATCGTACCTTGTTTTCACTAGTATAGTTTTATATATATATCTAACATCATACCGAAAATAATATCACTCCACGAAATTGCCAAATTATCGACAATAAAAGATTTTAGTATTTAATTTATCGACTATTTGCTTTACATATCGTATTTCTTCCGATGATTATAATTGTTCATATTACTCACTATTTTCAAATTATCAGAGTAATATATAAACATAAATATTATATATATATATATATATATATATATATATATAAGAATTATTTAATATTTTATACGAGTTCTGATTACTTTCTTATTATATTTAGTAGACCAAGTAACAATGTACTCATCCTTATATAGACTAGGTTATGACCAAGAAGGGTACACAGACGATAGCATGATCAGGGTAAACTATATCTTCATATGTAAGAATTACAATATTTTAATACATAGTGATTGGAACAACACATATTTCGCGGATCCACTCCGAAACGTGAGCAGTAAAATATTGCAACTCCGTCCGTTATTCGATACTTGCTGGAAGGTGTCGAATTACCGCTCGCCTCTACTAACTTCTGCCCGCCTACTTCATTTCTAACTCGTCTATCCACTGTATTGTTCGTCGTCATTACGATAAACGGCGTTGATTACGATGTGTCCAAATCGTATTGTCCTCGTTATTTTCTTAGGTTGGTGTATCTTTTGACTGAAAAACAATATAAAAGTGTAATGCGATAGCGTTATTTAGCAATACAATTGTTATTGCTATATAATTTATAGTATATAATTAATTTATAATTTCTATTGAATTTAGTTTTTCTTATAAAATTGATATATGATTTACAATAAACAATTGAACATATAAATGCTAATCCATTTCGCTATACACTAACTTACAAAACACTAATGTAACACTATATACACTAAATATTAAGTTATCGGATATCTTCAAAATAGTAGATATCATCTATAATAATCTATTCTTGAAATTGAATTCACATTTCTCTAAACAGCACATTATGTAGAACCAATTCTATGTAGAACCATACTCTAAATTTATAATACAGTGTTCTGGAGAATGTCTAGCCCCGAACAACACAACAACATCGCTTCTCGATACGTTCGCATGTGTACATTCACGAGATGGTCAACGGAATTACCTCCCAGGGTGCGATTTATACCTGAATACATCCACCCCCACCTATGTTCTCATGTTACCTTCAATTCCGCGACTTTGAAATATAACCGATTGAGTTCTGTGGATCCGCAGGGAGATGATGGAAGTCAATTCGTCAAAGGATTGTTAATAGACATAGAGTAATAGTCGTATCAATTTTGCATATATATATATATATATATATATATATATATATACATATATATGTATATATGTATTATTTATGTGTGTGTAGATGAATTATCTATAGATTTATATATGTATGTATATAGTAACTATATAATGTTGTACTTATTATAATTTATAATGATTTACTTTAAAATAAAAACTGTGCAATCTTGTTATCGAGTACATTCCTATTTGTATATATATTTCTCATCCAATAGATTCATACATTATATTTAGCTTCGTAATGATGAAACATAATGTGATTGGTTACATTTGTATGTATAAACATTGTGTTTAGTATTTGTGAGGTCTGATTATGAATATATACATACATAGATATGAAAGAATAAATAGGTTGAAGAAATATAATCCGAATATCAAAGTAATTCTATCTCTCGGAGGAATATCTCTTTCTGTCAGATTGGTCAGTTCTTAATATTCATGATTTTCAATAATTTATTTTATATGTTGCGTGCCTTGAATGTGTATTACTGTGCCTAATATTTAAAAAGGTATCGCAAATGTTGAATTCCTGGGAGAGTAGAGATTGGTTTATTTCTAACGCAATTACGTATTTGAGAAAACGTAATTTTGATGGATTGGACATTAATTTTTATGGTTTGGGAATAGCCGAAGGTGAAAAGAAAAAGTTTTCATTATTCTGTAAGGTTTGAAATGCAAATATATTAGTTTAATTCAATTGATATATAATAAAATTGTATAATATATATCAACGCTAATTCCCCATGTGAATTGATATTTTACTAATATATATTTACATAATATATAATACTATATAATACATATTATAAATATATCATTAAATATAAAATATTCTTCATATCAACAAATGTTAAGAATATTCTAAAATCATATTATTTTATATAATTAAACAGGAAATCAGATTGGCATTCGATAGGGATTCCGTAATAAACGACAGGAAAGCTCTTCTCTTCACATTAACAGTTCCGTTTAATAAACTAGAAATTGATAGAGGATATGAAGTCACAGAAATCGACGAGTTATTAAAAAAATATAAATTAATATAAATAACATTATGTATTATTGATAATACCTTAGCAATTGTAATAATTTGTTCGAATATAATTATAATTTATAGTTTTCAATAGACCGTATACATGTATATATATACATATATATACATGTATATATACATGTATATATAAATATATATATATATATATATATATATATATATATATATATATCAATAAGTGATCGGACATTTCAGACTTAAGTAAACGCGAGGTAAATTCTGCGTCTCAATCCACAGGTGCTACGACTTCTTAATACTCAAAACGTACGATTACCACGGACCCTGGCAATCCAGTGTAGGTCACGTGGCTCCACTTACGCACCGCAGGGGCGATACACAAACAGAGAAACAATTGAACGTTGTACGTTATTATGCAATATGGGTTTTATGGGTATTTTAGGTTTGTGGCAGGAATGTGATTTCCCAATATCAAAATTCAATGTATTCAAAGAAATATCGTGTTTATCATGGATTTTTATATGTAAACCGTATGTATTATTACTATTATACAGTATATGAATATATAGATACTGAACGAAATGAATACTAATCAATAATTGAATGTATATTTATAAATGGGTACATTTTATATTTGATTTGCGATATCAATTTCCATTGGAGAATATGAATTTCAAGTAACAACTATAATTACATCTAACAGGAATGGACTGCAGAATACTGGGCTACCCTCGGAGCTAGTCGTCGCAAGATAGTGATCTCGATGCCTTTTTTCGGCCGAGGCTTCACGTTAAAGGACGACAACCTCTATAGTATTGGAGATGCAGTTATATCTCCTTCACTACCGTTACCGTTAACCAACCGACTCGGTAAAGCCGCTTATTTCGAGGTTAATGAGTCTATACGACTCGAAACAATCAACTCTATTACAATTATAATCCGATATACTTGAGTTTAATCTTATCATAACGTACTTACATAGTTATCATAGCCTACTTATGTTTATTAGTATCAGTTATAACGTACTCTGCCTGCTTAGTTATATTCTACACTATTCCAGCTCTACGCGGCAGTGAAATAAAGATACATTTGATTAGAAAAACATTTCTTTATTAGGCTATTTATTTGTTATCGGTAAAGCTAAAACATCCAAATATTCTCAGTTGTGCGACGAACAGATAAAAGGTTTCACTAAGATTCCCGACCACCAGACCAACGAGCCATTCATCCTGAAGGGAGACCAAGTTTTCGGATACGAAAATGTTGACACGCTGACTAGGAAGGTTATATAATCATATCCTATCTATAAAAAGTTACTATCACTACAGTAATTTGAAAGTAAATTGAATTGATAAAGATTACAATTACATATATTATATTCTACGTGGTTTATTATATTTAGTAATATTTATTTATATCCAGTAATATTATTTTAACCCTCTAATTAATTTGAAATACACCTAATTGCTCTATACCTCATAGGTAAGATGGTTGAAATCATCTGGATTTGGTGGTTGGATGGCAATTACGTTAGATTCTGACGACTTTCATGGAACTATTTGCAAAGAAGGTCAATTTTGTTGATTGCAAAATTATTAGAATAACACATTTATTATATCTCCTCCAACCTAAAAACTATTTATAGCACTCAGATCATCATTGCTAATTAATTTGTTAACGGTATTTTCATTGATTTAGGATCATATCCGTTACTTACCGCGATGAACAAAGCTCTTCTTAGAAAATCAACAACTGTTTCACCAACGTTAACTTTTCACTTTTATATATATATATATATATGTATTTTAAAATGTTACTTATATGTTAATGAATTGTCATTGAGTGTATATATTGACAATGGTATACGTTGGTATATACAGTACCAAGTACGACGATGTTGCAACTGAAGAGTCCCGCACTTCTACATTCAAAACCATCACACAACATAAGAGTACAGTAATGCATACAGTTATCGATGGTTAACTTAATTATTTATAGGAATATTATTCCAGTTGAATTAATAATTCATATTGGTTTCGAATACATTTTGAATTAATAATTCATATTGGTTTCGAATACATTTTTATCAACACTTTACTATTAATACTACCTATGATAATGATATATATTAGTTTAAAATTTGAGTGGTTGAATTTTAGTTACTCAATATAAATAAGAATTGATGTAATGGTTGATGTAAGTAACTTTACATAATACATTGAAAATATTACATATATGAATATAATAACATATAGGTGGAATCAATTATAAATATAGAATTTGTTTCTATTTGAGTTGGACTTCGTTGCTAGGTAATCAAGCTCAATTTATTCCAGAAGATATTGATCCTAATTTGTGCTCCCATTTAGTTAGTCCGAGTATTACGTTTGTTAATATTTACATAAATTAATAATGTTTATTATATCTAAAAAATAAAGTTATTTTTAAAATTAGTGTTGATATTATAATATAAACACTAATATTAATTATATATTTTATAATATATATATATATATATATATATATATATATATATACACACATATATATATATATATATATATATATATATACATACACATAAATATATATACATATATACACATACACATAAATACATATATATATATATATATATATATATATATATATATATATATATTATACATATTTATATAAAATCTATATATGCATTTAAATATATTTATATTAATCTTGATATTTGACAGGTATACGGTTACGCAGGAGTATCAAACCACGGAGCTTTGGTTCCAAGAGAAGAAAATCTAGAAGATCATACAAATGGCTTGTTAGTTTAAAAGAATAAAGGATATATTTTTAATACATGGTATCTGTCAAAATTAATCATTAATCTAATAGTTATAAAGATTTACAACTAGTATTTTTGGATTACAATATTATATTACAATGTATATCACATTGCAGGAAGTTTTCTTATAATATAAATAAATATAAATATATACATAAAGTATATGTTATACATGCAAAAATTACAATTATACGAATATATTTATCTCTTCTCTTTCCCAAGATCTTTCTTTAGGACGATTAGAATTTTAAGATGAGTTATAATTATTAATTATGCTAATTATACTATCTATAAGTATAATTAAAATTTATATATGAATCCTTACTAAATCTTTATAAAATCCTTACTTCTTTTTGTTACAGACAATGCCATAGCGCATCAAATATGTCCCTTTGTTCCACTATAACGATTCCACTATGACAAGTAGGTCATATAATTCCATGATAATTTGGCCAATTATAGCGATACAAATGAAACCATCTCAATACTGGTGTATTTGATGGTATTCAGTACATGAGAATATTTCAAATAGGTAATGAAGGAAATAGTTTGACATATGGGTTATATAATTCCTATTATTATGAGATCGCTCCGAACTTTATCTGTCTTTAACCTATCTGACTATTAATAACTATCTGACTATCTGACTATTAATAATGTCAATAATATTAAATAAAATTAATAATTACTAGTCATAATAGAAATAATCTACCAGAATTATATATGGAAGGTTTTTGTGATTTTCATTTATATTATTTATATTTCATAACTATTTTTGATGATTAAAATTTCAAAATATTTATTTGATTTTCTAAAGGTTTTAATGGTGATCAAGACTTATTTAATTCGTATTCAATAAAACAATTATAAACGCAAATATATATATATATATATATATATATATATATATATGATTGTTTTATTATTATAAGATCCATTGCAAATTTATATAGCGAGATAATTAATTATCCCAGGGGTTTGTAACTCGCTATTAATATTAATATTAGTTTTTCTGAAATGTAATTGATGCTTATATAACAGTATGAAACAACATAGATTTAAAAGTAAGAATATAAAAAAGACAAGAATTAAAAGAGTATCTTCAAATATTAATAGATTTAGTATTTTATGATCTAAACTATAAAGAATAGTGAATACAAAAACTACAACATTTGCACCACACTAAAATTATTGTTTACATCTTGTTGGTTTGATTGGTGCACCGAATTCATATTCCTACAAGTATATAATTTAAGACATGTAAATATCACAACTTGCTCTTTTTTAATCTTCCATAAATTTGTGCGTAAGTTTTTACTCGATTAATTAGCTTACCTTTATAATAGATACGGCAGAATCATAAGGTTGAAACAAAAGAATCCATCGCTAAAAGTGATTATGTCGTTGGGTGGTCACTCATTATCGCTCAAATCCCTGAGTACGATACTAGCAAGTGTTCTCTCAAGGATGACCTTCGTTAGCAGGTAAATAATGAAATTAGACGAACCTGGAACAATTAGATTATTTAACATATTGACAATACCTCAATTTAATCTATTTGTCACTATAATGTATTGTTATTTATATAACATATTATATATATATGTATGTATAAAGATAATGTTTGATATACTTCTAGATACAATTCACATGTATTATAGTATATTATATTGTATTTATACTAATGGAGAGAAGCATATTACACTATTTATACGTAATACAATGTAATACTAGTTATTACTAGTTATTATAATAACTATAGTATAGTATAGTATACTACGAAAATATTAGGTAATACTTTATAACAATTGTTATTATTATGTATTGATATGTAATGATATTTAATATAATATAAACTATAGTTTGTAATAATAGGTATTAATATGTAATACTATGTAATAGAAATATTTAAATAAAAATATTTATATAAGAAATATTTATATAATACTATATATTAATATGTAATGTTATATAATAATATATAATACTATATATACTATTATTATTATATTTATTATATACATCATATGATAGTACCAAATAAATTATAATAATAAATATATTATAAAGCCATGATATGAATCTTGTAGTAGTTTTCGTAGAGTTCAACTCTTGTAAATGCATAATATCCATCTTAGTACAATAGCTTTACTGAGACGTAATCGTATGGATGGATTTGATATTTCAACTTCCAATATTGACCGCATACGAGAAGGAAAAGAGAAATTCGCTAAACTTATTAAAGTTAGTGAGAAGTCAAAGTTTAAATATACTATACATAGTCTATTTACTATATATAGTATAGTATTTATATACTACAGTATATATCTATAATATATAGTCTACTATACATAATAGACAACGAATATATTTAAATAAAAGTTAAAAGTTAAAACAAAATTTATGAACATGTTACATTTTACCGTTCACTTCCAGTATTACTTTGCCATAGGGGTGCAAAGTGAAGTAAACTAAGGTCTCAATACGTACTTGTACACTCCTAAACTATGCAACTATTGTTAGGAGATCGCGAAGTCATTCGAAGGCGAAGCTCTGCACACCAAACAGACGAAATTGTTATTTAGCTTGACCGTATCTCCGATAAAATCTCAAATCGACAAGTACTACGACGTTACTACAATAGAGCAGTTAGTGAAACTAGTGGCGTTTGCGCGTAGTCACTAAATCTAGGCACTTCATATTAGTTAGTTACGTAATGATATATTATGCAATGATAATGATGCAACTAAGATAACATCGAAATCTTAATAACAAATTCAGATATTATATAATATTCGTGTAATTCAATTGAAATGTGTAGACATCTAGGTTATCTACTATAGTTCCATATATAATAGTTGGTCATAAGACTGTTTTCTGAAAGGCCGTATTTGCAATACTTGACTAACTTCCCATTTCTTCAAAGGTACGTCGATTTTGTCATTGTAAAGACTTACGATTATCACGGCCCCTGGCAGTCTAAAGTAGGCCACATTGCACCTTTAACATCTCGTAGAACGGATAGCCCTCAAGAATCCCAACTCAACGTGGTAAATATGTAAATTTCCCAGTAGCAATGTTACAATTCCCTCGTTTCAAATTCCGTGAGCGCATTCGGGTCATTTAAAATCATTGTTACATTTAATATCATATATATATATATATATATATATATTACTCAAGTACAAAAACATTATGAGTATACGTATATTAACAAATAATTGTAAACATTTATTGTTGTACTAGTCTCGATACTTGATTGAGTTATAAATATTGAATTTATAATTAATAATTATAAATTAAATATGAAACTTAAACTTATTATTATTATTATTATTATTTTTATTATTATTATTATTATTATTATTATTATTATTATTATTATTATTATTATTATTATTATTATTATTATTATTATTATTATTATTATTATTATTATTATTATTATTATTATTATTATTATTATTATTATTATTATTATTATTATTATTATTATTATTATTATTATTATTATTATTATTATTATTATTATTATTATTATTATTATTATTATTATTATTATTATTATTATTATTATTATTATTATTATTATTATTATTATTATTATTATTATTATTATTATTATTATTATTATTATTATTATTATTATTATTATTATTATTATTATTATTATTATTATTATTATTATTATTATTATTATTATTATTATTATTATTATTATTATTATTATTATTATTATTATTATTATTATTATTATTATTATTATTATTATTATTATTATTATTATTATTATTATTATTGTATTGGTTTAGGGTATTCAGGTAAACTGACACTATTGCGCCTCGAACAGCAATGGTCAGCGAACTATTGGTCATCGCTGGGCGTTTCCCGGTCGAAGTTGGTATTGACGATGCCCGGTTATGGGCGTGGCTTCACGTTAGCTAATAAGAATCACTACAGCGTAGGAGATCGTGTAACGGCTCCATCTTTTCCTTTGTTCCTGTCGAGAAGCCTTGGCCGGGCAAACTACTACGAGGTTAATGAATATATATACATTATAATAGATAATATTAAAATATATATACATTATATTAGATAGTATTAAAATATATATACATTATATTAGATAGTATTAAAATATATATACATTATATATGTATATATATATATATATATATATATATATATATATATAAATATATGTATATATATATATGTATATATACGCATACGTATATTTAATTTGCAAAGGAATTTCTATATTACAATTTCTCCATATCGCAATGCAACTTGCTACTTTATACACGCTACTAATAGACTTCATATTTTAGGTAATGCAGCATAATGGCTACCTACTAATTACCATCTAATTGACTGTTATCTAATCCCGTCCACTAGTTGTGCGGTCAGCAAATCGAGGGCCGTTATATAAAAGTCCCGGATGCTGATCAGCGAGTTCCGTTCATCAAGCGAGGTGATCAATTATTCGGCCTAGAAGACGCTCAGACTCTGGCGCGAAAGGTCTGTACAGATCAATTTGCACCTCTACACCCGTTATACCTTTTGAAACATGCCCCTCGTGTGTTGTGTATATACCGTTATATAATATCTATTATATTTACCAATATTATCGGATAGCAATCCATATTACATTACATTATCTTCAATGCATTATTTCTTAAGATATTAATTTAGATTATTATTATAGATAACTGAAATGAGTTTACTCTACTATTATGTAATTATGTTACTGAGAAATAATCTATTTATAAACACAAATCTTCTGCATATCTGTACACATTTCTGTTCAATTAATCAACAATGAAAAATGAAAAGCCTCAAAATCACCCCTTAAACGACTATCTCTTTTTAACTCAATTAACGGTGGTCAGGTGAATTGGCTTGTGGCCGAGGGTTATGGAGGCTGGGCGTTTTATTCGCTCGATACCGACGACTTCAAAGGAACTCTTTGTGGCGAAGGCTAGTTACCTCGGTTGCAGTTAAGTACCTGAAATATAGTTCATTATTCAACACGGCGCGTAGAAAACTACATTATTAATAAACGCAGTTATTTGTTCTATATTACATAATACTTAAAATCAACACCGATCACTACGTAAATTCCACAGATATATTCTCACATTCTCACTTTCATTCTTACTATTACAGGCCGGTACCCGTTACTAAATAAATTAAACGATGTGATAAGTAACCCTGATTCACATACAACTGAATTGCCGTTAGTGTTATGTATGCAATACTGTTATATATATATATGTATATATATATATATATATATATATATATCATTATGTCATATTGCCTAAATACAATACTTATAGTAATATATATATATATATATATATATATATATATATATATATATATATTTACCCCATAATATTCTTTATATTTTTTAATACGCATTAAACTAAATATTCAATACATTTCCAGATATAGATTATTACCTAAATACTGGTGCTATTAAGTTGCACTTTGACATAGACTCAATAGACAAAATACAATAGAACAGTTTTACGGACTTACATAACTGACAAATAATTAGCAGACGATAATATACTAACATTGAAATTCTATTTGAACATCACTCATAAATATATGCACTGCTAAAGTATATGAAATAAACCCTGCCACCGATTATTTTAATGAAATATCAATGAACTTAACTCGACAAATTACTTGAGAGTATAGTGTTACAATGGAATATATTAGGATACACATATACCAGCACTGAAACAGACTACTCATTACCTTCATACAATCTATACGTAATCTACACATTGTCTTATGCAAAATGGGTTACTGAGAAAAGTGGGTTCTAGCATTTCGAATATGGTAATTTATTTATTATCTTATATTGTTAAATAAATTTAAAATAGTCATATAAGTAAAATATATATATGCTTTATATATATATTATAAGGGTATATAAATTATTTATAAATTTGTAGAAGCTTATAAGACTATAATCTTACTTAACAACAAAATATATATCAATATACATATTATCCATTACTCCTAATAAAATAAAATATAATTATTTTATGTTCTAAATTTCAATCAGATAAATATCAACATGTCAATCCTATAGATAAACATTATAATTTAAAAATTATAATAACAATTTTATTTTTAAATAGTATATTTGATCAATAATAACTGATGCTTTTTCATATTTGATCTATAATATCAATGTACCCATTATACTAAAGTACATAGGGTGTTTTGATAATATATAATATAAAATATTTTTAATTAATACATTTAAATAATTCTGCAATCTATTTTAATGTTTCATCGAAATATAAATGATAGAAATTGCGTTTTTCTTTAAGTTTTTCTCAGAGTTGCACACCGATATTACTGACTGTAAAGATAATATATTAACATTGTGATACATTAAAATTTAAAGTATTTACTATATTACTATATTTACTATTTATTAGTATATTTACTAATAAATTTACTATTTATATGTATTTGTAGAGAATGAATTATTGAAAACAAATAAATCTAATTTAACGTATTATAATTGTTCATGATGAAGTTTAAAATTTTAAATATAGCTATTTAAATTTAAAGCTAATGCTTTAGACATTACTTAAAAGACAATAACGTCTATTGGTACGCCAGTTGTATAGTTAGTAGTTTATTAGTAATTTGAAATCATTTATTTATAAATATATACAATTAAATCAGACTGCGTCATCTGAAATGTTCCAGAATAATAAATAATTTTTTTTAATAAATAAAATAATATATTGTTCTAATTTATTATTATTTAAAATGGTAAATAATATTCAATTGTGGTTACTTATATTAGTTTGAGAAAATAAAATATTATGGAATTCAAAATTGAAAATGCTAATTTTTAACTTATTTAACTTATAAATCATTTAATTTGTTGGATCTATAAGTGAATATTCGTATAGTTAATATATTTAATAATAAATAAATATTGAAGATTATTAACACTTTAATTAATTATTGATATATAATTGATAGACATATGTAAGAATTTGTAATATGTATTCTATTTCATTATCATTTTAAATATGATTGCTATATTCTATTATTGCTATTATTAAGCGCAAATTAAGTTTGGTTTGAAACAAATTTTAGATTTAAATGAAAAAATTGAACGAATTATTTACAGAAGTAACCAACTCTTAAACATGTTTATACGATAGCTACGGTATTCCCATATCACCACTTTCTTATCACCTTTTATCACCTTCTCACCACCTTCTTATCTCCTTCTTATCACCTTCTTATCACCTTCTTATCATCTTCTTATCTCCTTCTTATCACCTTCTTATCACCTTCTTATCACCTTCTTATCACCTTCTTATCACCTTCTTATCACCTTCTTATCACCTTATTATCATCTTGTCACCACCTTCTTATATCCTTCTTATCACCTTCTTATCACCTTCTTATCACCTTCTTATCACATTCTTATCACTTTCTTATCACCTTCTTATCACCTTTTTATCACCTTCTTATCACCTTCTTATCACCTTCTCACCACCTTCTTATCACCTTCTTATCACCTTCCTATCACCTTCTCACCACCTTCTCACCACCTTTTTATCACATTCTCACCACCTTCTTATCTCCTTCTTATCTCCTTATTATCACCTTCTTATCACCTTCTTTCCACCTTTTTATCTCCTTCTCACCACCTTCAAAACTATTTAATTATTTGGGCTACATGCCTTTTTAGCTACTGCCTCAAAACGAATGTAACCGCCTTCCAAAAATATGATATTTCTTACCATTACAATAAATGTATTTAAGTTCAAGCTAAACATCTCCAAGCTTAGTTGAGAATAATCACTTCTCTTTCACGTTTGATCTTCCCCACTTAAATCAATCCATCCTACTATAATTGCTTTGATTTGACTTTAATGCCCATTACTTATCAAGCCCCGATGTTAACACATCGTAGAATAATAGTCTATATGATAAATGATTTATATATAGTAAAGCCTTTATATATATATATATATATGAATCATTTATTATAGGCACAAAGAATTGGGATACTGTATTCTTATAATAATTTATAAATTATTATAAATTATTACCGATTGTACACTGTACATTGTAGAGTATCTAAACCACGCCCCTATTACCCGCAGTTCTACCAAGCCAACGTCGACACGCCCCCCGGTCGCTGATTTCAAACGTATGTGTTTCTTCTCAAGTTGGACTTCGATACTTGGCTCCCGAGCAAAATACACTCCAGAGGACATTCCTGTCCATCTCTGTTCCCATGTGGTTAGATTTGTAATATCGCAAAGAAAATATAATATATATCTTAAATTAATCGAATAATTTAAATAAGACTATATATACTATATATGGTTTTATATTTATATTACATATTTACTAATTTACCAATTTATAAATCTATACTTATATAATTTTATATTTAGATAATTAATATTAATATACAATTTAAAAAATAAATATGTATTCTCAATTAAATAAAATTAACATTTATTTTATAGTTTAAATGTAATTCATAGTTTACAATAAATTGTATTCCTAGAATGAGGTTTTTTCAGAAATATAAAAGTTGTTAATTTTAAAATCATGTACACATTATTTGTTAGTTCGATATCTGTATCAGAATATAATATTTCATTTTCAATAATATTACTCAGTTCACGTATTTCATAAATATTTAAAATTAAAATTTTTTTTTTATTAAAAGTTATAGCTTATTATGTTGTTATGTAGTTATTATGCAGTTATGGATTTATGTTATATTGATTATTGTTATATCAATTTTTGTTTTATGAACTATTATCATATTGATTAGTGTCCTATATAATATGGTTATATTAAATAGTATCATATATTATTGTCTTATAGATTATTGATATATAAATTGTATTATATATACTATTATTAATATATATTCACAAATTGTATACATATCTCTAATCTATTACTAAAATAAAAGCCGACGAATTGACGGTAATATAAAACAAGTTAATTTTGGCCTAAGTTTGTCCTGATATATTTCTAACTATGTATTAGTTATGTTGGTTTGCACGATAGTAAGATATGTAATATATAAATGTATTTAATTATTATTATTTCTATTGTCCTTGGTTTATTTTCGTGTTTATAACCACACTCAATAAATATATATGATATATCTAAGCAGTGATAGCATTACTCAACACTGAATTCAATAATGCAACAACTATTTAATATACATTAACTGGCAGGTATATGGGTATGCGTCATTAACCAGATCTGGTCTTCTGAAGGCGAGGCTATCGCGAGGAGAAGATACTTCCGGTGGAGATTACGGACTGTTATTACTAACACTTACCTACAAATTAATTTATATTATCTATTCAATTTAATTTAATTCAACTCAATTCAATACTTTATCATATGTTGACCTCGTATTTGTAGAAAAATTTAATTGAATGCGATTTTTATTTTGAATGAAAATAAAATATAGTATAATTTTTCTATAATTTACCTTTTTTAATTTAAAATGTTTTTAAAATATTTAGATATAAAAGAATCGCGAATCTCAAAAAACGAAATCCATCGCTGAAAGTTATTTTATCTTTAGGAGGACATGGCGTTACGAAAGAAAGCTTGTCGTCTGTTTTGGAAACTGAGAGAAACCAAGATATTTTCATCAATAGGTAAGATATTTTCATCCAATAACAATTTCTCCGCTTTTTCTCCATAATTAATTTATAAATTATTTATCATCTGAAATATTATGCTTTAAAAATAATATATATATATATATATATATATATACTATAACTATATAATATTTCATCATATTTAGTGCAATATGGTTCATAAAGAGGAATGAAATGGACGGACTGGATATAGCGAGTGATCAAATCGTGAATATAGAAAACGGGAATTTTAAATTGATATCCTTTATTAAGGTTTAGTTATATAGTAATGATTTACTAACTATTAATATAACCAATAATGAATATATATATATATATATATATTTATTTATATATTATCAATATATACATGTATATATATATAAATCATAATTTATATTAAATATAACTAAATATAATTAATAAACAATAGCAAACAATAGAATATAATAGTCAACATAGATCATTTTTATACATAAACTAACATTAAAAATATGATAATCACATTGTATCCTTTTATATAATATTATTCATAATTACGTTATAATCGTCTAGCGGATGAAATATGCTTTCGAAGCCGATGCAGCAAAAACCGGAGAAGACGCATTACTGTTGAGTCTTACAGTGACCCCTTTCCGTCAATCGAAAGGTGGCATTCAAGACGGGGCACAACTGTCGAAGTTAGGGATAACTAAAAAGATGCTATAGTTGAGTTGAACATGGCTTTACTAGTTTATAATAACCTACCCGCATACCTCTCCACGAACAGAATACTAGATATCATGATAATAAGGTCATTCGATTATCACGGTCCGTGGCAACATAAACTGGGCCACATTTCACCGTTACACAAACGTAAGGATGATGGATACGAAGAACTCAACGTGGTAAGCTTAGAAATAAATTAATTGAATTGCGGATGATTAGTAAGTATATTTTATTGTTGAGTCAAGAACGTCGGTAAGTACTTACAATATATCCATAACAAGTAAAATAGCAAATTATGTAAGTAACTACACATTAATATTAGTTGAAATAAGAAATCTGCTATAATATATATATATATATATATATATATATATATAGATCACTTGTATTATAAACAATTACTAAAATTACAGAAATGGTCGGTTGACTACTGGAACTCACTAGGTGTAGAGATAAGTCTGATTACGATTGCGGTACCGTTATTCAGTCGCGGATTCACTCTAACGGACAGTAACCGTTACAGCGTCGGCGACTCCACTAGCGGTCCATCTCGACCGTTATCAATAACTCGCAGTCTAGGAAGGGCTGCATACTACGAGGTCAGTGAGGACTAATTACCGAGGAGTTGTATCAAATGTTACGTCGCCATGGCAAAGTGACATCTAAGTTATGATGCCAATCCATATTAACTACAAATTTACCACAAGTGTAAAGTTCTTGCTGTTATTTTCTATCGGTACTATAAACTGTCATTTTAAAAATATCTCCTCGGTAAATTATTAATATATTTCATAAAATTAAGCAGATTTAAATTATAGTATAGTATAAAAAAATAAAAATAATCGCGTGGAAAACTCTCTGCAGAAATAATTAAAATTATTTTCTATTCTAAATATCTAACAATGAGATCGATATATAATAAATATATTCTATCATGAAGTAATAGATACAATAATACACTTTTTTTAAATGTGATATTAATAATATTTGTAAAAGAAAGCAGGTATAATATTAATCGTTAATTATTTTTACTTTTATAGATTTGCCATGAACAAACGAAATCGTCTTTTGTAAAAGTTCCAGATTATGATCAAAACGTTCCATTTATAAAGAAAGGAGATCAGATATTCGCGTATGAGAATTTTGAGACAATAAATAGAAAGGTAAACATTATATTATAATTAATTTATTATTTATATGTCATTATAATTATATTGTACTTAATACAAATTAATTAATTATGTTATGTATATGTCCGTATATTAATAATATAGCATAATTTGATTTTACAGATCAAATGGATGCTTTCAGAAGGAATTGGTGGTTGGCTAGCGTATTCACTAGATTCGGATGATTTTACTGGAAAATTATGCGCAGAAGGTTTTGATTTACAATGAAATTATTCATTGAAATTTTATTTATTAAATTTCGACTATATTTAATTAGTAAAGATACAAAAAATATATATTTTAATTAATTATTATTCATAAAGTTTTGTAAACGATATCATCAATTACTGTAACAATATTGTTTAGGTATTGATATATAATTGTTTATATTCATACCGTTTACGATAACTAATTCTATTTGTATCAAATTTCTAACGACCGTTAGGTAAGAACCCATTGTTGAAAGCCATGAACCGTGCTCTTCCGAATGTTATCATTACATCTCCACCTCTCACTGCGACGTTAGCGATTCTAACAAATATAGACACACGAACAATATTTATATATTTCTTAATTTAATAATATCGAATACTGTTACTTATATGATTTAATAATCATATAATCGATTATTTCGTATTCACAAATAGATTTTACCGTAGTTTTCATAATGAATACTTCAACAATACTATGACATATTCTTTATAACCAATTACAATGGTTGTAATTCGCCTGTAGTTAAACTAAAGTTTAACTACAAATATTAACTACATATATTAACTCCACATATTAACTACACATATTAACTACATATATTAACTACAAATATTAACTACAAATATTAACTACAAATATTAACTACAAATATTAACTACAAATATTAACTACACATATTAACTACATATATTAACTACAAATATTAACTACAAATATTAACTACACATATTAACTACATATATTAACTACAAATATTAACTACAAATATTAAGTATACATATTAACTACAAATATTAACTACAAATATTAACTACAAATATTAACTACATATATTAACTACATATATTAACTACAAATATTAACTACACATATTAACTACAAATATTAAGTATACATATTAACTACATATATCAACTACATATATCAACTACACATATTAACTACAAATATTAACTACACATATTAACTACATACATTAACTACACACATTAACTATACATATTAACTACATATATTAACTACATATATTAACTACATATATTAACTACACATATTAACTACATATATTAACTACAAATATTAACTACAAATATTAAGTATACATATTAACTACAAATATTAACTACAAATATTAACTACAAATATTAACTACATATATTAACTACATATATTAACTACAAATATTAACTACACATATTAACTACAAATATTAAGTATACATATTAACTACATATATCAACTACATATATCAACTACACATATTAACTACAAATATTAACTACACATATTAACTACATACATTAACTACACACATTAACTATACATATTAACTACATATATTAACTACATATATTAACTACATATATTAACTACATATATTAACTACATATATTAACTACATATATTAACTACATATATTAACTACATATATTAACTACAAATATTAACTACAAATATTAACTACAAATATTAACTACAAATATTAACTACAAATATTAACTACAAATATTAACTACAAATATTAAATACATATATTAAGTACAAATATTCGGATACCGTACGATTGAGAATATATCAGTTTTGTATTGTTACAGATTCGCGACAGACAGCCTTTATACTTCAACCGAGGTAACTGACGATTACGTAACTCAATACGAAACAGACGGCGGTAAAGTGACCACCGGAGTGGCGAACAGCGAACCCACTGACCAGTACACTGCGTACACTAGCGAAGCCTACTCATCCAGTGTCTCCGAGACTCGTACCGATGAATCACCGTTGACATCGGATTCCGATATAACGGACACGGAAGCCACGACGACGTACTACGCCGACACCACACCGGTCACCAGAGAAACGCCAACTATCACCACTACAGAACAATATACGACCAAGCTAGCGGATAAAGGTTATTAATATAAATATTGTATAGAAATTCTAAATTAGTAAATATGTGATAGTTTATTGTCCGCAATATCTATTTTAATACCTGATATAATGAATGCGTTCAGTGCTGGTTAAACTATGAATAACTGTAATTACTGGGATATTTGTGTCTTAATACATACCAACATCGTGTTACCAAGATCATTATTATATATTATATTCATTTATATAGAACATTCTATATATAGACTATTTATAAGCAGAAATGAATTTTTATATGCATACATTTATATATATATATATATATATATATATATATATATATATATGTATGTTTTATAATTGCGGTATATCTGAAATATATTGAAAATGAACTTTATAAAAATAACTATAGTTAAAGTAAATCTAAGTAATAACTATTCCCGAGTCCAGCTGGTGACCTTTATACTCTTTATACTCTTTATACTCTTTATACTCTTTATACTCTTTATACTCTCTACAGATTACATATTTAAAAGAATTTGCTACTACACTAATTGGTCCCAGTATCGCTGGGGAGCCGGAGCCTTTTATCCTGAGAATATAGATATTGACCTTTGTACTCACATAATATTCGCCTATGCAGGTAAATGGGGATATATAAGGCAGATAGGGAGAGAGAGAGAGAGAGAGAGAGAGAGAGAGAGAGAGAGATACGAGTAATTATTATTTGAAGGTAGAGTGAAAGATAGAGTGACTAAGAATATAATAAAATTTGAATTATTATAAATATTTAATTTCTAGGAATTGAAAAAAGTATCATAGTATCAAGTCTAGGAAATGACCAGTCGAGTTCTCACTACAGAGGGATGTATGAACGAATAACTAGTTTAAGAAGACAAAATACGAAACTAATTATTATAATTGCAATTGGAGGCTGGACAGTAAATTCTGGTTAAATCATTTATAACTTTATTTAGTGGTTTATATTTATGAATTACACATAGGAGAATATTCATTAATTATTATATAACAGATAAATTAGAAGCATTATTATCAACTAAAGAATCGAGGGAGCTATTTATAGCATCATGCGTATCATTTTCTAGAATACATAAATTTGATGGAATATCCTTGGATTTTGAATTGGGAAGAGGCGATATCGGAAAACGATATAAAAGAGAATTTAGCGAGTTAATAAAGGTAATGTATACATAGTTTATGTAATAAGTATCGTTTTATAATTATATAATTTATATGTACAATGTACCTGTTCTCTTTATAATAAATTACTTGTTACTACAGGACATCAAAACTTCTTTTGAACTAGAATCTAGGGAGACTTATGAGAAACAATTGATTTTATCAGTTGCGTTATCGGCGAAAAAAGAAATTATTAAATCTAGTTACGAAGTAAAGAAAGTATCGCAGTTAGAATTATATAATAATATATTTTTATAAGTTAACTTATTGTCTTCATCAACAATTGTTTGTTTATATTAAAAATAAACACAACACATTATCACATATTAATATTGCTACTTATTACAACACGACACGTATTGGTGTTCTATTTATAAACCAAATTTTTAAGATTTTCAGATCTAATGATTTTGATGGCATTTGATTTACACGGAGCCTGGGAAGGGTTCATTGGTCATATATCGCCATTGTATGCTGCCAACGTTAATACAGCGAAACAGGGATATCTTACAGTTGTAAGTATATGATAGTATAACGTGCAAATAAACAAATGTTATATCCAAATTGTATAAACATAATTAAATGAAAAATAAAATGAAATCGTTTATAATTTCAAACAGACTTTCTTTTTTAGGAGTATATATATATATATATATATATATATAAATATAAATAATGTATATAAATATATTTACAATCTAGTTACATATGTATTGTATAGCTATATAATTATCGTTGACTTTAAATCGAATATTACAAGGGCTATTATTTAATATCTTATTGTAGAAAGCAGCAGCGGAATATTGGCAATCACTGGGTGCTCCGTCACGTAAACTTATTGTTGGAATTCCAATGTACGGACGAGGCTACAGGATGAGAAACAAGAAACACTCCGATTTCGGGGATAAAGTTTCCGGAACTTCTAAACCATTTAGATATACAAAAACTGCCGGGATGTTCGCATATTACGAGGTAGGTTATACGTTTAGATCAATTATTATGTTTTTAAAAATCATTATACATTTCCGTAAAAGATATGTGAAAAAGAAGGACTGCAAAGGTTTACTGATCACGAAAGAGCAGTGACTTACGCTATTGGCGATAATCAGTGGTTTGGATATGAAGATATTGATAGTGTTACGAGAAAAGTTAGACGCATATATAATATTAATGATATGTTAGAAACTATTTTAAATATTATATACATGATAGTAGTATATGAATAGATATTATAATAATACAGTATATTTAATATATCATGATATGAGAATTATAGTTTAGTAGTAACTAATTTATAGGTGAGGTGGATTCATTATAGAAACTTTGGTGGTTGGATGGCTTACACAATAGATTTAGATGATTTCTCAGGTAGATTTTGCAACCAAGGACGCTATCCTCTGTTAACGGCTATGAATAACGCGCTCCATGAGTCAACTATTAAAAGTAGTTTAAATCCGGTAAAAACAAGCAAAACAAATATTCCAACTATACCGATCCAATTAACTACTGTTGAAACTACCTTATCCGAAACTACAGCTCAACCACATACTTCTACTCATTATATTTCTAAAACTCCACAATCTATAACTACAACTAGAACTTCATATACAAAAACATATCCTAGAACTACTACAATAAATATAATTGAACCAACAAAAGAAATTACTAAAGAAAACATAATAACCTTAGAACCAACTGAACAAACTAAAACGAAATCAGTTCCAAATGAACAAACTGAAATTACATCTGAATCAACTGAACAAATTGAAATCACCTCAGGAACAATTAAACTAACTGAAATGACCTCAGAACAAAGTAAACTAACCGAAATAACTTCTGAAATAACTGAACAAACTGACATTACCACTGAAATAACTGAACAAACTGACATTACCACTGAAATAACTGAACAAACTGACATTACCACTGAAATAACTGAACAAACTGACATTACCACTGAAATAACTGAACAAACTGACATTACCACTGAACCAACTGAAGAAACTATTATGACTTCTTATACAACTGTAGAAACTGAAATAATCTCAGAACCAACTGAAGAAACTGGGATTACGACATATTTAACTGAAAAAACTTTAATAACTACAGCAACAACTGCAGAAACTGAAATGATCTCTGAACAAAGTGAAGCAACTGGGATTCCCACAGATCTAACTGAAAACACTCTAATACCCACAGAACCAACTGCAGAAACTGAAATAACATCAGCACTTACTGGAAATACTGAAATGACCACGATACCAACTGAAGAAACACTCGCAACCTCAGAAATTTCAGCAGAAACTGACATGATCACAGAACCGACCTCAGAAACGATGATAATAATAAAATCAACTACAGAATCTGATATAACATCAGAAATAAGTACAGCAATAGAAATTACTTCCGAACTGACTAAAAAAACTAAAATAATTTCAGAAATAGCCGAACACACTGAAATTACCTCTGTACAAACTGAAGAAACTGGGATTACTACAGATCTAACTGAGATAACTCAAATAAGCTTAGAACCAACTGAAGAAACTAAAATAATATCGGATCTAACTGAAAATACTGAAATGACCTTGATAATAACTGATGCAACTTCCATGATATCTGAAATATCTGCATATACTGAAATGATCTCAGAATCATTTGAAGAAACTAGATTAACTGATGAAACAATTTTCGAAACTGAAATAAACTCAGCACCAACCGCAGAAACTGGAATAACTTCAAAACTAACTGATATTGTTATGACTTCAGAAATAAATACAGAAACTGAAATAACTGAAGAAACTGGACTAACATTAGAATCAACTAAACAAACTGGAATCATATCGGAACAAACTGATGAAACTAGATTGATAAGTGAATTAACTGAAGAAACGGAAATAATGACAAACCCAACAGAAGAAACTATAATTACTGAGTCAATAGAACAATCCGAAATAACATATGAATATACAGAAGAAACTGCACCGACAAGAGAACTAAATGAGGAAAAGGAAATAACATATGAGGCAAGTGTAACAACATCATATCATACTACAACGGTTACTGATATGACTACTACATCTAAAGAAAGTTAGTCGTTTATTATTGTTTAATTATCATATAATAATTTTAATATATATATATATATATATATATATATATATAATTATATTAAAGAAATGTTATTATTTAAAATACTAAATCGATATGTAAATTATAATTTTAATTATACAAATATTACTTTTTTTTTAAATTTTCAGTATCGAAATACAAACGAGTTTGTTACTACACGAATTGGTCTCAGTATAGACCAGGTCTAGGTCGATTTACGGTAGCGAATATCGAGGCAAAGTACTGTACCCATTTAATTTATGCTTTCGCGATTATCAGCGAAGTTGGAACAATTGCTGCGTTCGAATGGAACGACCTCAACATGCCTAATAAACAAGGATCGTTGGTAACATAAATATCTTCAAATGCATATTTATTATATCAGATATGACAACATTATAATATAAATTAAGTAGTATTTAATAATATTATAATAATATTATCCTGTAATATAAACTTATTAGTATTATTATGAAATGAATATGATATAAACTTATAAACTTATTATTAATTATGGAATATGATAAAATATAAATAAAAGTATACTATGTTAAATAATTATTACTTAATCGGTTAATGAATATGTTAAAATATAAATAATATATAGTAATAAATACAACAGGTCTATTATAATTTAATTTTTGATTCTTTATAATGATATAAATGTAGAAATGTTTTAATTTTTATTCTTAGATACGAAAAATTTAATAATTTGAAGAATGTCTATCCATTATTGAAAACACTCTTAGCTGTCGGGGGTTGGAACCATGGTACTGCGCGCATGTCCAAAATGCTAGTCAATTTCGACACGAGGGAGATTTTTATCGAGAGGTTTATAATATTGAATTCCATACCAACAACATACTATTTAAATTAAGGAATTTAAATATTTATATTGATTTCGTTATATTACTCTATTTACAAAATATGTGGCGTCGGTAGCGTTGTACGGTTTTTACGGCTTTACAATTTCGATGGGTTGGATTTGGACTTCGAGTATCCTGGATCGAGGGGCAGCAGCGGCCTAGATAAATCCAGGTACTCTTTACTCATCGAAGAGATGAACGATGCATTCGTCAGAGAGTCCTATGATAGCAGACGAGATAAGCTGATGCTGACGGCTGCGGTAGCTGCAGGTAAGGATATACAAGAAAACATCTATACTATGTAGTATTAGTTTATTTTAGGGTTTTACTCATCGAAACAAAATTTTAAAAATAAATTTGAATTTTTAGCATTATGTATTTTTTAAATTAAATACAAATGAAACCTATGTTAATATTATTTATTAATATTCAAATGTAATGTAAAATCATTATTTAGAATGCATGACTAATCAAATATTGCAGGGAAAGAAACGATTAGAAAAGCTTACGAAGTGCCAAAGATTATCGAAAATTTAGATTTCGTGAATTTGATGACGTATGACTTACACGGATCGTGGGAGACTTTCACCGGCCATCACTCGGCCCTCTATGCTAGAAGAGAAGAGACTTCGGGACAACAAATTCTCAACGTGGTTGGTAGGATATTATCTAACTAATTATAACTAATAAACTAATTATAACTAATAATAACTAATTATAACTAATTATAACTAATTATAACTAATTATAACTAATTATAACTAATTATAACTAATTATAACTAATTATAACTAATTATAACTAATTATAACTAATTATAACTAATTATAACTAATTATAACTAATTATAACTAATTATAACTAATTATAACTAATTATAACTAATTATAACTAATTATAACTAATTATAACTAATTATAACTAATTATAACTAATTATAACTAATTATAACTAATTATAACTAATTATAACTAATTATAGGGCTAATAGTTTAGATGTTTCATCTTTTAAACAAATACAGGAACTTTATACTTGTATAGCATTTTATCAACTAGATTTTCTAATAATATTTCGTATCTATGAATATATAATTCTATAGAATGTAATAATAATTTAGCCTATAATATCGAGCAGCGAATAACTCCATTAACTTCGGCCTACGTTTGCTGTAATCGCGTGTAACGCGCGCTTCTGATTTGTACAGGAATGGGTAGCTCGGCATTGGGAGAGGCTCGGCGTACCGAGACATAAGATCGTAGTCGGAGTCCCGTTCTACGCGAGAGGCTACACGTTGGAGTCAACGGAGCGACACGACCTAGGAGCTCCGGCCAGCGCGGCATCTCCACCCGGCAGGTACACCAAAGAGAAGGGCTTCATCTCATACTACGAGGTTAGTTGTGAACTTTACTATTATGATTATACGATATCTTATTGCGTTTTGTTTTATAATATATATATATATATATATATATATATATATATATATATATATATATATATATATATATATATATATGTATATATATATATATATATATCAAGCACGATAAATATGATACAGGGCTCTACTTCAGGTGATCCCAATACAAGCTTTTCACGGTTCACCAGACAAGTTATGTCATAGAAGTTTAATGGAAAATGAAAACACTATCCATATTCTGTATAAATCTTGATGGATGTTCATCAATATGATGGAAAGACAATAAATTGCAAGCTATAAAGATTCTTTATGTCAGGTGTACCTCCCCTACTGGGAATATAGAAGTAATTACATAAAAACGAATAATTAATAAATCTTTAATAAAGACGAATCATTAGAAAAATCAAATATTGATTTTTTTTAATATTCCCGGTATGAGGGAGTAAACCTGACATAGTTATCGACAATAGCAAGTGTATTATCAATATCGTGGTGATCTTCAATTGTCAAGAAAATATGTTTAATGCCTATGCTAAGACAATAGAAACTATTGTGATTTAAGATTTGTCATACCCTGCATTGTAAGTTATCTTAATTCTTAGTTAAGTTAATTTTCTATAATAAGAGTTAAATCCATAAAGATTTTTAAAAGAAATAAAAAAGTCAATATAAAATAATCAACCTAAAGCTCTGCAACTCTGATATCAGATTTAGTTTTATTAAAATGTTTTCTAATCTTTTTTACAAGTTTTTAACTATTTTGCTTTATAACCATAACTTTTTATTTTATTCATTATTTCTCTGTTTTATATTTGTTTCTTATACATGTTTTACTATTGTTTTATTTATTATGATCACGGCTTTGATAGCGTAGTTCCAAATCTTTAAGCATACGAATATAATTGAGTAATAATAAAATCTTTCTTAGTCAAACTGTATATATATATATATATATATATATATATATATATATATTGGTTAAATCCAAATAAGAATTATTATATAATTATTAGCATATTTCTACGCGATGTTTCATAGATCTTCTAACATTTTCTATTAATCATTTAAAATTTCATAAATATCATCACACATCTAATCAACACTATTTTACATTTACCCGTGTAATTAACTACAGAGATCACATTACTAACCGATATTAACCCAACTATAAACCAACTTTAATATTTATAATTTTTTAAATTCTAGAATTTCCAGCAATAATTTTTAATATTAATAAATTATCAATACTATAAGATGTTCAAATTAACTTATATTTACTATTAACTATATTCAATGATAGCTAATATTACATAGTTATAACTATTAAAAAATAAATCATATTTCGTAAACATTTACATTGTGGTATTTTCATATCTGCATATAATTTAATAAGTTTTGCTTTTTTTTATCTCAACGATGTATATAACAACGCATTACATATCGTTTATTTTATCGCATAGTAAGTATATATTTAAAAAAAATTAATTCTAAATAAAATATTTGAATTTTGAATTTTTTTTTCATGAAAAACACTTAGAAATACAAATTAAATTTAAATTTGTAGTATTTTTTTATCATTAACCATTTCACAGGCAACACATATAACCAATGTAATATTGCTTATGAATTTAACAATATTTAAGAACAAAAAATTTCTAAAATATACAAAAAATTATTAAAATTTAATTTTCTGAATTATCCTATTAAAAAAATTTAAATATGTTTTTATTTAATAATATATCATATAAAGCTTTTAGCCATTATTCATTATTAAAAAATCATTATTACCATTCAATTTTAGAATATTAATATTGCTCCTATAATTTTCTTGTTAAATATTGTATTTCTCCCATGTTAAATTTGAATGGCGCTCAGCCATCATTTAAAAAAAAATTTATATATATTCATTATAACTCATATATTTACTATATATAATAGATGAGCAAATAAATGTATCAATGTGATCTACCCTACTGCATTCATCTCAGTACACCATGCAAGCTATACCATAATAGTAATTCACCACACACATCCTCCAAATCAGATATGCGATATAAATAATCGAGAATCTACTAGAACAATTAGAAATGCAGAGCAGGAGGTAGTCTACATGTTTACCAGGAGTGGTCACTGGTATGGTTACGAAGACCGGATAAGTCTAACAAAAAAGGTGAGAAATTTAATATAAATTAACATTATTATCATTATCATGTTATTAATTAATTTATATTTATATTTAACATAAAACTGTATATATATATATATCTTATGTCTTAGAATCAAACATACTTTACATCCAGATACAATGGATAATACAAAAGGAATACGGAGGAGTTATGATTTGGTCTATTGATATGGATGATTTTTCGGGAAGATTCTGTAGGGAAGGAAAATATCCGCTTCTTAAAACTATTTATAATTTAATTAATGTTTGATATACTCATATGTATTAATTGTACTCGCAGCTATATTCTTATCACAACTTACACATTTTATAATAAATATATGGATTTTTTAATAACATAAACTAAATTAATATATTGAAGTGATAAATGGAAATATATACTAAATAATAGTATTTCAATATTCCAAATAAATAACGAATGTGTTTATCCAATATATTGGAGCAATGCGGTATTAACTAAAATAAGATATTCATTAATTAGCAGATTAAAGATAATAATATACATGCATGTAAATTAAAATACATTGTTAAATTGATTTATTCATGACAGGCCATTTAGTAGTTAAATTAGGTCTGGAATTAGGGCATTGGCAAAATTCTAGTAAGATTTTTATTTTAATTATTTTATAGTATATTATAATTCGTTATGTTATAAATGTCTAATTAATATAGTTATAACATACATATTATGTAGTATCATATATATTTTCATATGTTGTATTGTATTACGTTAATTAAATAATTCATATTGTGCTAATAACATATAATAATATACATATTTATTCTGTATCAAATCTAGTTTTATATGGTAAATCACTTCATTTTCATTATAATTCTATTTTTATAATAATACTTATTACAATTATGATTTTATATTTTTACTATCAATAGAAAATAACCTATTGTTAAAAGGATAACATTATATACGGGTTAAATGCTATTATTTATTATAATAAGAATTAATAAAATCAATTAGTATCATTTTAAAATTGAACATTTAGTTCCCGGATTCATAGTTGTACCTCGTCCACATTGGAAGACTTGGCCGAATTCTTTTGAGTTCTGGAATGCTCCCAGAATACGGAATTTATCAGGCGTGGATTTCGAATCAAGTAGTTTTTTCCATACCGATGATTTATCTATCCTACTGCAGAATCCCTATAAATAGTAATTGTTTATATAACCAATATATTATTATCAACAATATTATATAATGTAATATTACATTAGAATGTAATCTAATTATGACCGTTAAGAATAATCTCTTATTTATAATACCTGAGCTGCATTATAGAAAAATAGTTGTTCCCTTGAAACATTATCAATCGGAATCATATCTTCTTTCTTTGAAAGAGATTTTTCATAATCTTTGAATGCCTGTTAGATATAGTTTTGTTTTTACACACTTTTTTTATCGATTTATTGATATATTTTAATACAATATATTATAGTTAAGTTCAATATTACAAATAAATCTATAAATATAACTGTGAAATTTCACCAGGCAATTAATTGATTTCCCTTAATTCAATAATTCTAAAAATAAATTAGATGATAAATCAAATTCTATATATATATATATATTTATATATATATATATATACTTTATATACCTATATCATAATAGTATACTTCAGTGTTTGAATGGTGTATATGTATATACATATATTTTACTTATTTTAACCTTGTAACATATATCAATAGATGCTGAATCAGCCATACCATCTGCCATAGCTGTAAATCCTTCCAACTACAAGAGTAAATATATCAATGTTATAATATTAATAAAAACGTATAATGGTCATAGGGATTATTTGGTAGACTGTACACTGTACATTGTACATTGTACAATGTACAGTGTACACTGTACATTGTACACTGTACATTGTACACTGTACATTGTACACTGTACATTGTACACTGTACATTGTACACTGTACATTGTACACTGTACATTGTACACTGTACATTGTACACTGTACATTGTACACTGTACACTGTACATTGTACACTGTACAATGTACAGCGTACAATGTAGAGTGAATATTGTACAGTCTACCAATTGTACACTGTACACTGTACAGTGTACAGTGTACACTGTACAGTCTACCAAGTGTACAATGTACAGTTTACATTACATAGTGTATATTGTATATCGGTTGAATTTTTACTTGAAAGTAGATTATTTATACAACTCATATGTTCAATTGTATTATATAATTATTATAATGTTGAACTTTAACCGAATAACAATACTAATGATATTCAAATATCTTATAAGCGAATTAGATAATAATATAAAATACCGCCTAAATGTAGTTATCAACACATACGACGGTCTTTATTTTCCTAAAGCATAGCACTAGGCCGTTATTATAATATGTTGTGATATCGGCTAGGCACATAACGAATTTGGTGCCCCCCCCCCGTTATTTACGTCGTATAACCTTTCGTTTCACCTGCGGCACATAGAATTTGGAGTATTGTTTGACGTAGCACTTGGAGAGGATCCTGAACTGACGGCTGTCTTCTCTGGACCACCAACCCCTGTGATATCCGTAGCCGTCGTAGTTTCTACCTATGTCCGGGTATTACGAAGTGACGTGGGCGTAGAGATGAGGTTTTAATGAGGCCGTAGTTCACTTATTTTGAATGTTTGTTGGTAGGCAATATGATAGATTTGATATGAGTGCTTTAAAAGTATTAGGTGACATAATTTTAATCTATTATGCAAATATTATCGGACCCATACTATAATCATAATACGAGTAGAGGTCTAGTGGCATAGGAATGTAAACATATTCTATTATCTAAACTTGCATGAAAACACACGATATATGGATATATTACATGGATTTCTCTATATATAAATATGCTATTTATAACTATATAAATAATTTATAAGTTATATTTTATGCATCATTAACTAGAATAATAAGTTAAGTATTAACAATATAATAAATATATTAAATGATAAATTAATGATATTACATATATATTATAAGTTTAATATATTATATATTATAATTATATATATATATATATATATATAGATACACACACACATATATATATATATATATATATATATATATATATATATATATATATAGAATGCTGATATTTCTTTTAATTAATAAATATTACTAAGATTTATAGTTTGACGCACTTAACGCACACTTCAGTGTATTATGAATCTATATATTTACGTATGCTGAATATTTATATTCATTTTAATTAATGATCCCGAGTTACGAGAAGTATTCTCTGAAATACATTTATAAGAAATATAAAAATAAGTGTATGAAAACTCAACTTACCAGTTTCGTCAATCGAGTGGATCAATTGGCTGGCAATTTGCATTCTATTCCAGCGTAATTCAAATAACTAATTCAATAAAAATAATATTAATTCATTTTAGAAATTAATTAAATTTAATATCAATTAAATTTGATAAATTAATTAATTATTATATACAAATTATTATGTTACAAATTATTATACACATTAATTAATTATTATATATATAAATTTATATTCGAGTTCATTAATTACATTAATTAGTTAACGATTATTATGGCAAAATTCAGATTTTATTTACACATGACTTTACTTAATTGATATTTACACTAGATATTTTTATAATATAAATATATAATTTTAATAGTTGAGTACATTTTAATTGTCGAATTATATTATAAAATTAAATTACATTATATACTTATAGAATATTAATATAAATAATAATAATTAAATATTTGTAAATATATAGGAATAACTATTGAGTATGATTATATTAATATGATAATATTATTTCATTAAAATGTTAATGTATTTTCTATTTTCAGTTTCTCAAACTAAAAAACATATATTTCAATATTATTTAAGAACATTTTTATATCAATGTTACTATGCATTTATTTGTTATTATAATTTCTTGATAGTTATTTATTACAATAATAACATGGATAATAATTACTTAATTGTTCATTAAAAAATCTTATGTATCCAGTTACACTTATAATATTTATATATAAAGATGTGTATTTTTTAATATAGAATGTATAACAAAGATTACACATCTTATAATTATATTTAGTTATTATTTAATATGGTAATAAATTCAAATTATATATACATTAATATAAGTCTTACTTTGGAAAATCTTCATTGAACAAAGGAGATTGTAAAGCAGCTGCAGTTATACCTGTAACAAAATGCCTTGATG
>OZ038314.1:16717034-16722034 GCA_964035775.1 Osedax frankpressi | reverse complement strand
TAATGTTAATGTATGGTTAGTTTCGTCATATTAATGTTAATGTATGGTTAGTTCAGTCATATTAATGTTAATGTATGGTTAGTTCAGTCATATTAATGTTAATGTATGGTTAGTTCAGTCATATTAATGTTAATGTATGGTTAATTTAGTCATATTAATGTTAATGAGGGTTAGTTCAGTCATATTAATGTTAATGTATGGTTAGTTCAGTCATATTAATGTTAATGTATGGTTAGTTTAGTCATATTAATGTGAATGAGGGTTAGTTCAGTCATATTAATGTTAATGTATGGTTAGTTCAGTCATATTAATGTTAATGTATGGTTAGTTCAGTCATATTAATGTTAATTTATGGTTATTTCAGTTATATTAATGTTAATGTATGGTTATTTCAGTCATAACAATGTTAATGAGGGCTAGTTCAGTCCTATTAATGTTAATGAGGGTTAGTTCAGTCATATTAATGTTAATGTATAGTTAGTTTAGTCATATTAATGTTAATGAGGGTTAGTTCAGTCATATTAATGTTAATGTATGGTTATTTCAGTCATAACAATGTTAATGAGGGTTAGTTCAGTCATATTAATTTTAATGTATGATTAGTTCAGTTATATTAATGTTAATGTATGGTTAGTTCAGTTATATTAATGTTAATGTATGGTTAGTTCAGTCATATCAATGTTAATGAGGGTTAGTTCAGTCATATTAATGTTAATGTATGATTAGTTCAGTCATATTAATGTTAATGTATGGTTAGTTCAGTCATTTTAATGTTGATGATGAATTACTTATATACGAGTTGTTTATTTCAGTTAAATAGATTTATTGTTGTGTTGAGTATTTTATTGTTGTATGAATTCCGATATCATCTGCATATAAATTATATTTAATATTAGTGAATCTATTTATAATATATTTGGTAGGAATTAGATATATGGCAAATACAATTGAAGATAAAATTGAACTCTATTGGACACCATGCTAAAGTCAGGGTAAGATATGTGTGTATTTATATTCATGGAGAATGTTCTCTCATGGATATATTTTTTAAACCATTTTAATAGAGTATATTTAATTACTATTTGATAGAGTCGTGTCAGTAATCTAAATATATCTTGGCATTAGATTTTGTGAAAAATAATTAAATCATAATATATAAGCTACCTGAATAAAATTATCATATTGTAATATATGTAATCATTCTGCTATGTGATTTACTTAGATTTATATCGGAGATAAGTAATTTAATGTAAATTTAAAACAAATTACAGAGAAAAGACAGAATTATTTCGAAGTCTACATTGAAGGAATTGGTTAAACTTTTGCAATATTGTGAAGTGTTCATTTTATGAACTATATTAAGTTTAATGTTTTAAAATAAAATAATAGATCCCGCAAATATAGACGTCTATATAACTATAGTTTCTTATATATATAAACAGTGTGTAACCTTCTTGAAGGGTCTCCATGTAGTTCCAACGTCAAGATGTGAGAGGTAAGGTACCATGTCCAATACAGTACGCAGCATGAAGTAGTTAGCGATAACCCTTATAAAGTATTAGTTATTTAATTGCTTTTGTAAATATTATATAATCTAATGTATTTACATTATTCATAATAATATATGTATGATAACTTTATATACTGACATCTAAAAATAGTTTATCAAGGCAGCTATTCAAAATATCACTTTTCAACAAAGTACTCATGATGACTTACGGACCTTTTCGGCGTTTTCTCGAGGAGAATACCTAGTTTGTAAAAGAAGTTCGGGTTGGCGTAAGAAATGAAGTGGATACCTCTTTGTGCAGGCAGTTGTAACTCGTATCGCAGGAAATTGTAGTAGGACTCGATGTTGATCCTCTACGAGAATTGAGATGATGTAAAGTGGTAATAATGTAAGAAATATGATAAATAAACAACATATATATATAGGATAGATTTTTATTTCATAAATACTTACGTATTCATAACCATTATTTAATCTAATGAAGGCACGAAGTACGCAGTTACTGTTATATCTCAGAATTCTACTTAAATAAAGTAGAAGAACGATGACATTAGTTGTTCTTATTTCTAACTCACATCTATCTGCTATAGATAATAGATATAAAGAACTACGCATAGCATTTTCTAACAACTAACCCTGGACACCGTGGTCCTGAAACTGGCCATACTGTAGTGGTGGTATGTTTGCATCTTGGACGCCGTGTTCTTTCCGGTTGGCGAAGTTATCTGAAAACGGAATTACGTGAGAGTTCGCGTGGAGCCTACGCGAGAGTTCGTGCCGTCTTCGTGTGCAATTATCGGGAACTTACGTTAGCGAGGGCGGTTTCAAAGGCGATTACATCATTTGTGTCTTTATAGGCTTGTTTCGATTTAGCTCCGAACAGGAACGACATTGACGTAATAAACCTCTGAAGATTATGGTCAATTAGTGAAACTATAGAAATAATAGCTGTTATCTATAAATAATTATGATAAATACAATTATCGTACATTATGCGTTAATAATTAATACGAATAATTAGATACATATATATGTTATTTTTAGTAAACTCAATTAGAGTACAGGTTCAATAAACTTGATATAACAAATTCAGAAAAAATACTATTTATATATACTAATAAATTAGTATTTTATTCAATTATGATTCTGACCTACATAAATATAATACAATATTTCTGTAATTAATATTTACAGAATAAATTCGATGTATATTAATTATTATTTATACTATATATTAAAATTATTAACATCAGGTATTATAATTATTTGTAATTATTTTAATATTTTAACCCACGATGAATACATTAATTTTAAAAATATTACATCAAATCATCTAGTATCAAAAAAAGCGTACCACTAAAAGTCTCAATAAAGTAAGAGTAGTACAATACGCAGGTATATGTATTGTATACATACTAAACTAGAACTATGGTTATTGTAATGATAAATCTGATACAAACTTACTATTTTAATGTAGTTCAAAATTAATTAATAAGATCTTCATGAATTATGAAAATAACTTAAAATGTATTGTTAACAAATTTTGATATATCCAGGGGATGGTTATTGTTGTAAACTAAATTGCACGTGTTTTAAAATTCGACACATGAAAAGGCATACTATAGAAATGTGAGATTTCTTCTGTATTATTTACAAGTTTTATAAAGATTATTTATAAAAATATAATACGGTTTTAAAATATATGAAATATGTTTAACTTCAGTAAATGATGCTTTAATTTACTGTTATGAATGTATTGTTATGTGCACATCCTTACATTGTGCTACATACAATATTACATTTAAGAATTCTTAATTCTCTGAAATCATATCTATCCTAATGGTCCTAAGATTATATCGTGTACAGTGTAATACGATTACATAATTTATATATAAAATATAAAACTACAGAAAATATTATTTTAGATTATAAAACAATATTCTGAATATTTAAATTAATCAGAAATATCTGTTTTAATAGTCTAATATTTGCATGCACTACATGACACGATAAAGTGTAATCTAAAGATGATATACGATCTAGAAACATTTATTTTCATTGACGTTGTGCAATCAAAATTTAGATAAACTGTTAATTATAGAACCTGCCAATAATATAATTATATATAAGTGTTGAGTCACAGTATACGATTATCGTAAACATAATATATCGTAATGTTTTAGAGAGTGAGGAATGATCGTAAGATATAAGAAGACAAACGAACGGTGTTTATTAATATTATCATATCTCTTAGCAGCAGGAAGAATACATATATTAATACATGTATTCAGTTTTCTGACAAGACAGATGAAAATATGAATATATAAATACATATCCATTGTACTATTACATAATATTCACGAATAAACCGTAATTCAAACAAAAATTAAAGATATACAAAATATGTTTAACTAATTTATAACTAATTACTATATTATCTATACATGTGAGTTAATAATTTTCTAAAAAATATTAAAATAAATATGAATAATAAATAAATAATAAATATAATAATAATTTTTATATCAAAAATAGAAAGGAATTTATGAATCTCCTTTTTTATTAGTAATGTTTACAATTTTGTATCTACACCAACCCTGTACATGGTTAGTTTGAGAATGTACTTTTTTTCCAAGAAGAATTTCCGAGGGATATTTAATGTTGGCTCTTCAAGCTGCGGTGATTATTTGCAACTCATATAAAGTAGCAGAATAGTAAGTTATTAATTAAATACAATTATCATTACGCATTATCATGTTCATAATATCAATAATTCTAACTGTCAACATCAACTTATGTTGATTAAAATAATCTTTTTGGACGGAACTTTTCCATAAGGTCTGAAAACCTGCAAATGTTATAATTTAAAAATTAATAATTAATTAATTATGGTTATTTCAAATAGTGAAATACATTATATAACCATTCGCATTCATTTTTGCCAATTGTCGAAGTGTTTCAAAATTGCTTTCATTCCAATTCTTCATAGTCACAGGCCATCCTAAAATATACATACAATATTATATATAGTAATACAGGTAGATGAGTATATTATTAATGGTATAATGTATTATATGATATATATATAAACTGTACATTAAAAATAATATAAACCTCCAAGTTTTTTCATTAAAAATACTTGCGGGTCTTTCTGTCTTCTGTCGATTAAATCTATTTTTTAGAATATAAATATTAATAGATAATAAATATTAGTTGATAAATAGAAATTTATGTATATGTAAATTTATTATTAGTTAAAGTTTAGATTATATTTTATATATCTGCAGTGTAAACAGCAACAAACGAGTATATATATGTACATTGAATACATTCAACACATAGTTGACATAGGACGTACAGTGTACGACGTACATCTACTCAGATCTATAAACTACCAAATTGTATTACCTATAGGAATGCATTTATATTAATGTAACGTTTTTTCATAAAATACATAATATCTATACATTGTCTGATTGAAAGCATATTA
>OZ038314.1:16709534-16712034 GCA_964035775.1 Osedax frankpressi | reverse complement strand
TAATTTAACTTAATTATTTTAATATTAAATTTAAAATTATATGTGGTAGTAAATGTGGATATATACATATTTTTATTAAAATATGTATGATATATAATATAGAATTTATATATTCTATGAAATAAAAAGGTATAATATTCCATTCATTGTACATTATATAATAGTATTATGACGTAACACATCTGCAAGTAATCTAGCACAGTAATTCTTTTATATAAAATCCGTAGTGATAATTGATCAACGTGAAATGTACAAGCGATTAATTATCTAATAATTTGATTATGACGACAATTCGCGTTGTTAGTCGGATACGTGTCACTCGCTTGAACTCTGACCCTGGCCGTTGTTAGTGCGGACAGTACCATGGCAGGTATCCGCTACATTATTCCACCGACATCTAAATCGGCAACCTATAATGATAGAGTATGCTGGACCAGCGATTTCTGGTGTATACCGTTCTAATACTACTAGTGTGTACACGGTACGGTGTACACTGTACAATGTACACTGTACACTGTACACTGTACACTGTACATTGTACACTGTACACTGTACACTGTACACTGTACACTGTACACCGTACACTGTACACCGTACACTGTACACTGTACAATGTACACTGTACAATGTACACTGTACAATGTACACTGTACAATGTACACTGTACAATGTACAATGTACAATGTACACTGTACAATGTACACTGTACACTGTACACTGTACAATGTACACTGTACAATGTACACTGTACAATGTACACTGTACAATGTACACTGTACACTGTACACTGCACACTGTACACTGTACACTGCACACTGTACAATGTACAATGTACACTGTACAATGTACACCGTACACTGTACACTGTACAGTATACAGTGTATTCGGTACATCGTACTGCGTTACTCGGCGTGAAGTACCACTTACTGTGAGACAATCTGTCCACGCAGTTCTCTTAATTCAGTTAGGAAACCGCATTATTTCAACTGGCCCGACACAACTACCCCGTTAGTAATTAATTGATTTGTACAACTGACGATGATAATCTGCATTGTTTAAATATAGTCGCACGCGACGCCGTGTTTCCAATATTTACATAATGTCGTATAACAAAGCATTAATACAATTAAACTCGTCAAAACTATTACAATTTATATTCAGATTATGCCGATGAGAGGGTTATTGGCTAATAGGTTAGTGCCTGGGGATAATAGATAAAAAGTGATGGAGTTTACGGTAGTATACGATGATAAAAGATTGAAAGAGTAATTAAAGTTATATTTAGAATGTGGAGGTGTGATTTATTTATATATATGTGGTTTATTTAGTGGAATGTGTTAAGAGATAAGAAGTCATGTGATGGTTAGATAGTGTATATAGATAATAGATGAACAATGAGGTGTTAGTGAATGGTAAATCAATATATGAGCTTGAAGTTATGCGAAGGTTGGGTTTGGGTTTGGCGATAAGAGATAAGAATTTATGACAGGATTAATTGGTGTTTGGAGATAGGAGATAAGAAATGATACAAGTGTTAGTCATTATGTCATGATGATAACATACGGAAGATGAGTTATTATGAGTTATTATGATGGGTAGTGTTAGTGTGTAGTTAGTGGGGTAGTGTTAGTGTGTAGTGAGATGGGTAGTGTGAGTGTGTAGTGAAAGGGGTAGTGTGAGTATTTAGTGAGAGGGGTATTGTGGGTGTGTAGTGAGAGGGGTAGTGTTAGTGTAGTTAGAGTGGAAGTGTGAGTATGTAGTGAGAATGGTAGTGTGAGTGTGTAGTGAGAGGGGTAGTGTGAGTATGTAGTGAAAGGGGTAGTGTGAGTGTGTGTGAGAGGGGCAGTGTGAGTGTGTAAATAGAGTGGTAGTGTGAGTGTGTAGTGAGAGGGGTAGTGTGAGTGTGTAGTGAGAGAGGTAGTGTGAGTGTGTGTGAGAGGGGCAGTGTGAGTGTGTAAATATAGTGGTAGTGTGAGTGTGCAGTGAGAGGGGTAGTGTGAGTGTGTAGTGAGAAGGGTAGTGTGGGTGTAGTGAGAGGGGTAGTGTGAGTGTGTAGTGAGAGGGGTAGTGTGAGTATGTAGTGAGAGTGGTAGTGTGGGTGTGTAGTGAGAGGGGTAGTGTGAGTGTGTAGTGAGAGTGGTAGTGTGGGTGTGTAGTGAGAGAGGTAGTGTGAGTGTGTAGTGAGAGAGGTAGTGTGAGTGTGTGTGAGAGGGACAGTGTGAGTGTGTAAATAGAGTGGTAGTGTGAGTGTGTAGTGAGAGGGGTAGTGTGGGTGTAGTGAGAGGGGCAGTGTGAGTATGTAGTGAGAGGGGTAGTGTGAGTGTGTAGTGAGAGGGGTAGTGTGGGTGTAGTGAGAGAGGTAGTGTGAGTGTGTAGTGAGAGGGGTAGTGTGAGTGTGTAGTGAGAGGGGTAGTGTGAGTTTGTAGTGAGAGGGGTAGTGTGAGTGTGTAGTGAGAGGGGTAGTATGGGTGTAGTGAGAGAGGTAGTGTGAGTGTGTAGT
>OZ038314.1:16686628-16709334 GCA_964035775.1 Osedax frankpressi | reverse complement strand
CATTAGATATAATTATTATGTAATTATTAATGATTATTAATGATTAATAATGATATTATTTACGAACATTTTAGTTTATTATATAATATTAATAGGGTATAACAAAATTATGAAAATATATTGTAATAGTGTTGTAGAGTATTCAATAGATTATTCTGATATTATGAATTACGAGTTGTTAATGTTTTAGAAAAATATTAACAAATTATTTATCATAAATATAGTTTTAATATTGACGAAAAATAAATTTAAAGATATTTACTTCCTAGAGGAATGAATTCCAGGTCATTATAGAGATATTAGATTTAATTTTAAAAACAACATATTGCTAGTAAGTATATAAATCAGCATATATATAAATTATATACACATATACTTATTCAATTCACACAATATAACTGTATACATTAATATTTCATTATATTGCAAGTGTATCTCTACTAAAGATAGACTCTACATTAAAATATATACATAATCAATATATACAACACAATACTATACATTCAATTATAAATTAAGAAATATATATGTTCCTTAATATTCCATTTCAATATATAACAATGCATATTATCTATATATAGGTATATATTATATATATATATATATATATATATATATTTATATATAGGTATATATTATATATATATATATATATGTATATATATATTTATATATAGGTATATATATATATATATATATATATATATATATATATATATGGTTATGTATAAGTCACGCTCTTTCACAGGATTCCCATTCGCTAGTGGTATGTTCCAGCATGCAAGCGCCACTGTTGGAGCATTGAAACATTGCCGTCGGCGTAAAGCACGTACGGTGTTCAGTGACCTTCAACTGAACGGCCTCGAACACCGGTTCGAAGGTCAACGTTATCTCAGCACACCCGAGCGGATAGAGCTCGCGTCCCACCTCGGTCTTAGCGAAACCCAGGTTGGTACCGGATGTGTTTCCCCAAATACATCTCCACGTAACTCTATATAACTATTTAACCTTGATTTATAAAAGTCTTTGATTGCAATACTCTATTTAATTATATTGCTGGGTTTCAAATCTTTACATCGTAATCATTACTAATGTTTTTATAGTTTAATGGGAATATATAATTATTTAAGTATATATAAATCTTGCTTACTCGCTAAAGCAATGGTTTTTTTTATAATTGAAATCATTTATAATGAACTATTATAGCAAATTATTTTAATAAATATCTAGTATATAACGATACTATTATTTTTAGAATATTTCCATTATATTAAATACTAATTATATATATATAAATATATATAATTGATTACCTAGTGTTAACGATATGTCTGCGAGATAGATAGTGTAGCTAATGAATTAAAACCACGATTTCAATGTCACGCGCATTATATGATAGCAACGCGTTTAGGAAATTGATTACGCGTACATCATTTGGTTAATTCGTGACGCAATCGTTTGCTGCCAAACGTTTGCAATTAATTAAGTCGTTACCCATTAGTCATTCTCGTCAGAACCTAATCCATAGCCGTTCCGTTATAATAACCAATCGATGTGTACAGACGATACCAGTGGTCAGTAGTCTTCCGGGCGCAAATGTTTCATAACTGCATATTCGTACAAAATGCAACCGCCGTTATGTCTATGTATTGGGATTAGAATATTATAAGTAAATTGTTAATACTAAGTATATGATATTTATTTGTATTCGATAATATACGTAAACACACTATACTATATTTAGTGTGAATAAATTCTTAAATGTGTATCTAAAAATAGATTTTCTTCAGAAAGTGCATCATATATTAGCTAAATTTTAAACTATCTATAAGTTAAAAACCGTATAATTATCTAATAATTATATTAAATAGTTATGTATAAAGTTAAATGATATTATTTAAACTTATCGAATTGTTTAGTATCGTATACAGTTTGCATTATATATAATGTATATTATATACAATTCAATATATATTAAGTGGTATAATATAATTGGTACAGTAGTATAATTTAGGAATGCTATAATATTAGTTTAAATAACACAACGGGTAATAGATTGTGAAACCACATAATCTATATACTAGTCCATTCTAAAAATAAGAACTGCAAATACCGACAAATTATAAATAATAATAATTATATATACAAATTAATATATATATATATATAAAATTAAAGATACAATACAATTTTTAACAGACAATACTTTTATTGTGATAAATATGAAGTCTATTTATTTCATATCCACTTAAATAACCGATGATATAAATATTGTCTTTTAAATATTGCACTAATTTTAATTATATTATACTTCAATGCACACTAGATAAGCATATAAAATAATATTATAAATATACTACCATTTATTAATAATAGGTGTTGCACACTAATATAAATTTAATAATTTCATTTCTTAAAGAATCAATACAATTTATATTTCAAAATATAGTTTTTTCACATGCAAGTATATTTGTATTGATATAACATTGATATATATATATATATATATATTTATATAATCAGAAACATAATAATAGTATACAAATATAGAAACCACTCAGGTAGTTTTAGTTTTTTATGTTATATAATAAAAGTAAACATACATATTTTTTTTGATATTATATCATCTGTATTATATTTTCTATTTTATGTAATATAATTAATATAATATAATTATAATTATAATTATAATTATAATATAATTAATATAATATAATTATATAAGATCATATAAGAGTTACATAATTTCTTTATTGTGTACCCAGGAAGCCATCCAGGACATTTAAGTTTTATATAGTAAAGGTGAAAATATATATTATTTATATTAAATATATATAATATTTATTTTTATCTGGTCTTTGTATATTTCCTGAGAAACCATAATTTTCAGATTTTAACTACCCAACAAAATACACAAGAAATCAGATAATGCACATATTATTAAATCTTATATGATTTAAGTAAAAAATAAATATAATATATATTTAATGCAAATAAAATATATTTTCACTTATATTATATAACATAAATCATTAAAATGGCATGAATAGTTTTCTGGGCAAATGATATAATTATTGTAAATTAACTATAAAATTATTTTAAATAAAATAAAATTATTTTAAGTAAAATATAATTTTTATATAATTAGATACAAATAAAATACATTTTATTTTTTATTAAAAATAAAAAATAAAAAGACCTGGATGGATTCCTGGGTAACTAAAAAATTATGAAATATTTTTAAATGATGTAAAATCCTTTGATGTGCTAACAAAAATAAAAATTTACCATAAAAGATATTAATAAAATTGTATTAAACAAAAATAACTATGATAGTATCAAAATATATATTTTATTACAAATAAAATAAATTTTCATATTTATTATATAACAAAAAACTCATTCATACGATTAATACGATACAAAGTAACCAGATGCTATACCTACTATACCATCTTATATAATTATTTAAAATACAATTTATAATGCAAATAAATATGTTATATTATTTAACAAAATACTTAAATGACCTGGATGGTTTTTGGGATTGTTGGTAAATTTATTTTAAGTAATTTTATTTCATAGATTTCTCAATTATATTTTTTTTAACCTATTATTGAAATGTATTAATTTTACAATATTGTCAATTTATGTATTCATATTAAGGGTATTTTTTTTAATATTCATATTAAGAATTGTACCTAAGTGTTTAATAATACGAATCTGCCCAACATTATGATTTCATTATTATGAAAAATGTTTAATACATAAATTTAATTGTAATAATTTTAATATTATTTATATTTAATATATATGTAATAATTACTATTTGATATAAACATTAATTCACCTTTATTGATTGTTGGATACATGATATAATATTCTATATAATATATTAAAATGTAAATGTATATGTAATTGCATTATTATAGTGATATATATCAGCTAGACATAACATATACTAATATTGTCATAAATATTAAATAGCGTGTATATAAATATATATATATATATATAAATATATATATATATATATATATATATATATATATATATATGCAAACCTATACACGAGTATCATTTAGGCAGCTATTACCAACCGATTAGCCAACGTTTAGCGGTAATGGTCATGCTGCGACGCCTTTAACCACGCCCCTATCCGGCTTGCTCTGGTTAATCTAACCAAGACCGCCTTCTAATTGGGTAATCATCATGTCGTAATGTATTATTGCGCATACGATCATATATGTTAATATACTGTATGTTCGCTTATAGAAATAGTACCATAGATTATAGCTACATAAATATAATATTATTCTATGGTATCCTGCTTACAGGTCCATCTAGGGCATTTTGGTTTTTATAGTATATAATAAAATAGAAAATATATTTTAAAAGTGTTTAGATTAGTATTAATTATAAAATAACAGTAATAAATATTTCCACCATCTGCATATCAAAAATAAAAATGTTTATTTTCGATAGATTACTATTAATGATAACATATTATGCACGTTAAATATAGTGATGCAATAGTGTCTACAATTATTTTATATATTATAAAAACTATTGATTAACATAAAAGAAATTATACTATACAAAAAATGAAATGATATGTATTGTTTTTCAGGGGATTTCTTGGGTTATAACCCATGAAAAAATAAACCTATGGGTTTTTTTTTATTTAAATGAAATATATTAAATTTATAATAATTACATTTTATATTGAGTCCAGTAAATAATTTATTTAATTTAGAGTATTGTAATAATTAAAATGAAAAAGATAATATTGGATATAATCTGTGATTAAATAAAATATATTTTAATGATCTATTTTATATATATTCTAGGCAATAATATAATCCGGATATAATATATACCCCATTATACCATATTATATAACTAGTATACAATATTAAACTATTATTTTAAATTAATAAAAAACAATATTTATGGGCAATCAAAATATATTTTATTATTATTATTTTCACTATTATTATATAACAAAAATCTAAAATTACCTAGATGATCCATATTCATAATAGTATCTGGATATACCCAACAAATAAGGCGATATAATTATTATACAATCATATATGATATTTAAAAAAATAGACTTAATATATTTGGAATTCAAATCATATATATTTTCACTTTTATATATAGCAAAAAAAATAGTAAATGATTTTAATGTTATTTAATCCTTGTGTTTATTTATTAACAATTGTTTAAACCATATTTAAAATTTAAAATGTATTATTTATAGGCAGTAAATTAAGTTAATTTACTCAGTATTCAAATTAATAAACCAGATAAGGTATCATACTTATACCATCTTATATAATAATTTTAAATAAAAATAATTATGATATATTTGATATAAAATATATTTTCAATTTTGTAAATATATTTTTTTTATTTATTATTTAAAATAATTATATAAGATTTATACTAGTTACATAATATATATGGATTGCATCTTATTCGTACCATAATGATCAGTATAATATTAAATTATAAGATATATAAAAAAGAATTTAAAAATGATTTTAGATCCCCAGGTTTAATTTTTATCATGTTTACTAGATTATTACTTCTAATGGTTCAATTAATTAATAGTGATTATATCTTAGAATAATATATGTTTTTAGTAAAAACTTCTTTTTTTCAATAAGTCGATCTAAATGATTTTATAATATATTCAGTATATATATATATATATATATATATATATATATATATATATATATGTATTCAGTATATATATATATTCAGTATGATCTTCTAATATTATCTAGAAAAATAATATAAATATATCTCAATTTTGTTATCCATATGGAGGGTTTCATAGGTCCCAGCAAACCTTCTATGTAAAATACTTATATAAAATGTACGTGTTTGTTAAATATATATATAACATTTAATGTATTAATATGTTATATATTATTGATCTATCATTTATATATATTTATATATATTTATATATATTTATATATATTCATATATATTTATATATATTCATATATATATATATATATATATATATGTGTGTGTGTGTGTGTAGACGTGTGTATGTGTGCATATATATATATATATATATATTCACACACACATATATAAACCAATATGGAAGTTATATTATAAAATTACAATTAATATAAAATATAGTAATTTGGTATTTAATATGTTGATATCAATGTATAAACTGTGAGATAATCACCGACTAACGGTAGAGCTCGACATTCTTTGGCCATTGTTACTTGCAACAATAACATTTTAGAGCTTAAGTCAGCAAGGAACAGTGCACTTTATAATACCTATCAATAGCTCATTCAAGAGATATTGCTAGGATTTTCATTATACAATTGGTTATATATTTAATATTAAGAATAGTTAAATCCACATAGCGTAATGTAAAATGGTAACTAGACTCTAGAGTACGAAGGGAATTAGTCCAATGACCACTGGTGTTTTTAAATTAAGGCAAACACTTAACAATTCACAGGTAAAAACTTGGTTCCAGAACCGTCGGATGAAGCATAAGAAGATACAACGTAAATCCGGTGGAGAGGTGGTTGATTGCGAGGCTATGAGTGATGATGACGCAATATCCACTCCTAATAAGGTATTATTACGTAACATTAACACCGATGTAATTAACTATATTGAGATATCTCTATAACATTAGTAAATACATATTATTTTATGAATATAAAATTCAGTTAATAGTATTTAAATGTTCTTGAATGTATATTTACGGAGTAGCGATATATAAAGTACATAATACGATTACACGCAGAGTCCACCACTGAATACATCAGTACTAAATGCCCAGACCGGACCCATGGTGTTTCCAGTTAGGATCTCGCATCTAGGTTTCCCCGAAATGAAATCCGTGACACCTATGTAGCTAAAACAATTCAAATCAGAAAATAAGAAAATAACATCAATACAGTATATTTTTATAATTCATTTATATAGATATAGACATTATATTGAAATGGTGAAATTATACATAGCATTATTATGGAATTCATACAAGACCCGTGTTCCTATCACATTATATATCCGCGATTTCAGATCCATCATTTATTCATTTCGTTCAAGCCGTAATAAGCCGTAATAAGCGTATTCTTTCTTAAGTGTACCCCCCCTGTACCCTCTTCCGTAAACTACCGCTATACAATACACGTAAATATCTGCGTTCAGAATATCATTCGGGGCGCGTTTCGTATATCGGTGCGCACGTCTAACGCGCGACCTTTACACACCGCTACCACACCGTCATGTCAACAATGCCATGTTGGAATACAGTATTATTCAGTTCGAGTAGCTCGTATTGTTATTAGTTGATATCACCAGCCGATCTACTTTGGCGAATAATATAATATATTGTTATTGTTAATTCATTATTTTAAATCAAATATTCAATGATCATATACAAATTATTGTATAATATATATATATATATATATATATATATATATACGCATACTATTTATTGTTGGATATATATTAAATTGTTATTGAATATGTTCGTAATAAATTTTTAAAAATAAATTAATCATTAATTATTTTAACCATCAATAGATATGTATTGCATTCATGTAATGTTTTAATTTTATTGATTAGGGACATTCCTATTATATTATTGATTATTAGGCTATGTCAGATCCTCATTATTTATAAATATATCTTAGAATATGTCATGTCTATAAACCCATTATAAAATGTAAGAGTTATGTTTGCATATGTATGGGAAGCTACATCAAGCTCCACTGAAAGACTCCGTTAAATAAATATGTTTAATCCAGGTTGAATAATGCTTCTTTCCGGTAATTAGATAGTTGATATTTTACATTTTCGAGTTATCAGAAAATAGCTAAATTATGTCCCTCATCATTAAATAAAACGGTAATATAATTAATTTATACCAGAAATAATAGAGGCCCGATTATTGAGCATTGGAGTACTTCGGATGTCTAGAGAAATAATCATTGATATTTACATATTAGAGAGGAAACTAAATATACAATCATATATTAGTCAATAATTCCATTGTCTCTTACACCATTAATACCTAACCATTAATATACATATAGGACACAATACTTTATCAAATGCTTTTTGAAGTCTAAATCTATTATATCTGTAAAAGTATCTCTGTCGATATCATTTGACAATGATTTAACCAATATGACAGTAGTTCAAATTATTCGACACGTTGAAAGACACACTGAGAAGTGGATACACGAATACGAAATATCTTACGAAATCATTCTTTCAAATATTCCTGATAAAATGCAGTAATATATATTATTATTATTGTTATTATTATTATTATATTACATACTTCTAACCTATCTACTTCAGTTCAATATTATTTCCTGCTATCATCCCTTAGATCTACCTAATCAGTAACACTTATTCTACCAAAATACAATTACAGATTACTCCTGAGTAGATCATTCAGGATTACTTCACCACTTAACAGGAATTTACTTCCAAATAAGTTACGATAAGTGAAGTTATTTCATTTAGAGCTAAAGTCAAATGTAACTTGCTCTGATTACATATTTAGTTCCGTTCTCACATTGTTGATTATTATTTTATAATTTACCATATTTAAATAAACTAATCTATCAATCAATCAATTAATAATTCAATTATTATTATTATTATTATTATTATTATAATTATTATTATTATTATTATTATAATTATTATTATTATTATTATTATTATTATTATTATTATTATTATTATTATTATTATTATTATTATTATTATTATTATTATTATTATTATTATTATTATTATTATTATTATTATTATTATTATTATTATTATTATTATTATTATTATTATTATTATTATTATTATTATTATTATTATTATTATTATTATTATTATTATTATTATTATTATTATTATTATTATTATTATTATTATTATTATTATTATTATTATTATTATTATTATTATTATTATTATTATTATTATTATTATTATTATTATTATTATTATTATTATTATTATTATTAATATTATTAATATTATTAATATATTTATGGTAAAAATTTATATATCATATGTATTGAGTTAGTTCTAATATATAAATCTATAATTCTAGACTACTCAGCGATCATTAGTTAAACAAAGAGCCAATCGAGACGTCTGACTACAAATATAAACAAATGAGTAATTAGCACGAATTAATGCAGATTAAGTTATTCCGTTTATTTAAATTATAATGCACATAACAAAAAATACTCAGTAATTTAATAGCTGTGGATGATACCTCCTAATGGATGTTTCCTTAATCATACGTACACACACGTACATACGCACACACACACACACACACACACACACACACACACACACACACACACACACACACACACACATACACACACATGTACACACGCATACACACACGTACACACGCACACACACACAAATACACACGCACACACACACACACATACGTACACAGGCATACATACACGTACACACGCACACCCATACACACAAATACACACGCACACACGTACACACACACGTACACACGCATACACACACATATACACACACACGCATACACACACGCATACACACACGTACACACGCACACACACACGCACAGATACACACGCACACACACACACACACACACACACGTACACACGCATACATACACGTACACACGCACACACACACATACACAAATACACACGCACACACACGTACACACGCATACACACATATACACACGCACACACGCACACATACGTACACACGCATACACACGCACGTACACACACACACATATATATATATACATACACATACATATATATGCACACGCATATACATATACACACATACACAAACACACACACACACACACCACACACACACACACACACACACACACACACATACATACACACACACACATTTATATATATATATATATATATATATATATATATATATATCCATATCGCTCATAAACCGTATTCATATAATCCACATTACTTCATATCCTCTACGACACCCTAAAATCAAACCCTCATACCACATAATAACATCACTTCCTTATAAGGTATACACACCACATACTTATATCACATACTTCCTCACATCATACACGATACTGTATCCTCGTACCACATTCTGGACTCTAAAAAAGTGTTTTCCAATACAATTTTCTATACTATTAAACATTAAATTCTTATTATAGAGTATACATATCATACGATACCCCATCCGTTAGATTAAGTAATAATCATTGTTTACACAGCTCTATATTACTGATAATGTTCAACTTAATATGATGATGACTGCAGGATAGTTCATAAGTTGCACAACTCGAGACGATGTTATCAAAGGTTATGTAATGTTATTGTACGCCAATAATATCCAGGAAAACAATGTGATATAAAATACGCTTTGTCAACACTGTTCTCGTGAAAGTATCTATCGGGACACGGTTGACTGCATTTCATGTATATTATATACAAGGTTGGCTTGCATATCTTAGAAATTAACCCCCGAACATCTTTTAATGAATTTTTTAATTATCTTTATTTTAAATGTATTTGCACTCGATATACACATTTAAGTAAATGACATATTAGTTTAATATTAATTAACAAAATACAATTACTAAACCCTCATATGCTTTAATTATCATCACTGTATCCTCGTGTCCTTTCAATACTACCACTAACCCATACATGCCACACAACCCCCCCCCCCATATTTTATAGCTTAATTTGAATCATTTTACTTAGATATCTCTCTATCACCACATATACCGTAATTAACATACGAATATACCAAAGTAAAATATTTAAAGTATAATCCATTAATACGAATAAAGTAACTAATTATCTCAGAATACATGTTAATGGAATAAATACATCAACTAACGCATACAACAATAATACCCCTAAATACAATCTACTTTTCCCTACTACAATAATGCCTAAATGCTCATTTTACTACAAATATATATATCAAAGAATACAGAATTGTATTAAAAATGTAAAACATATGTTTACATCACATACACATCAAACTTATCAAACTAATAAATACAATTATTAAAATTTAAAAAAATGTATTACCTACAACCAACTGAAAAATGATCAAATATTAAACTACGCTTTAAAAATGTATTAATTAACTAGAAACATAATCTACATTAAATGTAAACGCTAATGTATATCAATTAGGAAAACAAAATATAAAATAAAGGTTTGGTTATCTACCAAAATAGTAAATAATCTACAAATGATATTACATTACGATCACTTTACCAATTAATACAATTGGTCCAATAACTACATACATCTACGTATTACATTACGAATATAACTTAACAATTCTAGATGATTTTTGAAACTTGAAAGTATCGCATATAAACAGTGTATGCCTATCAAAAACATAATCTATTCAAATCATTTATATACTTATAAACCTTGACAACAATAATACTGATACAGCCACACAAATTTACAACAACATTATATTCCCGAAATACGCCCCTTTAATATTCAAATTAGACCCAAAATCACCTATTACGAACCAAATAAAAATATATCTTCATTTCTATAAATATATATGTAAATATCTATAAATATATATATATATATATATATATATACATATTTTCCACTAATACTGAAATACTACTATTACCTTAAAAAGAAATATATATCACTAGATAACATTATTCCTGATAACTTTAGTTTTCAGGAATACATTTCGTAATACATTTCGTACTTGTTCTATTATCTAAATTTATATAAATGTTAAACTTTTGCCATCTAGCCAATCATCTTACGACAAACAATTTAGATGACTCATTATATAGTGCTTATTAAAGATATGACAAAATTAATACTAATGAATCTGATTAATTATAGTTATATATATATATATTTATACTTAGCAACATTAACAATACTCATTATGTAATACAGAGACTACTAAAATGAACAGTTTTCAGACAGTTAACCATGCCAACATATACGCAAAACTCAAGTACACTCCACATACATCCACATACATCAACATACATCAACATACATCCACATACATCCACTATATCTAATACAATTTTATTTCACTCAAAGAACCTTCAATATTTCATCCAGCATTACAAACTTCGACTGTTCTCCGATCGCAATTACCACAAGTCGTATATTAGGATCTTTGTTATATAATAGTTGTATACCTGATGTCTATTTAATAACGACACCTCACAACATTAATTACCAAGTGTATACTGATGATATGCCAGTAACACATTAACTTAATATATATAAACATAACGAATTAGCAGAAACTCTACCTGAAATAGATAATCTAACTACTGATTTAAAAACATATTATATATAAAAAAAACTCCTATAAATGACCAACTTGAATACTGAATGTATTATTTTTCATAACTAACGTCTAATATAATTCACATCACTTAAAGTGTAAAACTTGAATCCAAATATATAAACGACTGATGAATCATTTCATTAATAACAAAATGATGTAACAATATTTACCAAATGAAACAAAAAAACATTTTCTGACCGAAGCTCATTATTCACAATTGGAACTAAAACTTGATTTCTGTAACTCACTAATGACATAACTAACAAAAGAAACATACTTAACAAAATGTTTGACTTACTAAACCAGTTCATACCTCACTACACATAAACATCTCTACTGGCCTCTTTTCATAACATAAACTTACAATATTATATACACTACTAATAACTCCATGGATATTTAAACTAGTCCGTAACATTTAAATATGAAAACAACATTGGCTCTTCAGACAATATATTCCTTAAAGAATACATATTAACTAACAACTTAAATATTTGAATCCTAAATATTCCAAAGACTACCTTTAATGTGAAACCAGATAACTCCTTTAAAATCATATTAAATGTTTATAATTAAATTACAACTACTCACTTTAACTTATCTACCTCTTATGTACAAATTTGATATAAATTACAACAAATAGTTGATATATTGACATTTATAAATGACTAAATTAGTTTCCCCAATAGCATACGATATTATCAAACATTCCCATATTACGTTATAAGTCCTTTATCTTAATATTTACCTTTATTTTAACTCCCTTGTAATGTAGTTACATATATTTATTTCTTTGTTATATATTTTTTTCTTTTACTTGCCTAGATATATATATATATATATATATATATATATATATATATATATATATGTTAATATAAAATATATACATATATAAACTTTCATAGCATTACATTATATCTCATCTCACACTACCTATCTAACTACATACTCACTCTACCCATCTAACTACACACTCACACTACCCCTCTCACTACACACTCACACTTCCACTCTAACTACACACTAATACTACCTATCTCACTACACACTAATACCGCCCCTCATAATAACTCATAATAACTCATCTTCCGTATGTTATCATCATGACATAATGACTAACACTTGTATCATCTCCTATCTCCAAACACTAATTAATCCTGTCATAAATTCTTATCTCTTATCGCCAAACCCAAACCCAACCTTCGCATAACTTCTAGCTCATATATTGATTTACCATTCACTAACACCTCATTGTTCATCTATTATCTATATACACTATCTAACCATCACATGACTTCTTATCTCTTAACACATTCCACTAAATAGACCACATATATATAAATACATCACACCTCCACAATCTAAATATAACTTTAATTACTATTTCAATCTTTTATCATCGTATGCTCCCGTAAACTCCATAACTTTTTATCTATTATCCCCAGGCACTAACCTATTAGCCACTAACCCTCTCATCAGCATAATCTGAATATAAATTGTAATAGTTTTGACGAGTTTAATTGTATTAATGCTTTGTTATACGACATTATGTAAATATTGGAAACAAGGCGTCGCGTGCGCCTATATTTAAACAATGCAGATTATCATCGTCAGTTGTACAAATCAATTAATTACTAACGGGGGAGCTGTGTCGGGCCAGTTGAAATAATGTCGTTTCCTAACCGAATTAAGAGAACTGCGTGGACAGATTGTCTCACAGTAAGTGGTACTTCACGCCGAGTAACGCAGTACGATGTACCGAATACACTGTATACTGTACAGTGTACGGTGTACGGTGTACAGTGTACAGTGTACATTGTACAGTGTACATTGTACAGTGTACGGTGTACATTGTACAGTGTACAGTGTACAGTGTACAGTGTACAGTGTACAGTGTACATTGTACATTGTACAGTGTACAGTGTACAATGTACAGTGTACAGTGTACATTGTACATTGTACAGTGTACATTGTACAGTGTACATTGTACAGTGTACATTGTACAGTGTACATTGTACAGTGTACATTGTACAGTGTACATTGTACACTTTGTACACTTTGATTTAGATGTCGGTGGAATAATGTAGCGGATACCTGCCATGACACTGTCCGCACTAACAACGGCCAGGGTCAGAGTTCAAGCGAGTGACACGTATCCGACTAACAACGCGAATTGTCGTCATAATCAAATTATTAGATAATTAATCGCTTGTACATTTCACGTTGATCAATTATCACTACGGATTTTATATAAAAGAATTACTGTGCTAGATTACTTGCAGATGTGTTACGTCATAATACTATTATATAATGTACAATGAATGGAATATTATACCTTTTTATTTCATAGAATATATAAATTCTATATTATATATCATACATATTTTAATAAAAATATGTATATATCCACATTTACTACCACATATAATTTTAAATTTAATATTAAAATAATTAAGTTAAATTAGTAATGTATAAAACGAATTATTTGTATATTAATATCTTGTTTAATAATAAATAAAATATTTTATTAATTTTTAATTATAAAAAAAATAATCTCAAATTCAAGATAAATCGATTTATTAGTAATTATAGTAAATTGAGTACATATACTCACTTTACATATATTAAATTAAATATATTAAATATATTAAATATATTAAATATATTAAATATATTAAATTAAATAATGTATTAACTCTCCGCCAGAGTTATGGACTTATATAACTACATGATTACTATTACCATGTATACTCTAAAACGCAGGACACTTTGTTACTTTTATCCTTATAAGTATTACATATGTTAATTATAAATATTTGCTTAACGATCTGCACTATTTACAAATATATATATATATGTATATATATATATATATATATATATATATATATATATATATATATATATATGTTTGTATGCGAGAAGATTTATCATTGGAAATCTATGGCCTCATCATAAGATTAAGAATAATAAAATATGTAATATTATTATTTATATAATTATATAAATTTACAATTGTTTAACCAAATTTATCAATTGTCAAAACTTATTTTGATATTCCGGTATATTGAGATATATATTTTAAAACACATTTGATATATGTGTAAATTTATATATATATATATATATATATATATATATATATATATATATATATATATATAGATATATATATTATCATGAAACATTTATTTTAAATCAAATATACTTTTCCGTAGATACTAGATATTTTAGTGGCTAAAATAGTATATATATATAGATATATATATATATATATATATATATATTGAAATTGAAGTATCTATTATCTATGGAAATGTATATTTGATTTAAAATAAATGTTTCTTAATAATGATGTCATAATTTATTTTATCAATTATAATGATGGAGTATATATAGAATATTTAGCGCGGATTTATATAAATACTCTAATTATAAAATTATTTAATAATTCTTATAATGTGTTTTTCTTGAAATTGATATTTAATCCACAATACAACTTTATTGTATCGCTCGTTTTACTGTCGTGATGAACTATTCCAAATAAAACTTCATTATCACGCCTTTATTTTGATTTATTACATAATATTTTATTTATAGAAGTGAGATTTCTAAATATACTTTGATAGCATATCTTAACACACATTTTACTTTCAGTTTATCTCAAACGGCTAAGCAAATATGAGGTTTATTCAAATGAATCAATAACTAATATCGTATAACTAATATTGTATTAATAATACATATATTAAATATGTAAATCATATTTTAATATTATATTGGTATACAATACAATTATATATATAATTAAATTATAAATAATTGTAATTTAAATCATATATAATAATATTAAAATATATATATATATATATATATATATATATATATATATATATATATATATATATATATATAAATATCCTGATAATATAGGTCTCGATGTATTAATTACTAATTTTGAGATTATATGTATTGATATATTTAACCTGTTTATACAGAATTATAACAGAAATTAATATTTATTTTTTATAACGCATTTATCAATATTGTTATGATGAACAAAGATATTGTTGATCGCCGGCATAATGTTTGGAGAATTATTACTTTAAAAATCCAGTCACACACACACACACACACATACATACACACACACACACACACACACGCACACACACACATACACACACACACACATATACATACACACACATACACACACACATACACACACATACACATACACACACATACACACACACACACACACACACACACACATATATATATATATATATATATATATATATATGTGTGGTGACGTATTTAGCTTGAATATGTTTTAACAATTATTAAAATATCCAAAAATAAAAATACAAAAACATGAACAATTTTCATTTTACAGATTTTCAAGTCTCAGTTTGATTATTCTCTTTGTTGCTAGTAAGTGAAATTTTAAAGATATATCTGAGTTTTAAAAGTATTTAACCTGATTATAAACATAAATTAATCCAATATGATCTTATAAAATAGATAGTATATATATATAGAAAATATATATAAGAAGATTACATTTAAATTGAACATAGTCGTATTAGTAATTAATATATTATACATTATAGCTTATCGTGGTATTTTTTGAATCGAAAATAAATGACTATTTAAAAGTATTTCTTCGTAATGAAATACAATAACTTGTCCACTATCCCTAAGGTTGCCAGGGTTCTGCCGATACAGTTCTGAAAGCCAGTGGTTTCTGTACTACAGATAAATGTATCGTGCAAGGTAAGTTTTACTAAGCTAAATTTACTTGTATTTGAATATAAATACGGTACATGTAATTGTAAGTTTTCTATCCCAGTTATTTCATTACATTAAGTATACATGTTAATAATACATATCGCATATGCTCATCGGAATTTAAGGTAAATACATTTTACATGCAATACATTTATTAGTATATATACTAGCAGATTAATTTTAGATTTTTATAAACTAAATCTATACAATATCTTATATTTTCAATATACTACATCAAGAAATAATATTCTAGTCATAATCAAGAGATTTAGCCGTTAATAATCGTTAATAATAACCGTTAATAATCGTAGATTTCTCATCTGGATATTTTGTGGTTTTTCCCTTTGAGTTTTTGTGGAAACTCAGTTTTACGTCATTATTATATACGAAATAAATGATTTGTGTTATGTTCATCTCAATCATCAATACGTTTAGTTTTTATTCGTATATCAGTAATTTATATGCATATGTATATATATATATATATATATATATATATATATATATATATATATATATATATCAGATAGTTCGTCTTATGTATTCTGTATACTATTATAATTGCGCTGTTAGTTAATCTGTCAAATATTAGAGGTACAGCTTTCTTGATTAGTTTCATTAGTGAGTCACGGCATTTCAGTTGAAAAGTATGATTTGTTAATAAAATTGTATTTCAGTAAAATATTTATAATTAAAGAATAATTTAAAAATAAAAATCCTTCAAATATTTTCTTGTTTCTTAATATTTTCTTAAATTGATTTCAGTTATTTACGAATATTGATTTATTTTAATTACTAAATATATATATTTATTTATAATATATATATATATATATATATATATAAAGAATAGTGTATATTAAAAATGAATCAATATTCGTAAATAACTGAAATTAATTTACGATAAGAAATATTTGCAGGATTTTTATTGTTACTTTTAAATTAGTCTTTAATTTTCGCATATTGTACATATTTAACAATTACATTTAATTAGTTATAAAAGATATACAATAATTATAATAACCGAATATGTTTATTTTATATATTTTCTTAAAATGACATGATAACGAATACAAATATAGAATAGTTGGCATATTATTATAAGTACAATATAACAATTTAATAATAGCTGTAAAATCAATGTTTTACCTAACATTTTCCTTAAAACAACGCAGGAATATGAATTTAAACAACTATAGTAGATATACACGATAATAGTATAATAAAAGTATCACATTTACTCATTTAGTTTGTATATATATAATATACTTATTAATTGTATATCAACTAACAGACTACATAACTGCTATACGACATACGAATTCAGTAGTACAGTTATATTAGCTAGTTGGTACACCTCAAGACGCCAACGCTTTCACTCCGTAACAGCTTCTACGTTGATGAGGTCGAAAGAACCGTCGACCCCCGCCTGCGAGGACTTCTACCACCACGCGTGCGGACAATGGGGCCGACACCACTCGCCACCTCTCAACACCACTACCTATACCACCGATGCTACCGAAGGTAACCGTTGCTCTAGCGTAACATAACATAACAAAACATAACGGCAAAACACGTAAGATTTTCATTTACCGTTTGTGTTCTCGGCGCTTCGCCTCCGAAGCTAAATTGTAAAACCACGAGGAAAATATCTGTGTAGGTTTTAGTTTTCTGTACGATAATAAAACGTAAAATATATTTTATATGCATTAGTTATATGATGAATATATTTTGTAATTATTACTAATTTTGATATTATTTATTTTAAGAGGAGTATGTTTTAAAGCAAATATATTTAGTTGCATTAAATCATACTCTGTTTTAAAATAATTATCAACATGAATAATAATAACAAAATATATTTAGACACCCTTAACCTTAATAACATATTTATTGCAAAAATTGACATGATAATATATTAATAATTCTTTCCTTTCAGGGTTTTATGATAACAAAAATAAGATGGAAGATCAAGCATTTCTTGAAATTGAAAGTTTGTTTCATAGAATACATTATAGTATAAATACATGTTTAAACTATAACCAAATGTGTCTAATATATTATTCACTTAAATATAATTAACAATTATTATAATATATACATGGTAACTATAATTATGCTATTATTAGACTAATTTAACATATTAATTACTATTCATCTACCGATTTATTTTTTTTACCAATTAATTGAACTTAAATATAAATATAACTAATATATATTTAATTAATTATAATAATTATTAATATATTGGATATTTAAACTATTAGAATTAAATATTATATAACAGGGTTGCTGAAGTTCCCAATTTCTGATACTCAGAGCGCTGCTATAATAAAGGCAAAATTCCACTATAAGGCATGTATGAATTTAGGTTTGTGATCCACATATGTTCATTGTTTACTAATACTATCTTCATATTACCTTCATTGGAATGCATATTATATAATATATATGCAACTACAATACAAATTAAATGTTAAATTAGTAAAAAAAATTAAATACGCGATCAATTAAATAACACTTGAAATGTAAATTGGATACGATGTAAAAACATATATAAAAACATAAAATATAAAAACATATATAAGAGCTGAGTATAACGTTATGTAAATAAAATAATATTTAAATCAATTCAATTTAACTATGAAAAAATTAATTATTATCATAATAAGCTTTCAACCAGACAATGTATAGATATTATGTATTTTATGAAAAAACGTTACATTAATATAAATGCATTCCTATAGGTAATACAATTTGGTAGTTTATAGATCTGAGTAGATGTACGTCGTACACTGTACGTCCTATGTCAACTATGTGTTGAATGTATTCAATGTACATATATATACTCGTTTGTTGATGTTTACCCTGCAGATATATAGAGTATAATCTAAACATTAACTAATAATAAATTTACATATACATACATTTCTATTTATAAACTAATATTTATTATCATATTCTAAAAAATAGATTTAATCGACAGAAGACAGAAAGACCCGCAAGTATTTTTAATGAAAAAACTTGGAGGTTTATATTATTTTTAATGTACAGTTTATATATATATCATATAATACATTATACCATTAATAATATACTCATCTACCTGTATTACTATATATAATATTGTATGTATATTTTAGGATGGCCTGTGACTATGAAGAATTGGAATGAAAGCAATTTTGAAACACTTCGACAATTGGCAAAAATGAATGCGAATGGTTATATAATGTATTTCACTATTTGAAATAACCATAATTAATTAATTATTAATTTTTAAATTATAACATTTGCAGGTTTTCAGACCTTATGGAAAAGTTCCGTCCAAAAAGATTATTTTAATCAACATAAGTTGATGTTGACAGTTAGAATTATTGATATTATGAACATGATAATGCGTAATGATAATTGTATTTAATTAATAACTTACTATTCTGCTACTTTATATGAGTTGCAAATAATCACCGCAGCTTGAAGAGCCAACATTAAATATCCCTCGGAAATTCTTCTTGGAAAAGAAGTACATTCTCAAACTAACCATGTACAGGGTTGGTGTAGATACAAAATTGTAAACATTACTAATAAAAAAGGAGATTCATAAATTCCTTTCTATTTTTGATATAAAAATTATTATTATATTTATTATTTATTTATTATTCATATTTATTTTAATATTTTTTAGAAAATTATTAACTCATATGTATAGATAATATAGTAATTAGTTATAAATTAGTTAAACATATTTTGTATATCTTTAATTTTTGTTTGAATTACGGTTTATTCGTGAATATTATGTAATAGTACAATGGATATGTATTTATATATTCATATTTTCATCTGTCTTGTCAGAAAACTGAATACATGTATTAATATATGTATTCTTCCTGCTGCTAAGAGATATGATAATATTAATAAACACCGTTCGTTTGTCTTCTTATATCTTACGATCATTCTTCACTCTCTAAAACATTACGATATATTATGTTTATGATAATCGTATACTGTGACTCAACACTTATATATAATTATATTATTGGCAGGTTCTATAATTAACAGTTTATCTAAATTTTGATTGCACAACGTCAATGAAAATAAATGTTTCTAGATCGTATATCATCTTTAGATTAAACTTTATCGTGTCATGTAGTAGTGCATGCAAATATTAGACTATTATAACAGATATTTCTGATTAATTTCAATATTCAGAATATTGTTTTATAATCTAAAATAATATTTTCTGTAGTTTTAAATTTTATATATAAATTATGTAATCGTATTACACTGTACACGATATAATCTTAGGTCCATTAGGATAGATATGATTTCAGAGAATTAAGAATTCTTAAATGTAATATTGTATGTAGCACAATGTAAGGGTATGCACATAACAATGCATTCATAACAGTAAATTAAAGCATCATTTACTGAAGTTAAACATATTTCATATATTTTAAAACCGTATTAAATTTTTATAAATAATCTTTATAAATCTTGTAAATAATACAGAAGAAATCTCACATTTTTATAGTATGCCTTTTCATGTGTCAAGTTTAAAACACGTGCAATTTAGTGTACAACAATAACCATCCCCTGGATAGATCAAAATTGGTTGACAATACATTTTAAGTTATTTTCATAATTCATGAAGATCTTATTAATTAATTTTGAACTACATTAAAATAGTAAGTTTGTATCAGATTTATCATTACAATAACCATAGTTCTAGTTTAGTATGACATATACCTGCGTATTGTACTACTCTTACTTTATTGAGACTTTTAGTGATACGCTTTTTTTGATACTAGATGATTTTATGTAATATTTTTAAAATGAATGTATTCATCGTGGGTTAAAATTTTAAAATAATTTCAAATAATTATAATACCTGATGTTAATAATTTTAATATATAGTATAAATAATAATTAATATACATCAAATTTATTCTGTAAATATTAATTACAGAAATATTGTATTATATTTATGTAGGTCAGAATCATAATTGAATAAAATACTAATTTCCAATATTAGTATATATAAATAGTATTTTTTCTGAATTTGTTATATCAACTTTATTGAACCTGTACTCTAATTGAGTTTACTAAAAATAACATATATATGTATCTAATTATTCGTATTAATTATTAACGCATAATGTACGATAATTGTATTTATCATAATTATTTATAGATAACAGCTATTATTTCTATAGTTTCACTAATTGACCATAATCTTCAGAGGTTTATTACGTCAATGTCGTTCCTGTTCGGCGCTAAATCGAAACAAGCCTATAAAGATACAAATGATGTAATCGCCTTTGAAACCGCCCTCGCTAACGTAAGTTCCCGATAATTGCACACGAAGACGGCACGAACTCTCGCGTAGGCTCCACGCGAACTCTCACGTAATTCCGTTTTCAGATAACTTCGCCAACCGGAAAGAACACGGCGTCCAAGATGCAAACATACCACCACTACAGTATGGCCAGTTTCAGGACCACGGT
>OZ038314.1:16606628-16681628 GCA_964035775.1 Osedax frankpressi | reverse complement strand
GAAAATGCTAACATCGCTAGGAATGAGATATTCATAGATTTTATAGATTCTAATTCGAAGGTTGCATAAATTCTGGCAATCGCATTAATTGTATCATTAACTATTTAATATTAATATTAACTCATCGATTAATTAAATTTTAACCAATTTATATATATATATATATATATATATATATATATATATATATATATATATATTACTAAACATTTAGTTGGGAAGTTCACCCTCACGAAGTTAAAGTTATTTACGATCCGGCTATGAATAAAATTAGTTAGTAAAATAGGAATTAATATAATAATATAAATATACATTATGAACATATACATATATGCAAACATATAGATATTTTAATTATTATCGTTATATAATATAATATTAATATATGTTATTTTTATTCAAACATATTATATTTATTTTCTTATTAAATCAATAATATGTTTATGTTTATGTATAATATATATTTTCATATATATGTATAATATAATATAATGTATATATAATATCTATTTTCAACGTTTTGTTCACTAGGGTATGTGTATATTCCTAGAAAGTTTCAGAATTATGAAGCATATATGCTGATATAGTAATTCTGCACACTTCTGCAATATTTAACCATTTTATGTTACTTAATTACCTTATCGAAAATACTTAAGTAACTATATACAATTCTTAAGTAAGCTATATACAATTCTTAATTAAGTTAAATATAATTCTTAAGTAAGCTATATATAGTAACAAAGTTGAGTGGAATAACATCAATGCATTTTGTTACAGGTATAACTGCAGCCGCTCTACAATCTCCTTTGTTCAATGAAGATTTTCCAAAGTAAGACTTATGTTAATGTATATATACTTTGAATTTATTACCATATTAAATAATTAACTAAATATAATTATAAGATGTGTAATCTTTGTTATACATTCTATATTAAAAAAAATTTATATATAAATATTATAAGTGTAACTGGAAACATATGATTTTTAAATGAATAATTAAGTCATTATTATCCATGTTATTATTGTAATAAATAAATATCAAGAAATTATATTAACAAATAGATGCATAGTAACATTGATTTAAAAATGTTCTTAAATAATATTGTAATATATGTTTTTTAGTTTGAGAAACTGAAAATACAAAATAATACATTAACATTTTAATGAAATAATATTATCATATTAATATAATCATATTCAATGTGGTGTTTACATAGTTATTATTATATATTTACAAATATTTAATTATTATTATTTATATTAATATTCTATAAGTATATATTGTAATTTAATTTTATAATATAATTCGACAATTAAAATGTACTCTACTATTAAAATTATATATTTATATTATAAAAATATCTAGTGTAAATATCAATTAAGTAAAGTCATGTGTAAATAAAATTTGAATTTTGCCATAATAATCGTTAACTAATTAATGTAATTTTAAACAAATATAATGAACTCGAATATAAATTTATATATATAATAATTAATTAATGTGTATATAATAATTTGTAACATAATAATTTGTATATAATAATTAATTAATTTATCAAATTTAATTGATTTATTAAATTTAATTAATTTCTAAAATGAATTAATATTATTTTTATTGAATTAGTTATTTGAATTACGCTGGAATAGGAATGCAAATTGCTAGCCAATTGATCCACTCGATTGACGAAACTGGTAAGTGAGTTTTCAAACACTTATTTTTATATTTCTATAAATGTATTTCAGAGAATAATTCTTCGTAACTCGGGATCATTAATTAAAATGAATATAAATATTCAGCATACGTAAATATATAGATTCATAATACACTGAAGTGCGTTAAGTGCGTCAAACTATAAATCTTAGTAATATTTATTAATTAAAAGAAATATCAGCATTCTATATATATATATATATATATATATATATTAAACTTATAATATCTATGTTGTAAACTTCTTAATATAATATATATGTAATATCATTAATTTATCATTCAATATATTTATTATATTGTTAATACTTAACTTATTATTCTAGTTAATGATGCATAACATATAACTTATAAATTATTTATTTAGTTTTAAATAGCATATTTATATATAGAGAAATCCATGTAATATATCCATATATGGTGTGTCTTCATGCAAGTTTAGATAATAGAATATGTTTACATTCCTATACCACTAGACCTCTACTCGTCTTATGATTATAGTATGGGTCCGATAATATTTGCATAATGGATTAAAATTATGTCACCTAATACTTCTAAAGCACTCATATCAAATCCATCATATTACCTACCAACAAACATTCAAAATAAGTGAACTACGGCCTCATTAAAACCTCATCTCTACGCCCACGTCACTTCGTAATACCCGGACATAGGTAGAAACTACGACGGCTACGGATATCACAGGGGTTGGTGGTCCAGAGAAGACAGTCGTCAGTTCAGGATCCTCTCCAAGTGCTACGTCAAACAATACTCCAAATTCTATGTGCCGCAGGTGAAACGAAAGGTTATACGACGTAAATAACGGGGCACCAAATTCATTATGTTCCTAGCCGATATCACAACATATTATAATAACGGCCTAGTGCTATGCTTTAGGAAAATAAAGACCGTCGTATGTGTTGATAACTACATTTAGGCAGTAGTTTATATTATTTTCTAATTCGCTTATACGATATTTGAATATCATTAGGATAGTATTGTTATTCGGTTAAAGTTCAACATTATAATAATTATATAATACAATTGAACTCATTTGAGTTGTATAAATAATCTACTTTCAAGTAAAAATGCAACCGATATACAATATACACTATGTAATGTAAACTGTACATTGTACACTTGGTAGACTGTACAGTGTACAGTGTACAATTGGTAGACTGTACAGTATACACTGTACAGTGTACAATTGGTACACTGTACAATGTACAGTGTACAGTCTACCAAATAATCCCTATGACCATTATACGTTTTTATTAATATTAACACTGATATATTTACTCTTGTAGTTGGAAGGATTTACAGCTATGGCAGATGGTATGGCTGATTCAGCATCTATTGATATATGTTACAAGGTTAAAATAAGTCAAATATATGTATATACATATACACCATGCAAGCACTGAAGTACACTATTATGATATAGGTATATAAAGTATATATATATATATATATATATATATATATAGAATTTGATTTATCATCTAATTTATTTTTAGAATTATTGAATTAAGGGAAATCAATTAATTGCCTGGTGAAATTTCACATAGTTATATTTATAGATCTATTTGTAATATTGAACTTAACTGTAATATATTGTATTAAAATATATCAATAAATCGATAAAAAAGTGTGTAAAAAAAAAACTATATCTAACAGGCCTTCAAAGATTATGAAAAATCTCTTTCAAAGAAAGAAGATATGATTCCGATTGATAATGTTTCAAGGGAACAACTATTTTTCTATAATGCAGCTCAGGTATTATAAATAAGAAATTATTCTTAACGGTCATAATTAGATTACATTCTAATGTAATATTACATTATATAATATTGTTGATAATAATATATTGGTTATATAAACAATTACTATTTATAGGGATTCTGCAGTAGGATAGATAAATCATCGGTATGGAAAAAACTACTTGATTCGAAATCCACGCCTGATAAATTCCGTATTCTGGGAGCATTCCAGAACTCAAAAGAATTCGGCCAAGTCTTCCAATGTGGACGAGGTACAACTATGAATCCGGGAACTAAATGTTCAATTTTAAAATGATACTAATTGATTTTATTAATTCTTATTATAATAAATAATGGCATTTAACCCGTATATAATGTTATCCTTTTAACAATAGGTTATTTTCTATTGATAGTAAAATATAAAATCATAATTGTAATAAGTATTATTATAAAAATAGAATTATAAGGAAAATGAAGTGATTCGCCATATAAAACTAGATTTGATAGAAAATAAATATGTATATTATTATATGTTATTAGCACAATATGAATTCTTCAATTAACGTAATATAATACAACATATGAAAATATATATGATACTACATAATATGTATGTTATAACTATATTAATTAGACATTTATAACATAACGAATTATAATATACTATAAAATAATTAAAATAAAAATCCTACTAGAATTTTGCCAATGCCCTAATTCCAGACCTAATTTAACAACTAAATGGCCTGTCTTATGAATAAATCAATTTAACACTGTATTTTGATTTACATGCATGTATATTATTATCTTCAATCTGCTAATTAACGAATATCTTATATTTAGTTAATACCGCATTGCTCCAATATATTGGATACACACATTCGTTATTTATTTGGAATATTGAAATACTATTATTTAGTATATATATGCATTTATCAATTCAATATATTAATCTGGTTTATGTTATTAAAAAATCCATATATTTATTATAAAATGTGTAAGTTGTGATAAGAATATAGCTGCGAATACAATTAATACATATGAGTATATCAAACATTAATTAAATTATAAATAGTTTTAAGAAGCGGATATTTTCCTTCCCTACAGAATCTTCCCGAAAAATCATCCATATCAATAGACCAAATCATAACTCCTCCGTATTCCTTTTGTATTATCCATTGTATCTGGATGTAAAGTATGTTTGATTCCAAGACATAATATATATATATACAGGTTTATGTTAAATATAAATATAAATTAATTAATAACATGATAATGATATTAATGTTAATTTATATTAAATTTCTCACCTTTTTTGTTAGACTTATCCGATCTTCGTAACCATACCAGTGGCCACTCCTGGTAAACATGTAGACTATCTCCTGCTCTGCATTTCTAATTGTTCTAGTAGATTCTCGATTATTTATATCGCATATCTGATTTGGAGGATGTGTGCACACTGTTAAAAATAATCGCATGAAACAACCTTTATTAAATGGTGAAACATGATAAAGGTTTTCAAACCTTTATTATATTTTAAATTTGACATAAAGGTTTTTAAACCTTTATCATTTCATGAACTGTAATAAAGGTTATTTAACAAATAAATAAACTCGTATCATTTCATGAACTGTAATAAAGGTTATTTAACAAATAAATAAACTCGTATCATTTCATGAACTGTAATAAAGGTTATTTAACAAATAAATAAACTCGTATCATTTCATGAACTGTAATAAAGGTTATTTAACAAATAAATAAACTCGTATCATTTCATGAACTGTAATAAAGGTTATTTAACAAATAAATAAACTCGTATCATTTCATGAACTGTAATAAAGGTTATTTAACAAATAAATAAACTCGTGTCATTTCATGAACTGTAATAAAGGTTATTTAACAAATAAATAAACTCGTATCATTTCATGAACTGTAATAAAGGTTATTTAACAAATAAATAAACTCGTATCATTTCATGCACTGTAATAAAGGTTATTTGACAAATAAATAAACTCGTATCATTTCATGAACTGTAATAAAGGTTATTTAACAAATAAATAAACTCGTATCATTTCATGAACTGTAATAAAGGTTATTTAACAAATAAATAAACTCGTATCATTTCATGAACTGTAATAAAGGTTATTTAACAAATAAATAAACTCGTATCATTTCATGAAATGTAATTAAGGTTATTTAACAAATAAATAAACTCGTATTACTAACACATAGATATTACCCTCACTATTTTATGAGTAGTTAGGAATAATATAAATGGTGCATAATATATTGTAGTCATTTATAAACATTGTGTGAAATATTATTCAGTAAATATTAAATCTATAATTTATATCACTATATAGATATATATATATATATATATATATATATATATATATATATATATATGATATATCCATATACAGACATTTATCAAAGATTGGTATACATAGAATTATTGATAGTTTAATATCTAAGTATACATTTTTAGGAGATAAGGTTATTTATATATTATTATTTATGTATTATATTTTATGTATTATATTCTTTGTGCTTGGAAAATTCTATGATTAAATTATAGTATATATTATATAATATTAATATATAATGATCACTTAAAATTCATTTAGTTTTACACATTGAAGTAAGTGTAAAGTAACACAATTAACCTAATCTATTATTTAAGATAACAATTTCAATATTTCATTTAAAAATATATATTATAATTTAATACTTATGGATTAAAGGATTTAATAAAACTTTACACAATTAGGTAAGCTGGAAAAAAAGTTTACTTTCAGCCTTATCTTATAAAAGAAGGAACTGTGTAGATGATACATACACATTTCTAAAGAAAAAACACTGCTGCAAAGGCATCGGAAGACAGCCTATACACTATGGAAATATAATAATTAGGCAAAAACATATTGTCAAGGTATATATTTATATATTAGTTATATGTATAGACATAGCAGTCATATTTATAGACACATTAATAAATATTTTTTATGTAATCTTTTATATGTATAAAAATTGTATTAATAACTATATATCACTTAATATTACTAAATTCAGAATATTACAAACTTATCGGCAACATTAACTAAAGAAGAAATAATAGTATTAAAAAAGCGATTACAACTAAATTTTACGATGCAAGATATTAAGGAAATGAGGTTATATAACATAATCATCATATATAATGAAAATATTTATGACTATATAACTATGAACTAAATAAATTAACTTACACATGTAAAAAGAATATATATATATATATATATATATATATATATATATATATATATATTAATATAATATATAAGTTTTTACAATCTCATTCGCAGAGAGATCACACATTTATTGAGAATAGCGAGGCAAAATGATGTCTCTATAATGAACACTCATGATTTTTTAACGACTTATCCATCCATGAAAATAATCGAACTTGTAAGTATTCAGTTCATATATTGAATATTATAATATTGTATTAAATTATAAATATTGCTCTATTAATATCATCGGTTATGATATTGATGCATATTATAAAGAAGTACTACAATTACTAACTAATTAATGAATTAAATTTAAATAAAAATAATTTCATACATAATGCATATCATAAGATATAATATTTTTCAGATTTATTATGAATATACTTAATTATATATTATAATAATTAATTAATATTATATTAATATTTGAAAAAGATTTAAGTTTTTGTTTTATGTAATTAACTAATGTTTCTTGAATTTAGATTTTAATTAATTAAACTTATTATGTTGTAGGTTATTGATGACATGGAAATATCTTTTGGTTTTTTCTAAATGAAAACATCCTTAATAAAATTTTCACATCATATTTATTCTAATCGTTTGTAAAGTTAATTTTAATATATATTTAAAATTTATTACAACATTAATTAGATCATTTTTTATAGATAATTTGCTTGAATTTGTTGTCAGCATGATATTTATAATATTAGGATGCGACACAGATTATTTTATTGTTGGAAAAACTAACGTTAGTATTTACAGTTGTGCCAGAAATGATAATATTAATTATAATTTAAGAACTATTATTTCCATACTATGATATAAATGTAAAACAAATTTAAAATATTTAAAATTTAATTTTTCAATATAATATTTATAAAATAAGTTTTCATTTATTTTCATATATTATTATATTTTCGTATATCTCAAATTTTATACAGGAAACTAGAACGCCTCATCCACAAATTGTAAATAGTAATAATAATTGTGTTATTTTAATTGACGGTAGTGAGGTTTCTAAATGTAATAATTATTTGGATGCTATTATTTTATATTTTTCATATCATTTTATTTTCAATATTATGTTTCATTCAAAAGTTAATCATTTTTTAATATTTATTTCAAATTATGTTTTTAATAATTATTCAGGTGTAATACCACGTAGGGTAAAAGGCATATATAGGAAATTATAGATATTATTTATATTATATTTTATTTGTATATTTTATTTGTATATTTTATTTGTATATTTTATTTGTATATTTTATTTGTATATTTTATTGTATATTTTATTTGTATATTTTATTTGTATATTTTATTTGTATATTTAATTTGTATATTTAATTTGTATATTTTATTTGTATATTTTATTTGTATATTTTATTTGTATATTTTATTTGTATATTTTATTTGTATATTTTATTTGTATATTTTATTTGTATATTTTATTTGTATATTTTATTTGTATATTTTATTTGTATATTTTATTTGTATATTTTATTTATATATTTTATTTGTATATTTTATTTGTATATTTTATTTGTATATTTTATTTGTATATTTTATTTGTATATTTTATTTGTATATTTTATTTGTATATTTTATTTGTATATTTTATTTGTATATTTTATTTGTATATTTTATTTGTATATTTTATTTGTATATTTTATTTGTATATTTTATTTGTATATTTTATTTGTATATTTTATTTGTATATTTTATTTGTATATTTTATTTGTATATTTTATTTGTATATTTTATTTGTATATTTTATTTGTATATTTTATTTGTATATTTTATTTGTATATTTTATTTCTATATTTTATTTGTATATTTTATTTGTATATTTTATTTGTATATTTTATTTGTATATTTTATTTCTATATTTTATTTGTATATTTTATTTGTATATTTTATTTGTATATTTTATTTGTATATTTTATTTGTATATTTTATTTGTATATTTTATTTCTATATTTATATTTTATTTCTATATTTTATTTGTATATAAATACTATTTTATTATTTCGTATACATGCATATATTTTTATAAGTATTTATTTTATAAACTCGTTTTATATTTTTATGATAAATTGAAAGATAATCAATTTACAAAAAAGTGTTTTAATTTAATAAAAAATGAATTAATATATAAATAGTATGTCATTAAATAATTAAAAAATAAAAAATAATAAAAAAATAAAATAAAACCTTTATTAGATTCGCGCGTATAATAAAGGTTTAAAAACCTTTATTAGATTCGCGCAAATGATAAAGGTTTAAAAACCTTTATTAGATTCGCGCAAATGATAAAGGTTTAAAAACCTTTATTAGATTCGCGCGTATAATAAAGGTTTAAAAACCTTTATTAGATTCGCGCGTATAATAAAGGTTTAAAAACCTTTATTTGATTCGCGCAAATGATAAAGGTTTAAAAACCTTTATTAGATTCGCGCAAATGATAAAGATACAAACACTCGTATCATCCGAGGACACTTCATAAAGGTTTATTCACGACTTAATAAAGGTTATTTTTTACAGTGTATGGTGAATAGTATGGTGTGCTGAGATGAATGCAGTAGGGTAGATCACATTGATACATTTATTGGACATTCATCTATTATGTATAGTAAAGATATGAGTTATAATGAATATATATATATTTTAATTTTTTTTTAAATTATGGCTGAGCTATATTAATATTCTAAAATTGAATGGTAATAATGATTTTTTAATAATGAAAAATGGCTAAATGCTTTATATTAAATATTATTAAATAAAAACATATTTAAATTTTTTTTAATTTTTTTTAACAGGATATTCCAGGAAAAATAAATTGTAATAATTTGTTGTATATTTTTGAAATTTTTTGTTCTTAAAATATTGTTAAATTTATAAGCAATATTACATTGGTTATACGTGTTGTCTGTGAAATGGGTAATGATAAAAAAATACTAAACATTTTAATTTAATTTGGATTTCTAATTGTTTTTCATGAACAAAATTCTAAATTTAAATAATCCAAATATTTTATTTAGAAATAATTTTTTTTAAATATATACTTACCATGCCATAAAATAAACTATATTTAATTCTATATATATACACCGTTGAGATAAAAAAAAAAGCAAAACTATATTAGCTATCATTGAATATAGTTAATAGTAAGTTAATTTGAACATCTTAGAGTTTTGATAATTTATTAATATTAGAATATTAAAAATGATTGCTGGAAATTCTAGAATTTAAAAAATTATAAATATTAAACCTAGAAATAATACTAAACCAGAAGTTAATGAGTAATTATTATTTAAGATGTATACATAAATATATATTTCACGTTTTACAATAATGATTGACATTTAATTTATTACAGAATATTGTAGCTAAAATTATTTAAAGTTGCAAAATTAAAAATTGTATTTGTAGCTTTGAAATAACTTAATATATAAGGCTTAATATATAATCTAATTGACAATATTAAATGGAAATATATATAAATTGGAAACTGAATCATTATTGGTGTAAATAAAATATAAAATGGAGATTTATTGCGTAAATTAATTATGAAAATAATTTTATTTAAATATATAGCATAAACCCATAAACAAAGAATCATAAAATGGCTGAAATAATAGGGTAAACAAGTATTTATTTATTTGTAATGGGAAATTGTTCTTAAAAATCTTTATAATTTGTAGTTCCAAAGTGCTTATCGCGCACTACACAGTACTGAGACTGCTTTAATAAATGTAATGGATGATTTTCTGAATTTCAAAGACTCAAATTTTACCTATACAAATACTACTACTTGATCTTTCAGCTGCTTTTGACACTCTTGATCATAGTATATTAGAAAAAAGATTACTTGGCTTGGGTATTGAGAAATTAGCGCTTAATTGTATAATGAGTTATATTAAGGAAATAACTTTTTCTGTAAAAATATCTGAACATTATTCTACGCCAAGATTTCTTAATACAGGAATTCCTCAAGGATCCGTATTAGGGCCATTACTTTTTCTTATATATATAAAGCCACTATCTAATATAATTAAGAAATTTAGTGGTATTAAATACCACATCTATGCTGATGACATCATTATCTATACAGTATTAACAAACAATAGTAATAATATATTTAATGAATTGTCACCATGTGCAAATGTAATTAATCGCTGGCTTATCGCCAATAAGTTATTACTTAACAAGTCTAAAACTGTGCTATTAAATATACCGAGTAATTTTAGATATTTCCTATAATTATTGATAAAACACTTGTTAACCCGAGTAATAGTGTAAAATACTTAGGAATTATTATTGATCGAGAATTAAACATGAACGAACAGATAACTTCTGTTTGCAGAAAAACAAACTCATCACTTTATAAAATAAGGAAGATCCGTAAATATTTGACAAAACACATTACTATCATTCTCATCAAATCTCTTACTCTCTCGCACTTAGACTATTGTTCTTCTATATACCATGGCCTTACACATAAAGCTACCCGGAATATACATAGAATCATACGAAGGAGTGTTAGATTAATATTTCGACAACGAAACACTGATCATAATAGTGTTACAAAAAGAATGCAAGAATTGGGCATATTGGATATCCAAGAACGATCGAGATATCGTATTCTCTCAATTATCCATAAAGTGCTCCATAAAAACGACCACGATATCTACTGAAAAAGCTGAATTTCAAATTATATCGAAGACCTCTAAGATCAACAACGGACTGTAATGTGCTAACTAGTAAACGAACTAGACTCCAAAGTACAAGCAGCAGGGCATTCTCCATCGTTGCACCGTTGTTGTGGAACGCTTTATCAAGAAATCTGAGAGCAGTTGAGAATCACAAGAAATTCAAGAAAGAATTATTAAACTGTGCGTAGTTTAAAGAAAATGGACGTATTTTTTATTGCATTCTTATTTTTATCGAAACTATACAGTTTCCGACTGCATAACATTTGTCAGGGCAAACCCACCATGCCGATAAACAATTGTCTAAATAAATCATTTTGATTGATTGATTGATTGATAGTAGTAGTAGTAGTAGTAGTAGTAGTAGTAGTAGAAGTAGTAGTAGTAGTAGTAGACATTCATGCATCGGCTGCCGTCGCAGTCGGACGTGTTTTAGATTTTCGAGTAGACAACGCTCGATCGAGTCGGCTTACGCCACTCGCTGCCATCCATTGTTTAAACAAAACAATCAGACGAATATACAACCTATATTCGCAATAATGGAAAATCCGGGATATTGTCAAACCTGCAATAAGACCTTCAAAGGTAAACGAGGACTATCTCAGCATAATCGCAGAACTCACCCCGTAGAAATACACCAACGACAAGCATTAGAAATTGAACAAAGAGACATAACCCTAAATAATAGAATATGGACTCTGGGTGAAACGAGAGAAATGGCAAGATTGGAGGCAAATTTATTGGTTATTAATAAATCAAATATAATTATATCCCTCCAATCCAGTATTAAAAATCGTACATATGATGCAATTAAGAGCCATCGTCGTACAGCTGATTACAAGAATCTTGTTAGTCAGCTCAAGAACTCTCTCGCTCCCCAACCAGATAATATAGCATTCACCCCTACTATATCCAATACCCCGCCATCTTCCCCATCTCCATCACATTCCCCACTAAATATTAATGCTCACACATTTATCCAATTAAACAATTTAGAGCAAAACAATATTATAGATTATATTCTAGAAATAAATAATACAAAGAATATTTCCCTACATGAAATTAGTTATGAGAATTTAGTTATCTCCTCTAGTATATCCCAAAATGATATCGATAGAGACTATGATTATTTGTTAACCAATATAGATAAAATTAAAATACATAGAAAACAAATACAAACACTATCCACTATATCTACTGATCGACCTATAACAACCGAAACTCGTACGCCTACGATGTGCTATAGTACTATTATGAAAATGGGTCTATTGTTAATTCAAGACTCGCCGAGAACAATAGACAAAATATTCATCAATCGACCGTCCCCAACAAGCAACTCGCTAGAAATAAGACCAATCAACAATACATCGGTCGAACAGAAAAAACGCTCCCGAATGGTAGGCGTACATTATATAAGACGGCCAGGCAAGAGAGACGCTCCGCTCGTATCGCAGAATATGCGAAAGCTCAACAACTTTGGAAAAAATCCAAGGAAAACCTTATGGGCAAAATACTAAATAGTACATCTCTCCAAGAGCCCCCCAATCAGCTTCCCCTCGAGAGCCAATACCCATATTGGAAGGATTTATTTGAAACTGAATCTATACCCTTCACCGGTCCAACCTTCAGTGATAATGACACTTCTACGCCGCCGATAACAATAGAAGAGGTCGCAACTTTTCTGAAGTCCCTTAATGATGGAGCCCCTGGACCTGACCATATTCGGAAATCGGACCTTGTATCCATCGGTATACATCGCCTTGCGATGAGGTTTAACCTCTATATACTAACCGGTATATGCCCTTCCGCATTTAAAGTTGGAACGACAACTCTAATACCTAAATGTAAGTTAAGCACATCTCCTAATCAGTATCGGCCTATAACGCTAGCGTCTATGGTATCCAGGCTATTTCACAGACTTTTGGCCAGTAGAATATCACGGGTTATAAAATTGGGACCAAGGCAGAAGGCCTTCGCCAAACGCGACGGCATATGCGAAAACCTCTACCTATTAAATTCTATAATAAAAAAACATAAACAAGAATGTAAATCATTAAAACTCTGTTTTCTCGACGTGTCTAAGGCATTTGATTCGGTGTCACATCACGCCATCAGCGCCTTAGCTCGTCGAGTTAACACTCCTACAAAAATTCTAAAATATATTAATAATTTATACAATAATAATATAATAAATATAAAAATAGACCAGAAAAAATCCAATCCCATTCGTATATGCCGTGGGGTGAAGCAGGGAGACCCTTTGTCTCATATCCTTTTTAATTCCGTGATGGATTACTGTGTCGATTGTTTGGTTGAGGAGGATGCAATTAACATCGGTCTCGCTAAAGTCTCACACCTTGCATTTGCCGATGATATTGTAGTGTTTTCAGATACAACCGAGGGGTTACAAAGGCAAGTAAATTTATTGTCCGCACGTTTCAAGCAATGTGGCCTCTCGGTTAATCCTTCTAAATGTAAAACACTCAATATTGTCGTAAACCAAAAACACGGGGTGTGGGCATGCGAAAGTAGACCCTTCTTCAACATTGGTCTGGAGAATATCGGCGCGTTGCAGGTCCTCGATACATACAAGTATCTGGGAATAGAGACTGGAATACTTAAGCCAAATAATGGTCCGATCTATTGTAATTTTAACAATAATCTTGCTAAATTAGATCGGGCCCCGCTAAAGCCTCACCAAAAAGTTGAGCTGTGCAGGGATTACCTCATTCCCGCAAGTATGCACATGCTCAACTTTTCTGGTCCTACCAAACGAGGCCTCCAGTCTCTAGACAAAGCAACACGCCGGTATGTCCGTAGATGGCTTCGACTACCAAAAGACACATGGCTGGGGGTATTTCATGCATCCACCGACTCCGGAGGTCTCGCTATCCCCGTTCTGGCTCTGACCATACCGGTCATCATGAGCCAGAGAATGGCAAAAATCCTCGGTGGTGACGATCCCCTGGTAGAAATATTAGGTAGTCGAGATAGACTAGGTTGGTCGGTACCACCTTCTAAAGACGGTGTTCCTCTGCGTAGTACATCCGAAGTGCGCGCTTCCCTAAATGAGCAACTAGTACAGAGTGTCGATGGGCGTGTTTTGGTGCCTGGTAATAAACTAAACGGTTGGATAAGATGTAATCGTCTGATTAACGCACACGATTACATCAATGTATTCAAATTGAGACATAATATCCTCCCTTGTCCAGCCAGGGCCAGACGCGCCTATCCGGAAATAAATACTCAGTGCGCGTTTTGCGGGTACCCGAATACCACAATGACACATATTCTGCAGAGGTGCCCGCAGACACACGTTGCCAGGGTAAGACGTCATGACAAAGTGACGGCGATGCTAGCGAGTTCGTTGGAAAACAAACGTTATATGTGTTTCCTCGAACCTCACATTAGAACGCCGACTGGTATTCTTAAACCAGATCTTATCACTTGTCGTGACGGCTTAGCAGTAGTCGTCGACACGCAAATCACCACTGACCCATCAGTCATGGATGAGAGGTTTGATCAGAAAACTCATAAGTATGACATACCTCTCGTCCGCGAATTCGTGATTAATATAACCGGTGCTTCTGAGGTTAAATTCGGAGCGCTCATACTAGACTGGCGTGGGCAACTCGCCCCTCGGTCCGATGCGCTCCTGAATAGCCTCGGAATGTCAGCATCGGTAAAAGAATTAATCACGATTCGGACGTTGGAAGGTGGTGTACGAGCATACAGACACTACATGCGAGCTATATAGGCTTACTACGTACACCAAGGACTGATTAGGTGTTGTGCGAAACTAGAGAACCAAACTTTACTCATTTATTATACCCTCCCGCTAAAAGTGGTGGTGGTGGTGGTGGTGGTGGTGGTGGTGGTGGTGGTGGTGGTGGTGGTAGTGGTGGTGGTAGTGGTGGTGGTAGTGGTGGTGGTAGTAGTGGTGGTAGTAGTGGTGGTAGTGGTAGTAGTAGTAGTAGTAGTAGTAGTAGTAGTAGTAGTAGTAGTAGTAGTAGTAGTAGTAGTAGTAGTAGTAGTAGTAGTAGTAGTAGTAGTAGTAGTACAATTTTGCATTCCTATTAATTTCATTTATATCACTAGATATCTTAAAAAATCAGATATTACTACAATTTCAATAAAGGATACCCTTCTTCAACTGTAAATTATAATCCATTTAATAATTTAATAAATAGGTCTAAATAATTAATATATCATAATCAATTGAGCTTTCTCCATGGTAGATCCACCGATATTTAACTATTGAAATTACATAGAAATATTAGTAAAGCAAATATATCAAAACGATACCGTATATAATTTATATTAAATGGCAAAACTTTCCACGCTCTCTTATATAGAAATATAATATATATATACCTTTTAAAAATAATTTATCTTAATATACAATTTATACTTTTTGGTTTATCTGGTTATAAAATTAATCTTCATATTTTTTAAGTATATCTTGAAGTAAAACTACTATATATGTTTTTTAAATATCAGGATTTGTTCTATTGTTGTTGAACTCATACATTCATAAAAGGAATCATTGGGTTCAAATGAATGCAACATTGTCTCCGCATTGATAGTTAACTTATGGTTGAAAAATATGCAGGTTGATGTCAGACAAAGTCAAAGTCAACAAATATATTGTAAATGTAATACTACTATGAACTTTTACTTGTATAATATTGTGAATAGTTTGAATAAACTCTCTTTCTCATTCAAGATCATGACTGATTTTTAAAACTAAATATTGTATTTCAATATAAAATCGATCATTCTTATATAATATTACTAAAATGGTAACACCCGGGAAATAGGTATGTAAGTATTATAATTTTTACATGAATTATATATGCAGTTCAAGATTGGTGAACGTAGTTGGGGTTTGGGTATTTTACTATTTAGTTAGACATTATCACTGGCATGTGTAAATTATAATAATTTGATATTGAATTACATTGTCTATATTATTTTCACTCATTTGTTTGTTATTTTATCATAAATAAACAATACTTATATGAACTAAATGTATAAAATATTATGGAAATGTATGATATATATATATGTATATATATATATATATATATATATATATATATAAATGTATGTGCGTGTATATGTATATATATGTATATATATATTTACATATATGTATATATATACATATATATATATGTATATATTATACTTAAAAAATAGATATGTTCTCCCCTGGTATATTAATATAATTGTCAGTATTATTAGCAATATATATATAGAAATATCAGATATTAATCTTAATGTAAGTTAGGAATACAAATATATACGAACCATAGTGTGCTATGTAAAACATTGAATATGATAAAAGATTACGTTCCATTGATTTTTATGAATTTCAGTTATTTAGAACTTCCGTATTTGGTCATTTTACTCAGTTATAATATTTATAAAGAGAATGTTATTAATATGAGGAAGTTGATTATTTCCGTAAATATTATATATCGTGCAAATATTCAATTTTAAATATTTACATAAATTGGCCAAATACTAGTATATCAGATGTTTGTATTTGTAATAGATGGAAATGAATCACGTATATTATAATATGCGTTATATATATATATATATATATATATATATATATATATATATAATAAACAGAGTAGTATAATGATATATTGGTCTAATGCAAAAATAATATTGTGCTTTATTTATATAAAATATTATCGTTCTTCAACGCGTACAAGAACTAACTATTAAACATTGAACTTCCTTATTGTAAACTTAGATTATCTCGTCAATATAGGTCGACAATGGCAAATAGCGAAAGCATGCGATGCTGATGAAGATGATATACATATACTCGTGTACAGACGATAAAAAAACGCTAGAAAAATAATCGTATATAATAGCGCGATATCCTCAGTTAACATTCATAATCATTTACCATAAGAATGGTTAGTATCAATCTAACTAAGTTATTTATATAAGTAGGTTTAATTTGTCTATTAAATCTATATATATATATATATATATATATATATATATATTAGACTACGTTAAATATCCGACTGGTTATTTTGGCTATGTATAATTATTATTAAATAATTTTAAAAAATGTTAAATAATGTTAAATAAATTGTAATAATGTTATTCGAATTCACAGATAAAACTTGCAATAATATTGATATCGCTTATCGGCGTATCCCTATCGGGTTTGTGAATATATATATAAATATATATATATATATATATATATATATATATATATATATAATTTATGTCATATAACAAAGATGTGTGGGTCCAGCACATTTCCAACACATGCAGTAATATTGAATAAGTGGTATATGATTATTATAATATAATTATGTGTTTAATTATAAGTATAATGTGTATAGATATATATACTACATGTATTATAAAATGATATATTGAATCCTATTGAATTATTTAAAGGGTATAATAATTATATATAATTATTTTATTAATATTAATATGATGCTGTATGCTAATTAAATATATATATATATATATATATATATATATATATATATATATAACTTACCAATTTAACTAGATGTTGTATATGAACTTAGGATTATTTTATTTAATAGTTTTATTTAGTGTATATGTCTGTAAATCGTTTTAATAACATTAAGATAAAATAGATATATTTTAGTTACTACTATACGGATATTGTTTATATCATAATGTTTGATACATTTATACTCTAAAGTTTTCATAACTACATTTTTTAACACTAATATTTTCTAACGGCAATCTATTTTTAATTTATCTTTTTAAAGTTATCTTCCATTATCTTAACCAATATGTACCGTAGAGTTATGCAAATTATCTATAATATTTACAGAAGTTACTAGAATTGTAAACTCATCAACTACAATACAATTCAACAATATAAATGTTATATAAGAACGAATAAATGCTATTCAAAATGTGATTCTAAATAATTGAAATTAATATAACTATATCTTATATAACTATTGCAGATACATCAATGCCATATGAACACCCCAGGTTAATAATTATATATTTTAGTAGTTATATATATATATATATATATATATATATATATATATATTCCATTCAATTAGAATTATTGATATAGATAAAAAGTATTATATATATCTAAAATAATCGTATACAATGATTTTATAATTATATTGATTTTTTATAATAATCAATAATATAAAGTATTAATATTCATATTAAACATTTAGGGAATCGACAACGGAGTATGCTCCTAACACTACATATAGTGAAAATACGATACCTATAAACGGTTAGAATAGCATGTTATAATATATCAAATACATATACGTATTATAAAGGATACAATAGAGTGATATAACTATATTAATCTACATGAGATACTAACATATCAATTCATATAATAATATTAATACATACACATTTACCTGTTTATGTATATCATAATATTATATATCGTAACTTTACATTTCTATATTTTTATAAATATTATTTAAAGGAAATTTATTTTTAATTTATCCTTTTAAAGTTATCTTCCACTATCTTAACCAATATGTACCGTAGAGTTATGCAAATTATCTATAATATTTACAGAAGTTACTAGAATTATAAACTCATCAACTACAATACATTTTAACAATGCTTCTCCTAAATTAAATAAAATTTACGTTGATTGCATAAGGCCTTCTTGCGTAGCCGTTAGTATTTTATATATTTGATAATTAACTTGTACAATATAATACAAATTCATTATTTTAATGTAATTATTTATACAATCAACTCTAAATGATACAAATATTACAGACAAAAATTGGAATTTCTTTCTGGTATACATTAGGTCCAAATGATATCATGATTATTTCTTCTGCTACTATGTATTCGTCATTGTCAGGAACTGGACATTACCTTGGACATTTCCCTGTAAACAACAGGTAAATATATATTAGTATTTATAATATTATATAATAATGTTATTAAAAATATGAATATATAAATTATTATATATATTATACTGATTTAAAATAGATAATATATTAAATTCAGGATCACCATTACATATACAAAGGAGTCAACATCGTACAATATTACAATGGTATTTAATTTCCAAGGGTTAGTTAAAATATATATATATTAACAATATTATAATATTATTTATTATTATTTTTAAATCTCTTTGTAAGAATAGATAACTTTCTAATATTGTTTGACCAATATTATCAGTTAATAAGTTAATAATAATATATAATATAATATAATATAATATAACCATTATTACATTCATATATATATTTAAATATTTTGAATGGATATGATCAATACCAGGAAACAATCGTGGAAAAAGACTTGGGTTAACACGTGTATTTATTCATAAAATATTGTGTAAAATGTACGTGTTTGTACGGGAATTTAGCTATACCCTTAAACCCCTTTAAAGCCCTTTAACACGCGTAAAAAAACTTAACACGAATAATAAAGTAGTTTTTTCAAAATAAGAAAAAACTATATTTATTCAATTGATGTATTTATTTATAAAATTCTTTTTAATTATCACTTGATATCCTTTAGTGAATATTTCTTTATGGTATATGCTTAACAATAACATGTGAAATATATATATATATATATATATATATATATATATATATATATACTGTTTATATATTTATATGAACATAGAATTTAAAGATATAAATACTTAAATTATATATTATTTAAAATAATGTACTTCGTAGTATGGTCATAAATATAATATATTTAGTATATAATAATTAGATATATAATTTATAATTTATAAAGTAACGTCGTTCTCCCTGCCCTGAACGATTGAAAGTGTATTTATATATGAAATTATAATTATAAGTTAATATTCTATGTTAAACATATTATTTTATCAAAAAACATAGATTACCTATATTACTTACTATTATGATATATATATATATATATATACATATATATATATATATATATATATATATACAATACTTGAGTTAACTTGTGTTTTTACTCAACACCATATTGTGTGTTAATGTGTGTTTTACAATACTAGTTAAATTTACACACAAAATAAACGTGTCAACACATGTATTTTTTAATTGATTAGAAATTAATCAGCCATACAAATTTGTAATATTATTATACATATTATAATATATTATTATTATCTCTATTGCAATTAATATATATTAATAGCTAAATAACTTATTTGGCTTTTATAAATTACGATGTATTAATTATATAGTTAAAATATTATTTTTTAATATATAAAAAACATTAAAGTAAATATAGAAACAAATAAGTTAATAATGGCAATCTAATAATTGCCGTTATCTGTTAATTGTATATCATATCAATAATATAGCAATTTTTAAGTTTTCACAATAATATTCAACCCCAAACACCTACTTATATTAATGTTTCATTAAAATATTATAAAATAATTTCGTTTTATTAATTTATCATTTTATTGAACCCATATCTAAACTTGTTTAAAAGCATTATTATTATATTCACGTGCATATAAGTTGCATACATAATATATAATAATGTTATATTATATTGAGATATGTATATATATATATATATATATATATATGTATATATATATATATATATATATATATATATATATGTATATATATATATATATATATATATATATATATATATATATTCATACAGAAATATTAATGCCATAACAACTCGTAACACGACACCATCGCCTATAACATCAACAACGAGTTTCCCAAGTACGCTGCCAGCTCATCACATAAGAGGTTATATCAAATGTGACGTAATGTTATATAACATAGTTTCGAGTCATTTATATACTAATCGTACATGCATTTAAAAATAATAATCTACTTTGAATACAAATAAATTAAAGCGGTAAAAGATAAAGAAATAATTATATTATACATATAAATATAATTTATAGATACATTATTTACAGAGTGTAAACCAGATAAAATAATCACGGAAGATTCTATTATTCATGTGCGTTATCTAAACAAACAAGACTGTTCATGGGTCATCACTCCTTCTTTACAGGTATAACTCGCTAATTATTTGTTTACGGTAAATATTTAATATGCAATAATTTTTTTTTCCATACGTTAATTGTATAAATTAACTATCCAAGTTTTATTACACTGTAACTAATTAGGATAAACATGTATCAACAGTTAGGGTAAACATGTATCAACAGTTAGGATACACATATATCAACAGTTAAGGGACATACCAAGTCTGTATAGTAGTAACCTAATTATGGTACATATGAAATGAAGCGAATTCAAATTTCTTCATGTACCTAGATAAACATATTTAAAACATCGTACTCTATTTAAAACATCGGCATGTACCCAAAATAAACACACCCGTGTACCATGTAACTAAGGTAACGTAGTGTAACTTATTTAAAACATTACCATGTACCATAATAAACATATTTTTTCGAAATAAACACGTAGATTTCGAATTACGTTTCATTTTTTAAATAGAATATAAATTATTAGCATATTTTTTCTGTATGTATCTTTATTTGAATACATGTATGTGTTTTTTAGAGAAGCTATATACTTTGCTGATTTATTGACGAATACAATTTCACGAAGTATACTTCGAAATATATATGCAATACACATGAAAATTGCACAAATTGTTAAAATAAAAAAGTCTGTGTTATAGCACCGACTCAACTCGTGGAACATAATTTTTATATTCATTACTCTTTCAAATAAATCATGAACCGCTTTGATTCTTCCTAGTCGTGGTATAACTATATTTATAAATTGCACATTATTTAAATTGATTGCCATATAATTGACATCAATCTCCAATATACGAAATATTTTTTTAATCATTTCTATTAATTTGTTTATTTCTTTAAATAATAATTTTTTTAATAAACGACATTCTATTTGTATATATAAAAATTTTAAAACCTGTCTACTAGCTACATGCGATTTATCAACTGATTCAGAATAATTGTGTTGCGATTTCAAATTGTTTTCTAATGTTTCCATAATTATATTCACCATCACAAAATAGTTATTACTATTTAAGTTATCTTTTTTATCAAAATATCTATAATTAATCATCACCATTATCACTTCCTTCTATATCCATAGCTCCAATATTACCACCTCTAATAACCACCACTAATACATATATCACCAGTTATATTATTAATACAAGCGCAAGACATTGCGATCAATACATTTTAGGATTAAACGTGTATAATAATTGATATATATATATATATAATCGATATTAAATATTATAAGTAAATTTTAGAATGAACGCGAATTAATGTCGCGATTCATTATATTAATTATATACGACGCGCGCCACTCTCGCGGGCGTCGATTAGTCTAATCGATGATTGGTCGACGCGTAGATTAAAATTAAGTCGCGCCTTCTTTTATCAGCGGAATATTTTATTTATATATAGATGTATATACATTTATATGTATATATATTATAATTTTATCGATGTATATATGGCGTTTAAATGCGAACGCAATCGGAAACCGATTTAATATAACATATTTATAACGTAAATAAAATGTATTATACGTTCGTTTATTAACATAAAATTTATTTTAATTTATTTTTTAAAAAACTTATATAAAAATGAAAACCAATCAAAAACTTTAAAGCAAACATTCTAAGTATAGTATATAAACATAACCTAGCATAAATTTATATTATTTTATATAAAAAAACCTACAAAGAACTAAACCCAAACATATACCCAAACCCAAACCAAAACCAAAACCCAAACATTATATTTATAATACGCGAACATAGCTCGACATCGAATGTATTTTAATATATTTTAAAAAAGCCCAAATAAACCCAAACCAAAAAATAACCTAAAACCAAAATAAAATGTTATAATTATAGGATATGAACATATTCCGGCATCAAATTTAATTTAATTTATTTTAAAAAAATCCACACGGAACCAAACCAAAATTCAAACCCCCAAATTATAATTATAGTATATAAATATATCTCAGCATTAAAATAAGTATTATAATGCATTCTAAAAAAAGCCTACACAGAATCAAACCCAAACCAAAAACCAAAAACCAAAAACAAATAATATAATTATAGTCTAACATTTCCTGGCATCAAATTTATTTTAATTTATTCAAAACCCCACGTAGAACCAAACTTAAACAATATATTATAATTATATTATATAAACGTAGCTCGAGATTAAATATATATTATTTTACTTTTTAAAAAACCTATAAAGAACTAAATCCAAACCCCGACATATATCCAAAACGAACCCTAAAACCAAACATTATTATTAGTTGTTTACGAAGATAGCCTGAGATTAAATATATACTATTTTATTTATAAAAACAACCTCAGAAATAATCACAAATACAAACTCAAATCCAAACCTAAAACTAAAATCAAATCTAAAACTATAGTTTTAGGACTTATGAGTCCTAAACAGAATCCAAACCAAAAACATAAACCCAAACAATATAATTATAGTATATGAACTTAATCTGGCGTCAAAGTTATATTAAGTTATTCAAAAAAAAACTACACAGAAACAAAAAAAAATCCAAACCCGATACAAAAATTAGTTATCCCATATGATGGGAGTAATTGTTATAGTATTGCATATAGTGTATTTAATATATCATATTATAACGATACAGCAGTACTATACAATGCATACATTTAAATTCATATTCAAGTTTACGCTCACATAGTATCGCATATATATATTCCTATATACGTATATAAAGATTGAGAGCGCTGCGTGATTAATCGAAATGCCTGACGCATCGATTTACTCGAGACTCTCGAATTTCGATTTCAAAAAATTTCTAAAAATATAACGTCGATTATCTCGAAACTTATTATAAGAAATATCGATATCGCTGTAGTTAACATAAGATACGGACGAACTCTAAGACATAGGATTTAGGTATTTTCAAAAATAAGTAAATTAATACCCGAAATTCGGCTCCAAAAATGTAAAACCGAAAAAAGTGATTTTTCAAATTTACTACGAATTTACGGTACTAAAAATAGGTTTATCGAATATAAATATATATAATGAATTTATAGTTTTATCAATTATCTATCGCTAAGTTTAAATTTCTAAAAAAATATTAAATATTGGGTGAGAAACGAGCGCGAAAGCCGAGGCGAGAGGAGACATTTTTAAAATTGACGGTCTAAGTATATGAAATTTTTTGAGGAAACATAAATATTCTTTTTTTAGATTATGAAAATGGCCATCTTATAGATTTCGGGGTAAGGATTCCGAATTCGTTATTAATTTTTATTTATCTCATTCGAGTCGTCTTTAATCGCCGAGAAACCAACGCGTTCATAAAATCCTATACATATTTTAAAACACGTGTTGTAATTTCGAATCTAATAATAGAATGATATATAAAGCTATGTAAATCTATATATAAAATTCGAAGCTATATACGATATATTAGTATATATAATATATATATATATATATATATATATATATACATATATATATATATATATATATATATATATATATATATATACACACACATATATACGTATATATAGCAACTATATACGGTATATACGTATATGCATACGTATCGAGATAATTAAATATATATATAGATGTATACATATATATATATATATATATATATATATATATATATATATATATATATACACACACATACGTATATACATCTATATATATATATATATATATATATATATATATATATATATATATATACACACACACACATATATACGTATATATAGCAACTATATACGGTATATACGTATATGCATACGTATCGAGATAATTAAATATATAGATGTATACATATATATATACACATATATATATATATATATATATATATATATATATACCGTTATCGAGTAATCGCCGACGAAACTATCGAGTAAGTAACGCACGCCAAAAAAAGCCGTTAATTTCTGTCTGGGTACGATATCGGCCGCGTGTATAATAACGCTTAGAATAGGCTAGGCGGGCGTAATTAGATCGGTATTAGAGTACTCGCGGAAAGTAAATCTAAAAATATAGAGATCCTAAGTCGTAGCCTATACCCGTAGGTACCGGGACGCGAATTTTCTAAACTTTTCGAGTACTATCGAGCCTATAGAAAATTTCGAATACTTAATTTATTATACTAATATCGGAATTTCGCAATTTTTTTAGACGCTATTATATTTCTCCTCGGCTAGGGGAGGTCAGGGGAAAAATTAGAAAAATGCGAATTTTATTCGAAAACCGTATTTTAGAATACTTAATTTATTATACTAATACAATTATTTTCGACTTTTTTTCCGTTCCCCCGCGTTAAATACTCCTTGGAGAAGGGGGCTACCGTTTCGGAATTCGCGAAACGGTCTCGGTAAAGATTTTAGTATTTTATTAGTTAAGCGTCGATTAAGTATACTTAACCGATATAAAAATTTAAAAACTCGGTACCCCGTCGCTCGTACGGAGTCGGGGGTATAGGTAGTTTTTTGAAAAACGCGTCGACTACTATATTCGCCGAGTTAGCTATGTCGCAACGTTAACGAATCATGTCCTTAAGGACGTGTTGACCACGACGAAAGCCAAAAATCGGGCGAAAAGACATTTTCGGAGGGGAAAAAAATTTCGTAAAAATCAAATTTTTTCGTTCGCCCCTTTATCGGAGTTTCGGACGGGTCGTCAAAAATTTCCGAGTCCCCATCCCCATTATCGAATCCGCTACGGCCGTCGGCCGACGACGGGTGCGCGCTCGGATTTTATTACCCAAATTATATTATAGTAGAATAGTAGATCACTATTACCATCTCCACCTCTGCCATTACCACCACCACTACCACCATCACTACCATCTCCACCACTACCATTACCGCTACCCTTACCACCATCACTACCACCATCACTAGCATATCCACCACTACCATTACCACTACCATTACCAATACCATTACCACTACCACTTCTACTACTAATACCACAGTCGCTAATTATAATATTTTTCATTTTTAATATATACCAAAATTTCTGTATATTTGAGGGTGTTATTTATTTTTTATTATATAAATTAATCCTCACATATCCTCATTAAAATATCCTTAATAGATAGTATATTTCTACTAACATTACTTATATTGTATATCAAACTCGTTATATAATAGGTATTTTAATAATAGAGTAATAATAATATTAGTAGTGTTAAATTAAGATCTAAATTATGAATGCAAATGTATTTTATTATATATCTATAATTATATTAAATTATATAAAAATCACATTATTACATAAACAATATAAATTTTATTTAAAAACATCAATTATATTTAAATTAATCAAAAATATTATATAAAAGAAATATGTTATAAATATATTACAGAAAATATTAATTTAATATAATAAATAAATAATTGTTTTATATAATTATTTATAATAGTATATTCATAACAAGACAATGATTTTGAATAATATTATTATATAATGCTATTTATTTTAATCAATTATTTTAATCTATATTTCACTTCTACGCATATTCACATATTTTGTATGATTTAATGATCATATATTTGAATAAATAAAATTAATTATTTTAGATAATTAGGATATTAATATATGAAATTTCGTTATATATTCTATTTTTTATCATAAATACATAAATTACAATACTAATTATTAGTTTTTCACTAATTTAAATTTTAACTAAAAAACATATAAATTAGTCCATTTATATTGCGTTTTGTGATCTGCAATTTTAACAATATATAAATAACAATGTATAAATATAAATTTAAAATACAAATGATTAAATATTTTATTATTGATTATTAATTATTAATTGAGATAGATAATAAATATTTAGATATTTTTTGGATATAATTATTTTAAATATATATTAAATTCTGATTCTCACATTTAACGATATTTCGATATTTCAATATTGGATATCTCAGCAAAACTAAAACCACGTTGCTATGGAATTTATAGAAAACATAAAATCATCAATCATAAAACGTATTCATTGGTCTGCAAGGGTGATTAATATTGAGTTATAATAGAATTCTACATAAATTATATATTTTGATAGTTAAAAATCTAATTTAACAAAATCAAAGTGCCGGTTTATACGAAGTGTACTTTTTTTTAAAACACCCTAATATAACTGTAACTGTATATACCTAATATAACTGTAAATAGACTGACGTAATACCCCCATTGTATACGTCACTTCCTCGCATACTATCTCCATAACTTGATTATTAATAAAGAAAACAATTGAACTTGTTATCATAATAACTAAAGCCCGATATATTAAATATATACGCTAGTTTATATATATATATATATATATATATATATATATATATTTACAGGATTCTGTAAAGATATACACCAACTATGTAATTGAACGGCACAGAACTTGTAGCTATGATGCATTGATGTTTATAAGTGGTGGTATTCATTTCAAAAGGTGTGGAAAATCTACGTTTAGGATAACCTTTACAAATACCCAGCGGTTAGTATATTATAGTTTTAATTAATGAGTTAGGTTATAAATTCATAATTAACATTTACATTAATGTATGCGATATTTATATATGCTTTGGAATACTATAATCAACATCATACAATATAATTATAATATATTATGAATTAATATAGAATATTAAAAAAAATTAGTTATAATTATTTCTTTTTTTAAATTCATATATTTATTATATTTATGTTTATTAGTTACTTTATAATATGTATACTCATTTACATTACATTGTATAGGGTGTAATGTATGTTTCTAATTAAGTTTGTATTTAAGTTAATATATATTTAATTACATTTCAGAATAGAAATTAAATTTAAAACTGATCATTCTGTCACAAGCAATGATTTTAAAATCAGCATTCGATTTTATAATGAGGCTAATAATACATCTACTGGTTAATATATATTTTATTTATAATAATAACTAAATATAGAATCATTATATTATCGTAATCATTATACTAAACTATATGTATTGTATTAATTTGACATATATATATAATATATATATATATATATATATATATATATATATATATATATACTAATATATAGGTAATATGCAAACATACTTATAAAATACGAAATAATTCATATTTAATAACAAATAATTAAAATAATAATTAGACTATATATTGTATACATCTATACATTTCATTCATATTACAGGAACATTATTAAGTATTATTTTAACATGCACTATTTTATTGAATTTTCATTTGTAGTGTCAACTTAACGTTATGTGGATGGATATATTCCTGCTTACGAATATTGGCTTAAATGTTATGTAACATTCTTCATACTATTTATCTTCTGCAATTTTCTTAAACTTATCCTGTTCATGATACTGATATTATTGTGATTACTATTTGATCGCTGTTATTAGCATAATTATGTATTCTATCTCGGTATATATATACATTAATAATTAAATAAATAATAAAGTAATGCATTTTTCAATCAATTCTTTCAATATATAAATATGTTATATTAGGAGTGATACTTTATTTGGTGGTGGTGGTGGTAGTAGCAGTAGCAGTAGCAGTAGCAGTAGCAGTAGCAGTAGCAGTAGCAGTAGCAGTAGCAGTAGCAGTAGCAGTAGCAGTAGCAGTAGCAGTAGCAGTAGCAGTAGCAGTAGCAGTAGCAGTAGCAGTAGCAGTAGCAGTAGCAGTAGCAGTAGCAGTAGCAGTAGCAGTAGCAGTAGCAGTAGCAGTAGCAGTAGCAGTAGCAGTAGCAGTAGCAGTAGCAGTAGCAGTAGCAGTAGCAGTAGCAGTAGCAGTAGCAGTAGCAGTAGCAGTAGCAGTAGCAGTAGCAGTAGCAGTAGCAGTAGAAGTAGCAGTAGAAGTAGAAGTAGCAGTAGCAGTAGCAGTAGCAGTAGCAGTAGCAGTAGCAGTAGCAGTAGCAGTAGCAGTAGCAGTAGCAGTAGCAGTAGCAGTAGCAGTAGCAGTAGCAGTAGCAGTAGCAGTAGCAGTAGCAGTAGCAGTAGCAGTAGCAGTAGCAGTAGCAGTAGCAGTAGCAGTAGCAGTAGCAGTAGCAGTAGCAGTAGCAGTAGCAGTAGCAGTAGCAGTAGCAGTAGCAGTAGCAGTAGCAGTAGCAGTAGCAGTAGCAGTAGCAGTAGCAGTAGCAGTAGCAGTAGCAGTAGCAGTAGCAGTAGCAGTAGCAGTAGCAGTAGCAGTAGCAGTAGCAGTAGCAGTAGCAGTAGCAGTAGCAGTAGCAGTAGCAGTAGCAGTAGCAGTAGCAGTAGCAGTAGCAGTAGCAGTAGCAGTAGCAGTAGCAGTAGCAGTAGCAGTAGCAGTAGCAGTAGCAGTAGCAGTAGCAGTAGCAGTAGCAGTAGCAGTAGCAGTAGCAGTAGCAGTAGCAGTAGCAGTAGCAGTAGCAGTAGCAGTAGCAGTAGCAGTAGCAGTAGCAGTAGCAGTAGCAGTAGCAGTAGCAGTAGCAGTAGCAGTAGCAGTAGCAGTAGCAGTAGCAGTAGCAGTAGCAGTAGCAGTAGCAGTAGCAGTAGCAGTAGCAGTAGCAGTAGCAGTAGCAGTAGCAGTAGCAGTAGCAGTAGTAGCAGTAGCAGTAGCAGTAGCAGTAGCAGTAGCAGTAGCAGTAGCAGTAGCAGTAGCAGTAGCAGTAGCAGTAGCAGTAGCAGTAGCAGTAGCAGTAGCAGTAGCAGTAGCAGTAGCAGTAGCAGTAGCAGTAGCAGTAGCAGTAGCAGTAGCAGTAGCAGTAGCAGTAGCAGTAGCAGTAGCAGTAGCAGTAGCAGTAGCAGTAGCAGTAGCAGTAGCAGTAGCAGTAGCAGTAGCAGTAGCAGTAGCAGTAGCAGTAGCAGTAGCAGTAGCAGTAGCAGTAGCAGTAGCAGTAGCAGTAGCAGTAGCAGTAGCAGTAGCAGTAGCAGTAGCAGTAGCAGTAGCAGTAGCAGTAGCAGTAGCAGTAGCAGTAGCAGTAGCAGTAGCAGTAGCAGTAGCAGTAGCAGTAGCAGTAGCAGTAGCAGTAGCAGTAGCAGTAGCAGTAGCAGTAGCAGTAGCAGTAGCAGTAGCAGTAGCAGTAGCAGTAGCAGTAGCAGTAGCAGTAGCAGTAGCAGTAGCAGTAGCAGTAGCAGTAGCAGTAGCAGTAGCAGTAGCAGTAGCAGTAGCAGTAGCAGTAGCAGTAGCAGTAGCAGTAGCAGTAGCAGTAGCAGTAGCAGTAGCAGTAGCAGTAGCAGTAGCAGTAGCAGTAGCAGTAGCAGTAGCAGTAGCAGTAGCAGTAGCAGTAGCAGTAGCAGTAGCAGTAGCAGTAGCAGTAGCAGTAGCAGTAGCAGTAGCAGTAGCAGTAGCAGTAGCAGTAGCAGTAGCAGTAGCAGTAGCAGTAGCAGTAGCAGTAGCAGTAGCAGTAGCAGTAGCAGTAGCAGTAGCAGTAGCAGTAGCAGTAGCAGTAGCAGTAGCAGTAGCAGTAGCAGTAGCAGTAGCAGTAGCAGTAGCAGTAGCAGTAGCAGTAGCAGTAGCAGTAGCAGTAGCAGTAGCAGTAGCAGTAGCAGTAGCAGTAGCAGTAGCAGTAGCAGTAGCAGTAGCAGTAGCAGTAGCAGTAGCAGTAGCAGTAGCAGTAGCAGTAGCAGTAGCAGTAGCAGTAGCAGTAGCAGTAGCAGTAGCAGTAGCAGTAGCAGTAGCAGTAGCAGTAGCAGTAGCAGTAGCAGTAGCAGTAGCAGTAGCAGTAGCAGTAGCAGTAGCAGTAGCAGTAGCAGTAGCAGTAGCAGTAGCAGTAGCAGTAGCAGTAGCAGTAGCAGTAGCAGTAGCAGTAGCAGTAGCAGTAGCAGTAGCAGTAGCAGTAGCAGTAGCAGTAGCAGTAGCAGTAGCAGTAGCAGTAGCAGTAGCAGTAGCAGTAGCAGTAGCAGTAGCAGTAGCAGTAGCAGTAGCAGTAGCAGTAGCAGTAGCAGTAGCAGTAGCAGTAGCAGTAGCAGTAGCAGTAGCAGTAGCAGTAGCAGTAGCAGTAGCAGTAGCAGTAGCAGTAGCAGTAGCAGTAGCAGTAGCAGTAGCAGTAGCAGTAGCAGTAGCAGTAGCAGTAGCAGTAGCAGTAGCAGTAGCAGTAGCAGTAGCAGTAGCAGTAGCAGTAGCAGTAGCAGTAGCAGTAGCAGTAGCAGTAGCAGTAGCAGTAGCAGTAGCAGTAGAGTAGCAGTAGCAGTAGCAGTAGCAGTAGCAGTAGCAGTAGCAGTAGCAGTAGCAGTAGCAGTAGCAGTAGCAGTAGCAGTAGCAGTAGCAGTAGCAGTAGCAGTAGCAGTAGCAGTAGCAGTAGCAGTAGCAGTAGCAGTAGCAGTAGCAGTAGCAGTAGCAGTAGCAGTAGCAGTAGCAGTAGCAGTAGCAGTAGCAGTAGCAGTAGCAGTAGCAGTAGCAGTAGCAGTAGCAGTAGCAGTAGCAGTAGCAGTAGCAGTAGCAGTAGCAGTAGCAGTAGCAGTAGCAGTAGCAGTAGCAGTAGCAGTAGCAGTAGCAGTAGCAGTAGCAGTAGCAGTAGCAGTAGCAGTAGCAGTAGCAGTAGCAGTAGCAGTAGCAGTAGCAGTAGCAGTAGCAGTAGCAGTAGCAGTAGCAGTAGCAGTAGCAGTAGCAGTAGCAGTAGCAGTAGCAGTAGCAGTAGCAGTAGCAGTAGCAGTAGCAGTAGCAGTAGCAGTAGCAGTAGCAGTAGCAGTAGCAGTAGCAGTAGCAGTAGCAGTAGCAGTAGCAGTAGCAGTAGCAGTAGCAGTAGCAGTAGCAGTAGCAGTAGCAGTAGCAGTAGCAGTAGCAGTAGCAGTAGCAGTAGCAGCAGCAGCAGCAGCAGCAGCAGCAGCAGCAGCAGCAGCAGCAGCAGCAGCAGCAGCAGCAGCAGCAGCAGCAGCAGCAGCAGCAGCAGCAGCAGCAGCAGCAGCAGCAGCAGCAGCAGCAGCAGCAGTAGCAGTAGCAGTAGCAGTAGCAGTAGCAGTAGCAGTAGCAGTAGCAGTAGCAGTAGCAGTAGCAGTAGCAGTAGCAGTAGCAGTAGCAGTAGCAGTAGCAGTAGCAGTAGCAGTAGCAGTAGCAGTAGCAGTAGCAGTAGCAGTAGCAGTAGCAGTAGCAGTAGCAGTAGCAGTAGCAGTAGCAGTAGCAGTAGCAGTAGCAGTAGCAGTAGCAGTAGCAGTAGCAGTAGCAGTAGCAGTAGCAGTAGCAGTAGCAGTAGCAGTAGCAGTAGCAGTAGCAGTAGCAGTAGCAGTAGCAGTAGCAGTAGCAGTAGCAGTAGCAGTAGCAGTAGCAGTAGCAGTAGCAGTAGCAGTAGCAGTAGCAGTAGCAGTAGCAGTAGCAGTAGCAGTAGCAGTAGCAGTAGCAGTAGCAGTAGCAGTAGCAGTAGCAGTAGCAGTAGCAGTAGCAGTAGCAGTAGCAGTAGCAGTAGCAGTAGCAGTAGCAGTAGCAGTAGCAGTAGCAGTAGCAGTAGCAGTAGCAGTAGCAGTAGCAGTAGCAGTAGCAGTAGCAGTAGCAGTAGCAGTAGCAGTAGCAGTAGCAGTAGCAGTAGCAGTAGCAGTAGCAGTAGCAGTAGCAGTAGCAGTAGCAGTAGCAGTAGCAGTAGCAGTAGCAGTAGCAGTAGCAGTAGCAGTAGCAGTAGCAGTAGCAGTAGCAGTAGCAGTAGCAGTAGCAGTAGCAGTAGCAGTAGCAGTAGCAGTAGCAGTAGCAGTAGCAGTAGCAGTAGCAGTAGCAGTAGCAGTAGCAGTAGCAGTAGCAGTAGCAGTAGCAGTAGCAGTAGCAGTAGCAGTAGCAGTAGCAGTAGCAGTAGCAGTAGCAGTAGCAGTAGCAGTAGCAGTAGCAGTAGCAGTAGCAGTAGCAGTAGCAGTAGCAGTAGCAGTAGCAGTAGCAGTAGCAGTAGCAGTAGCAGTAGCAGTAGCAGTAGCAGTAGCAGTAGCAGTAGCAGTAGCAGTAGCAGTAGCAGTAGCAGTAGCAGTAGCAGTAGCAGTAGCAGTAGCAGTAGCAGTAGCAGTAGCAGTAGCAGTAGCAGTAGCAGTAGCAGTAGCAGTAGCAGTAGCAGTAGCAGTAGCAGTAGCAGTAGCAGTAGCAGTAGCAGTAGCAGTAGCAGTAGCAGTAGCAGTAGCAGTAGCAGTAGCAGTAGCAGTAGCAGTAGCAGTAGCAGTAGCAGTAGCAGTAGCAGTAGCAGTAGCAGTAGCAGTAGCAGTAGCAGTAGCAGTAGCAGTAGCAGTAGCAGTAGCAGTAGCAGTAGCAGTAGCAGTAGCAGTAGCAGTAGTAGTAGTAGTAGTAGTAGTAGTAGTAGTAGTAGTAGTAGTAGTAGTAGTAGTAGTAGTAGTAGTAGTAGTAGTAGTAGTAGTAGTAGTAGTAGTAGTAGTAGTAGTAGTAGTAGTAGTAGTAGTAGTAGTAGTAGTAGTAGTAGTAGTAGTAGTAGTAGTAGTAGTAGTAGTAGTAGTAGTAGTAGTAGTAGTAGTAGTAGTAGTAGTAGTAGTAGTAGTAGTAGTAGTAGTAGTAGTAGTAGTAGTAGTAGTAGTAGTAGTAGTAGTAGTAGTAGTAGTAGTAGTAGTAGTAGTAGTAGTAGTAGTAGTAGTAGTAGTAGTAGTAGTAGTAGTAGTAGTAGTAGTAGTAGTAGTAGTAGTAGTAGTAGTAGTAGTAGTAGTAGTAGTAGTAGTAGTAGTAGTAGTAGTAGTAGTAGTAGTAGTAGTAGTAGTAGTAGTAGTAGTAGTAGTAGTAGTAGTAGTAGTAGTAGTAGTAGTAGTAGTAGTAGTAGTAGTAGTAGTAGTAGTAGTAGTAGTAGTAGTAGTAGTAGTAGTAGTAGTAGTAGTAGTAGTAGTAGTAGTAGTAGTAGTAGTAGTAGTAGTAGTAGTAGTAGTAGTAGTAGTAGTAGTAGTAGTAGTAGTAGTAGTAGTAGTAGTAGTAGTAGTAGTAGTAGTAGTAGTAGTAGTAGTAGTAGTAGTAGTAGTAGTAGTAGTAGTAGTAGTAGTAGTAGTAGTAGTAGTAGTAGTAGTAGTAGTAGTAGTAGTAGTAGTAGTAGTAGTAGTAGTAGTAGTAGTAGTAGTAGTAGTAGTAGTAGTAGTAGTAGTAGTAGTAGTAGTAGTAGTAGTAGTAGTAGTAGTAGTAGTAGTAGTAGTAGTAGTAGTAGTAGTAGTATAGTAGTAGTAGTAGTAGTAGTAGTAGTAGTAGTAGTAGTAGTAGTAGTAGTAGTAGTAGTAGTAGTAGTAGTAGTAGTAGTAGTAGTAGTAGTAGTAGTAGTAGTAGTAGTAGTAGTAGTAGTAGTAGTAGTAGTAGTAGTAGTAGTAGTAGTAGTAGTAGTAGTAGTAGTAGTAGTAGTAGTAGTAGTAGTAGTAGTAGTAGTAGTAGTAGTAGTAGTAGTAGTAGTAGTAGTAGTAGTAGTAGTGTAGTAGTAGTAGTAGTAGTAGTAGTAGTAGTAGTAGTAGTAGTAGTAGTAGTAGTAGTAGTAGTAGTAGTAGTAGTAGTAGTAGTAGTAGTAGTAGTAGTAGTAGTAGTAGTAGTAGTAGTAGTAGTAGTAGTAGTAGTAGTAGTAGTAGTAGTAGTAGTAGTAGTAGTAGTAGTAGTAGTAGTAGTAGTAGTAGTAGTAGTAGTAGTAGTAGTAGTAGTAGTAGTAGTAGTAGTAGTAGTAGTAGTAGTAGTAGTAGTAGTAGTAGTAGTAGTAGTAGTAGTAGTAGTAGTAGTAGTAGTAGTAGTAGTAGTAGTAGTAGTAGTAGTAGTAGTAGTAGTAGTAGTAGTAGTAGTAGTAGTAGTAGTAGTAGTAGTAGTAGTAGTAGTAGTAGTAGTAGTAGTAGTAGTAGTAGTAGTAGTAGTAGTAGTAGTAGTAGTAGTAGTAGTAGTAGTAGTAGTAGTAGTAGTAGTAGTAGTAGTAGTAGTAGTAGTAGTAGTAGTAGTAGTAGTAGTAGTAGTAGTAGTAGTAGTAGTAGTAGTAGTAGTAGTAGTAGTAGTAGTAGTAGTAGTAGTAGTAGTAGTAGTAGTAGTAGTAGTAGTAGTAGTAGTAGTAGTAGTAGTAGTAGTAGTAGTAGTAGTAGTAGTAGTAGTAGTAGTAGTAGTAGTAGTAGTAGTAGTAGTAGTAGTAGTAGTAGTAGTAGTAGTAGTAGTAGTAGTAGTAGTAGTAGTAGTAGTAGTAGTAGTAGTAGTAGTAGTAGTAGTAGTAGTAGTAGTAGTAGTAGTAGTAGTAGTAGTAGTAGTAGTAGTAGTAGTAGTAGTAGTAGTAGTAGTAGTAGTAGTAGTAGTAGTAGTAGTAGTAGTAGTAGTAGTAGTAGTAGTAGTAGTAGTAGTAGTAGTAGTAGTAGTAGTAGTAGTAGTAGTAGTAGTAGTAGTAGTAGTAGTAGTAGTAGTAGTAGTAGTAGTAGTAGTAGTAGTAGTAGTAGTAGTAGTAGTAGTAGTAGTAGTAGTAGTAGTAGTAGTAGTAGTAGTAGTAGTAGTAGTAGTAGTAGTAGTAGTAGTAGTAGTAGTAGTAGTAGTAGTAGTAGTAGTAGTAGTAGTAGTAGTAGTAGTAGTAGTAGTAGTAGTAGTAGTAGTAGTAGTAGTAGTAGTAGTAGTAGTAGTAGTAGTAGTAGTAGTAGTAGTAGTAGTAGTAGTAGTAGTAGTAGTAGTAGTAGTAGTAGTAGTAGTAGTAGTAGTAGTAGTAGTAGTAGTAGTAGTAGTAGTAGTAGTAGTAGTAGTAGTAGTAGTAGTAGTAGTAGTAGTAGTAGTAGTAGTAGTAGTAGTAGTAGTAGTAGTAGTAGTAGTAGTAGTAGTAGTAGTAGTAGTAGTAGTAGTAGTAGTAGTAGTAGTAGTAGTAGTAGTAGTAGTAGTAGTAGTAGTAGTAGTAGTAGTAGTAGTAGTAGTAGTAGTAGTAGTAGTAGTAGTAGTAGTAGTAGTAGTAGTAGTAGTAGTAGTAGTAGTAGTAGTAGTAGTAGTAGTAGTAGTAGTAGTAGTAGTAGTAGTAGTAGTAGTAGTAGTAGTAGTAGTAGTAGTAGTAGTAGTAGTAGTAGTAGTAGTAGTAGTAGTAGTAGTAGTAGTAGTAGTAGTAGTAGTAGTAGTAGTAGTAGTAGTAGTAGTAGTAGTAGTAGTAGTAGTAGTAGTAGTAGTAGTAGTAGTAGTAGTAGTAGTAGTAGTAGTAGTAGTAGTAGTAGTAGTAGTAGTAGTAGTAGTAGTAGTAGTAGTAGTAGTAGTAGTAGTAGTAGTAGTAGTAGTAGTAGTAGTAGTAGTAGTAGTAGTAGTAGTAGTAGTAGTAGTAGTAGTAGTAGTAGTAGTAGTAGTAGTAGTAGTAGTAGTAGTAGTAGTAGTAGTAGTAGTAGTAGTAGTAGTAGTAGTAGTAGTAGTAGTAGTAGTAGTAGTAGTAGTAGTAGTAGTAGTAGTAGTAGTAGTAGTAGTAGTAGTAGTAGTAGTAGTAGTAGTAGTAGTAGTAGTAGTAGTAGTAGTAGTAGTAGTAGTAGTAGTAGTAGTAGTAGTAGTAGTAGTAGTAGTAGTAGTAGTAGTAGTAGTAGTAGTAGTAGTAGTAGTAGTAGTAGTAGTAGTAGTAGTAGTAGTAGTAGTAGTAGTAGTAGTAACCTTGTAACCTTGTAACCAATTGGGTTTATTCACTTCCATCAACTCCAATGTGGAGTTTTCGGCCGTGATTTTTAGTTATTGATAGGCGATGGAGAATAAATAAGTTTTTAATTTTCGTTTAAAGGAAGGAGTGGACGATAAGGATCTGAGCGAAGTTGGTAGGCTATTCCATAGTTTGGGAGCAGCAATAGAGAAGGCAGATTGTTGTTTTATTGTGAGGTTTGTGCAGTTGTGTGTGTGTAATTTATATTGGTTTTCAGTACGTTGGGATCTGGAGGGATTGTAGTCAGTCAGTAGGTCAGTCAAGTAGTCTGGTTTATTGTGATGTGTAGCTAGATGAGTGAGAAGTATAATTTTGTATTGGATTCGCTGTGTGATGGGTAGCCAGTGTAGTATTTTGAGATATGGAGTTATATGAGTTCTGGAGTATTTAGGGATGCGGTAAACTATGCGTGCGGCGGAATATAGTAGTTTGGTGAAAGGAATTATAGAATTTCGGGGAAGTCTGTGTAGTGTAGAGTTGCAGTAGTCGATTCTAGGCAGTATTAGGGATGTAACAAGCAGTTGGGCGAGCTTGGTGGTAATGGAGGGTCTAATTAGACGGATAGTGTGGAGTGTTCGATTAATGGATTTTGATAAGGAAGTTGTGTATTGAGAGAAGGATAGTTTTTGATCGAAGATTATACCAAGGTTTTGAGCGGTGGAAGAGTATTTAATTATTTGGTTATTGATCCGAATTGAAGGTATATTTGTGGAAGTTGTAGGGGATTTAATTAGTAGTACAGTTGTTTTGTTAGTATTTAGGGAAAGAGAGTTGGAAGCAAGCCAACCACTAATTTCGTCTAAGCAGTTGTTTAGTATAGATATGTTAGTAGAAGGATCTGGTAAGCTACAGTATATTTGAATGTCATCAGCATATGTATGGAAATTGATGTCAGGGTATCTGTCGAATATGTCAAGTAGAGGTGCTAGGAGTAGTAGTAGTAGTAGTAGTAGTAGTAGTAGTAGTAGTAGTAGTAGTAGTAGTAGTAGTAGTAGTAGTAGTAGTAGTAGTAGTAGTAGTAGTAGTAGTAGTAGTAGTAGTAGTAGTAGTAGTAGTAGTAGTAGTAGTAGTAGTAGTAGTAGTAGTAGTAGTAGTAGTAGTAGTAGTAGTAGTAGTAGTAGTAGTAGTAGTAGTAGTAGTAGTAGTAGTAGTAGTAGTAGTAGTAGTAGTAGTAGTAGTAGTAGTAGTAGTAGTAGTAGTAGTAGTAGTAGTAGTAGTAGTAGTAGTAGTAGTAGTAGTAGTAGTAGTAGTAGTAGTAGTAGTAGTAGTAGTAGTAGTAGTAGTAGTAGTAGTAGTAGTAGTAGTAGTAGTAGTAGTAGTAGTAGTAGTAGTAGTAGTAGTAGTAGTAGTAGTAGTAGTAGTAGTAGTAGTAGTAGTAGTAGTAGTAGTAGTAGTAGTAGTAGTAGTAGTAGTAGTAGTAGTAGTAGTAGTAGTAGTAGTAGTAGTAGTAGTAGTAGTAGTAGTAGTAGTAGTAGTATTAGTAGTAGTAGTAGTAGTAGTAGTAGTAGTAGTAGTAGTAGTAGTAGTAGTAGTAGTAGTAGTAGTAGTAGTAGTAGTAGTAGTAGTAGTAGTAGTAGTAGTAGTAGTAGTAGTAGTAGTAACCTTGTAACCTTGTAACCAATTGGGTTTATTCACTTCCATCAACTTCAATGTGGAGTTTTCGGCCGTGATTTTTAGTTATTGATAGGCGATGGAGAATAAATAAGTTTTTAATTTTCGTTTAAAGGAAGGAGTGGACGATAAGGATCTGAGCGAAGTTGGTAGGCTATTCCATAGTTTGGGAGCAGCAATAGAGAAGGCAGATTGTTGTTTTATTGTGAGGTTTGTGCAGTTGTGTGTGTGTAATTTATATTGGTTTTCAGTACGTTGGGATCTGGAGGGATTGTAGTCAGTCAGTAGGTCAGTCAAGTAGTCTGGTTTATTGTGATGTGTAGCTAGATGAGTGAGACGTATAATTTTGTATTGGATTCGCTGTGTGATGGGTAGCCAGTGTAGTATTTTAAGATATGGAGTTATATGAGTTCTGGAGTATTTAGGGATGCGGTAAACTATGCGTGCGGCGGAATATAGTAGTTTGGTGAAAGGAATTATAGAATTTCGGGGAAGTCTGTGTAGTGTAGAGTTGCAGTAGTCGATTCTAGGCAGTATTAGGGATGTAACAAGCAGTTGGGCGAGCTTGGTGGTGATGGAGGGTCTAATTAGACGGATAGTGTGGAGTGTTCGATTAATGGATTTTGATAAGGAAGTTGTGTATTGAGAGAAAGATAATTTTTGATCGAAAATTATACCAAGGTTTTGAGCGGTGGAAGAGTATTTAATTATTTGGTTATTGATCCGAATTGAAGGTATATTTGTGGAAGTTGTAGGGGATTTAATTAGTAGTACAGTTGTTTTGTTAGTATTTAGGGAAAGAGAGTTGGAGGCAAGCCAACCACTAATTTCGTCTAAGCAGTTGTTTAGTATAGATATGTTAGTAGAGGGATCTGGTAAGCTGCAGTATATTTGAATGTCATCAGCATATGTGTGGAAATGTATTTCTGGGTATCTGTCGAATATGTCAAGTAGAGGTGCTAGGTATATGTTAAACAGTATTGGAGCGAGAACAGAGCCCTGAGGAACTCCGTGAGAGATTATGCGTGGTTTAGTTTTATATGAGTCGATGCATACTGAGTATGTGCGACTTTCAAGGTAGGATGTAAACCAATCTAGTGCAGTGCCTGTAATTCCGATACACTGCAGCCGACGGATTAGCAAGCTGTGGTCTATGGTGTCGAAAGCAGCGGAGAGGTCGAGGAAAATAATAATGGAGCAGTGTTTTGTTGGATGGAGTAGTATATTATTTAGTACATGTGTTAGTGCGGTTTCAGTACTCTTGTAAGTCGTGTAGGCACTTTGGAATTGGTTCAGTATGTTATTGTTGTCGAGATAGTCGTGTAGTTGGGAAGATACAATTCTTTCAAGAGTTTTGGATATATATGATAGATTGGAAATTGGACGGTAGTTGGAGAGATCAGATTTATCATGTGGGTTATTTTTTTTTAGTATAGGAGTGACATGTGCATTTTTCATATGAGCGGGAACTTTGCCAGAGATGAGGGAGAGGTCGATTATTTGTTTGTATAATGGAGAGAGTAGTGTAGTTAGTTTGTTTAGGAGTATTAAAGGTATCGGATCTAGCATGCATACTGATTTTACTGAGAGGAGGAGATTATTGATGGATGCTATGGAGGGGGTTTTGAAGGAGTCAAGTGAATATGATGGAGTTAACAGGGATGGCAATGTTGGACTAGGAAGCGAGTTTATTATATTAATTATTTTGTTGTTGAAGTAGTTGTCGAAGTTGGCTGAGTTTGTGGATGCCGGACAATCGGGAAGTATGCGGGGAGTAGTGCGTCCGAGTAGAGAATTCGATATTTGATATAGTTTTTTAGCATTGTTACCGGCGGCTGTTATAGTATCGGTGTAGTATTCACGTTTCGCCTTCTTAATCAGTTGTCTATATTTACTAGAGAGTTGTTTGAAACTAGTGAGGTTTTCTTCGCTTTTATGCTTTCTCCATTTTTTTTCTGTATATCGAAGCTGACGTTTAGTAAGCGATAGATTACGGTTGAACCATTTAGTGTTAAGTCGAGGGGTAATTGTTTTTGTCAAGGTTGGAGCTAGTCTATTTAGTGTTTTTAGTAGTGAGGAGTCAAGGGAGTTTATGTCTGGATAGTCGGCAAAGGTTGATAGGTGGGACATCAAGTCATTGGTGAAGTCAGTAATGGTAATATTTTTTGTTTTTCTGAATTGAATAGTTTTAGTAAGTCGTTTGGATCTGGGGAACTGTAGGTTAAATGTTATGATAAGATGATCAGTAACTAAAGATATAACGGATGTATTTAGTATAATGTTAGGTGTGTTGAGTGCTATTATTAGGTCAAGGATATTTCCGGATGTGTGAGTAGGTGAATTCACATATTGGGAACAGTTATTAGAGTCAATCGCATGTAGAAATCGTTTTGAGTATAGAGAGGAGGAGGATAATGGGATATTAAAGTCACCTAGGAGTATCGATTGATTGGTTAGAGATGACATAATGTTGTCAATTTCGTCGATGAAAGATGAGGTTGAATTGTGTGGAGGTCTATATATTGTTATAAGTGTAAAAGGGAGGGAGTTTACTGGGTGGAATGTACATTTAAATGCTTCTGAGTGGTCAAGGTGTAGATCACTACTGTGTATTAATTTTATATTATTTCTGTATAGGACACCGATTCCACCGCCGTAATTTGGTCCGAGTCGGGGAAGATGGGTAAATCTTAATGATTTCGTATTAAGACTGGATATTATTGGTATATCGTTATCTGATAACCAGGTTTCTGTAATGCATAATATGTCTATATCGAGGTCGTGCATAAGATCGATTATAATATCGGTTTTGTTTCTTACAGATTGTACGTTTAGAGTTGCTAATTTCAGTAATCTATTATGGAGTGAGGTATCAGGTTGTAAGTGGATTTTAGAAGGTGTGGTTTGTGGTGTGTGTGTAGGGCTATATGCCGTAGGGGATACTGAGCTATTGATAGGGAGAGAGATTGATTTGTTCTGCAGTGATGAAGGGGGAGGTGGTGATACAGTGGTATGTGGTGGGGATGATTGTAGATGATTGTTCAATGGTATATGGGAGGGCCAGGAGAAAGGTAAGTCGATTCGATGTCATTGTGGGTTTGGAGTTGTAATCGGAGGCATACTATTTGTTGGAGGGGAAACGATATTGACAGTTGGGGTGGAGTTGCTTGAGTTAGGTGATGGTGGGGCTGCTTTTGTGGATAATTTGAAATTCTCATATGATGCTGACCATTTGTTAAATTCTGAGTCAGATATAAGCAGATCATTGTTGATCCAATCAATTCTGGAGTTTAGGACATGCCTCAGTTCAAACTTGTCAGTATTATCGTTGAAGGTGCATTTCACATTACGGGGTGCGAGACCCTGCTTTATAGCATGGTAAATAATGCTACCCCGCATTCTCATGTTGTGAGAACGATCAGTTCGGATAAATAGATGACTGAAAGTTGGATTGGATTTGATGACGCGTCTCTGTGATAGTAGAAAAGATGTGCAGGATGTTGGTAAGGTAATGCTTATCGTTTTTTTGTAGAATGTGTGAGAGAGAATGTATTTTGGAGGAATGTTAGTAGATTTTAAGATAGATGTAATGAAGTTATAGTTTAATTGGCAGGGCTTTACGTGTTCAATAATTAAGGTATTGTTTTGATGTTCTGATCTTGAGGTGGATATTCTAGGAAGGTGATGATGGTTGGGTGGACGGGTGGGGGAGTGGTGAAGTGTGTGGGGTGCGAATTGTGTCATTTGAGGAAGCAGAGGACGAGGGCTGGGCATATTGCTAGATATTGGTGGGTGGTAGTGTTGTTGGGATGGAATTGGGTATAACATTGTTCGGGGAGAGAGTGTATGTCTACGGTTAGAGGCAGGCTTATGAGATGGTGGTGTATTTGAGGAGTGTGGTGGCAGTTTACAGGTTGATTTAAGAAATGATTGGTGTAAATTATTGTTTGGATGGTCATTGTAATTGTAGGTATGAGAATTTAGTAGCTTGTCGATTTTAGTAAGAAGTGAGTCTTGTTTGTCAAGTCTGGAGGATATATTATTTATAAGTTTTTCAATGTCATGAAATTCTGTGTGAGTTGTAGAGTATGGTGAGTCAGGATGTGCTATATTGTTTGCATCAGTTGGGGGTATTGGTGTCTGGGATGAGTGTTGTGAAGAGGAGAGATTCGAGGTTGAGCATTTTGTGCAAATATATTGAAATGATGAAGATGTTAGTATAGATATGACATGTTTTTTGACAGGATTACTAGATATCCATTGATATGGGAGGCTATTGAAAGGATGTAAACATTGATAATGAATCTTGCAATTACATAAGCAGGTTACATAATTGCAGTCAGATGTGAAATTAGCATTACAGTGATTGCAGGACATGATTGTGAAGTGGGTATATAAAGTGTTTCTGGAGGGTGCAAAAATCTATACTTCAAGTATTGCCGACTAATAGTTTAAATAAGATAACAGTAGATATAATATATAATTAATGTAGAATGAGGATATCTATAGATGTAAAGAAAAAACTATAAAATTTTGAAAATTTTAAATATTAATAGTCTTTGTATTGTAAGAAATATAATTTAATAAATAATATAAACAAACATAAAAATGAAATAAATATAATTATAATAATAATTATAGGGTTTAAATAAGAATTGTTGGTGATATGTTAAAAATATTCAGTTAATTAAAGAAATAGTTAAAATATCAATTAATGAAGGGTGTAATATATAAATAAATGGAATAATATTAACATTTGAAAAATTAATAATTATTTAAATAATATTTCTACAAATTTTTATAAAATTGAAAATCATTATTAAATGATAAGTTGATATGAATAATAAATGGATAGTTACAATAATAAAATATTGATGTTAATAATGGTGTGTAAATGATATGAAATATACTAATAATGAAGGAGAAATTCACGGATAAATAAAGAATACTAAAAAAACGGTTTCAATTGAAATGTAAACAGGAAGTAGTGGTAGTAGTAGTAGTAGTAGTAGTAGTAGTAGTAGTAGTAGTAGTAGTAGTAGTAGTAGTAGTAGTAGTAGTAGTAGTAGTAGTAGTAGTAGTAGTAGTAGTAGTAGTAGTAGTAGTAGTAGTAGTAGTAGTAGTAGTAGTAGTAGTAGTAGTAGTAGTAGTAGTAGTAGTAGTAGTAGTAGTAGTAGTAGTAGTAGTAGTAGTAGTAGTAGTAGTAGTAGTAGTAGTAGTAGTAGTAGTAGTAGTAGTAGTAGTAGTAGTAGTAGTAGTAGTAGTAGTAGTAGTAGTAGTAGTAGTAGTAGTAGTAGTAGTAGTAGTAGTAGTAGTAGTAGTAGTAGTAGTAGTAGTAGTAGTAGTAGTAGTAGTAGTAGTAGTAGTAGTAGTAGTAGTAGTAGTAGTAGTAGTAGTAGTAGTAGTAGTAGTAGTAGTAGTAGTAGTAGTAGTAGTAGTAGTAGTAGTAGTAGTAGTAGTAGTAGTAGTAGTAGTAGTAGTAGTAGTAGTAGTAGTAGTAGTAGTAGTAGTAGTAGTAGTAGTAGTAGTAGTAGTAGTAGTAGTAGTAGTAGTAGTAGTAGTAGTAGTAGTAGTAGTAGTAGTAGTAGTAGTAGTAGTAGTAGTAGTAGTAGTAGTAGTAGTAGTAGTAGTAGTAGTAGTAGTAGTAGTAGTAGTAGTAGTAGTAGTAGTAGTAGTAGTAGTAGTAGTAGTAGTAGTAGTAGTAGTAGTAGTAGTAGTAGTAGTAGTAGTAGTAGTAGTAGTAGTAGTAGTAGTAGTAGTAGTAGTAGTAGTAGTAGTAGTAGTAGTAGTAGTAGTAGTAGTAGTAGTAGTAGTAGTAGTAGTAGTAGTAGTAGTAGTAGTAGTAGTAGTAGTAGTAGTAGTAGTAGTAGTAGTAGTAGTAGTAGTAGTAGTAGTAGTAGTAGTAGTAGTAGTAGTAGTAGTAGTAGTAGTAGTAGTAGTAGTAGTAGTAGTAGTAGTAGTAGTAGTAGTAGTAGTAGTAGTAGTAGTAGTAGTAGTAGTAGTAGTAGTAGTAGTAGTAGTAGTAGTAGTAGTAGTAGTAGTAGTAGTAGTAGTAGTAGTAGTAGTAGTAGTAGTAGTAGTAGTAGTAGTAGTAGTAGTAGTAGTAGTAGTAGTAGTAGTAGTAGTAGTAGTAGTAGTAGTAGTAGTAGTAGTAGTAGTAGTAGTAGTAGTAGTAGTAGTAGTAGTAGTAGTAGTAGTAGTAGTAGTAGTAGTAGTAGTAGTAGTAGTAGTAGTAGTAGTAGTAGTAGTAGTAGTAGTAGTAGTAGTAGTAGTAGTAGTAGTAGTAGTAGTAGTAGTAGTAGTAGTAGTAGTAGTAGTAGTAGTAGTAGTAGTAGTAGTAGTAGTAGTAGTAGTAGTAGTAGTAGTAGTAGTAGTAGTAGTAGTAGTAGTAGTAGTAGTAGTAGTAGTAGTAGTAGTAGTAGTAGTAGTAGTAGTAGTAGTAGTAGTAGTAGTAGTAGTAGTAGTAGTAGTAGTAGTAGTAGTAGTAGTAGTAGTAGTAGTAGTAGTAGTAGTAGTAGTAGTAGTAGTAGTAGTAGTAGTAGTAGTAGTAGTAGTAGTAGTAGTAGTAGTAGTAGTAGTAGTAGTAGTAGTAGTAGTAGTAGTAGTAGTAGTAGTAGTAGTAGTAGTAGTAGTAGTAGTAGTAGTAGTAGTAGTAGTAGTAGTAGTAGTAGTAGTAGTAGTAGTAGTAGTAGTAGTAGTAGTAGTAGTAGTAGTAGTAGTAGTAGTAGTAGTAGTAGTAGTAGTAGTAGTAGTAGTAGTAGTAGTAGTAGTAGTAGTAGTAGTAGTAGTAGTAGTAGTAGTAGTAGTAGTAGTAGTAGTAGTAGTAGTAGTAGTAGTAGTAGTAGTAGTAGTAGTAGTAGTAGTAGTAGTAGTAGTAGTAGTAGTAGTAGTAGTAGTAGTAGTAGTAGTAGTAGTAGTAGTAGTAGTAGTAGTAGTAGTAGTAGTAGTAGTAGTAGTAGTAGTAGTAGTAGTAGTAGTAGTAGTAGTAGTAGTAGTAGTAGTAGTAGTAGTAGTAGTAGTAGTAGTAGTAGTAGTAGTAGTAGTAGTAGTAGTAGTAGTAGTAGTAGTAGTAGTAGTAGTAGTAGTAGTAGTAGTAGTAGTAGTAGTAGTAGTAGTAGTAGTAGTAGTAGTAGTAGTAGTAGTAGTAGTAGTAGTAGTAGTAGTAGTAGTAGTAGTAGTAGTAGTAGTAGTAGTAGTAGTAGTAGTAGTAGTAGTAGTAGTAGTAGTAGTAGTAGTAGTAGTAGTAGTAGTAGTAGTAGTAGTAGTAGTAGTAGTAGTAGTAGTAGTAGTAGTAGTAGTAGTAGTAGTAGTAGTAGTAGTAGTAGTAGTAGTAGTAGTAGTAGTAGTAGTAGTAGTAGTAGTAGTAGTAGTAGTAGTAGTAGTAGTAGTAGTAGTAGTAGTAGTAGTAGTAGTAGTAGTAGTAGTAGTAGTAGTAGTAGTAGTAGTAGTAGTAGTAGTAGTAGTAGTAGTAGTAGTAGTAGTAGTAGTAGTAGTAGTAGTAGTAGTAGTAGTAGTAGTAGTAGTAGTAGTAGTAGTAGTAGTAGTAGTAGTAGTAGTAGTAGTAGTAGTAGTAGTAGTAGTAGTAGTAGTAGTAGTAGTAGTAGTAGTAGTAGTAGTAGTAGTAGTAGTAGTAGTAGTAGTAGTAGTAGTAGTAGTAGTAGTAGTAGTAGTAGTAGTAGTAGTAGTAGTAGTAGTAGTAGTAGTAGTAGTAGTAGTAGTAGTAGTAGTAGTAGTAGTAGTAGTAGTAGTAGTAGTAGTAGTAGTAGTAGTAGTAGTAGTAGTAGTAGTAGTAGTAGTAGTAGTAGTAGTAGTAGTAGTAGTAGTAGTAGTAGTAGTAGTAGTAGTAGTAGTAGTAGTAGTAGTAGTAGTAGTAGTAGTAGTAGTAGTAGTAGTAGTAACCTTGTAACCTTGTAACCAATTGGGTTTATTCACTTCCATCAACTTCAATGTGGAGTTTTCGGCCGTGATTTTTAGTTATTGATAGGCGATGGAGAATAAATAAGTTTTTAATTTTCGTTTAAAGGAAGGAGTGGACGATAAGGATCTGAGCGAAGTTGGTAGGCTATTCCATAGTTTGGGAGCAGCAATAGAGAAGGCAGATTGTTGTTTTATTGTGAGGTTTGTGCAGTTGTGTGTGTGTAATTTATATTGGTTTTCAGTACGTTGGGATCTGGAGGGATTGTAGTCAGTCAGTAGGTCAGTCAAGTAGTCTGGTTTATTGTGATGTGTAGCTAGATGAGTGAGAAGTATAATTTTGTATTGGATTCGCTGTGTGATGGGTAGCCAGTGTAGTATTTTAAGATATGGAGTTATATGAGTTCTGGAGTATTTAGGGATGCGGTAAACTATGCGTGCGGCGGAATATAGTAGTTTGGTGAAAGGAATTATAGAATTTCGGGGAAGTCTGTGTAGTGTAGAGTTGCAGTAGTCGATTCTAGGCAGTATTAGGGATGTAACAAGCAGTTGGGCGAGCTTGGTGGTGATGGAGGGTCTAATTAGACGGATAGTGTGGAGTGTTCGATTAATGGATTTTGATAAGGAAGTTGTGTATTGAGAGAAAGATAATTTTTGATCGAAAATTATACCAAGGTTTTGAGCGGTGGAAGAGTATTTAATTATTTGGTTATTGATCCGAATTGAAGGTATATTTGTGGAAGTTGTAGGGGATTTAATTAGTAGTACAGTTGTTTTGTTAGTATTTAGGGAAAGAGAGTTGGAGGCAAGCCAACCACTAATTTCGTCTAAGCAGTTGTTTAGTATAGATATGTTAGTAGAGGGATCTGGTAAGCTGCAGTATATTTGAATGTCATCAGCATATGTGTGGAAATGTATTTCTGGGTATCTGTCGAATATGTCAAGTAGAGGTGCTAGGTATATGTTAAACAGTATTGGAGCGAGAACAGAGCCCTGAGGAACTCCGTGAGAGATTATGCGTGGTTTAGTTTTATATGAGTCGATGCATACTGAGTATGTGCGACTTTCAAGGTAGGATGTAAACCAATCTAGTGCAGTGCCTGTAATTCCGATACACTGCAGCCGACGGATTAGCAAGCTGTGGTCTATGGTGTCGAAAGCAGCGGAGAGGTCGAGGAAAATAATAATGGAGCAGTGTTTTGTTGGATGGAGTAGTATATTATTTAGTACATGTGTTAGTGCGGTTTCAGTACTCTTGTAAGTCGTGTAGGCACTTTGGAATTGGTTCAGTATGTTATTGTTGTCGAGATAGTCGTGTAGTTGGGAAGATACAATTCTTTCAAGAGTTTTGGATATATATGATAGATTGGAAATTGGACGGTAGTTGGAGAGATCAGATTTATCATGTGGGTTATTTTTTTTTAGTATAGGAGTGACATGTGCATTTTTCATATGAGCGGGAACTTTGCCAGAGATGAGGGAGAGGTCGATTATTTGTTTGTATAATGGAGAGAGTAGTGTAGTTAGTTTGTTTAGGAGTATTAAAGGTATCGGATTTAGCATGCATACTGATTTTACTGAGAGGAGGAGATTATTGATGGATGCTATGGAGGGGGTTTTGAAGGAGTCAAGTGAATATGATGGAGTTAACAGGGATGGCAATGTTGGACTAGGAAGCGAGTTTATTATATTAATTATTTTGTTGTTGAAGTAGTTGTCGAAGTTGGCTGAGTTTGTGGATGCCGGACAATCGGGAAGTATGCGGGGAGTAGTGCGTCCGAGTAGAGAATTCGATATTTGATATAGTTTTTTAGCATTGTTACCGGCGGCTGTTATAGTATCGGTGTAGTATTCACGTTTCGCCTTCTTAATCAGTTGTCTATATTTACTAGAGAGTTGTTTGAAACTAGTGAGGTTTTCTTCGCTTTTATGCTTTCTCCATTTTTTTTCTGTATATCGAAGCTGACGTTTAGTAAGCGATAGATTACGGTTGAACCATTTAGTGTTAAGTCGAGGGGTAATTGTTTTTGTCAAGGTTGGAGCTAGTCTATTTAGTGTTTTTAGTAGTGAGGAGTCAAGGGAGTTTATGTCTGGATAGTCGGCAAAGGTTGATAGGTGGGACATCAAGTCATTGGTGAAGTCAGTAATGGTAATATTTTTTGTTTTTCTGAATTGAATAGTTTTAGTAAGTCGTTTGGATCTGGGGAACTGTAGGTTAAATGTTATGATAAGATGATCAGTAACTAAAGATATAACGGATGTATTTAGTATAATGTTAGGTGTGTTGAGTGCTATTATTAGGTCAAGGATATTTCCGGATGTGTGAGTAGGTGAATTCACATATTGGGAACAGTTATTAGAGTCAATCGCATGTAGAAATCGTTTTGAGTATAGAGAGGAGGAGGATAATGGGATATTAAAGTCACCTAGGAGTATCGATTGATTGGTTAGAGATGACATAATGTTGTCAATTTCGTCGATGAAAGATGAGGTTGAATTGTGTGGAGGTCTATATATTGTTATAAGTGTAAAAGGGAGGGAGTTTACTGGGTGGAATGTACATTTAAATGCTTCTGAGTGGTCAAGGTGTAGATCACTACTGTGTATTAATTTTATATTATTTCTGTATAGGACACCGATTCCACCGCCGTAATTTGGTCCGAGTCGGGGAAGATGGGTAAATCTTAATGATTTCGTATTAAGACTGGATATTATTGGTATATCGTTATCTGATAACCAGGTTTCTGTAATGCATAATATGTCTATATCGAGGTCGTGCATAAGATCGATTATAATATCGGTTTTGTTTCTTACAGATTGTACGTTTAGAGTTGCTAATTTCAGTAATCTATTATGGAGTGAGGTATCAGGTTGTAAGTGGATTTTAGAAGGTGTGGTTTGTGGTGTGTGTGTAGGGCTATATGCCGTAGGGGATACTGAGCTATTGATATGGAGAGGGATTGATTTGTTCTGCAGTGATGAAGGGGGAGGTGGTGATACAGTGGTATGTGGTGGGGATGATTGTAGATGATTGTTCAATGGTATATGGGAGGGCCAGGAGAAAGGTAAGTCGATTCGATGTCATTGTGGGTTTGGAGTTGTAATCGGAGGCATACTATTTGTTGGAGTGGAAACGATATTGACAGTTGGGGTGGAGTTGCTTGAGTTAGGTGATGGTGGGGCTACTTTTGTGGATAATTTGAAATTCTCATATGATGCTGACCATTTGTTAAATTCTGAGTCAGATATAAGCAGATCATTGTTGATCCAATCAATTCTGGAGTTTAGGACATGCCTCAGTTCAAACTTGTCAGTATTATCGTTGAAGGTGCATTTCACATTACGGGGTGCGAGACCCTGCTTTATAGCATGGTAAATAATGCTACCCCGCATTCTCATGTTGTGAGAACGATCAGTTCGGATAAATAGATGACTGAAAGTTGGATTGGATTTGATGACGCGTCTCTGTGATAGTAGAAAAGATGTGCAGGATGTTGGTAAGGTAATGCTTATCGTTTTTTTGTAGAATGTGTGAGAGAGAATGTATTTTGGAGGAATGTTAGTAGATTTTAAGATAGATGTAATGAAGTTATAGTTTAATTGGCAGGGCTTTACGTGTTCAATAATTAAGGTATTGTTTTGATGTTCTGATCTTGAGGTGGATATTCTAGGAAGGTGATGATGGTTGGGTGGACGGGTGGGGGAGTGGTGAAGTGTGTGGGGTGCGAATTGTGTCATTTGAGGAAGCAGAGGACGAGGGCTGGGCATATTGCTAGATATTGGTGGGTGGTGGTGTTGTTGGGATGGAATTGGGTATAACATTGTTCGGGGAGAGAGTGTATGTCTACGGTTAGAGGCAGGCTTATGAGATGGTGGTGTATTTGAGGAGTGTGGTGGCAGTTTACAGGTTGATTTAAGAAATGATTGGTGTAAATTATTGTTTGGATGGTCATTGTAATTGTAGGTATGAGAATTTAGTAGCTTGTCGATTTTAGTAAGAAGTGAGTCTTGTTTGTCAAGTCTGGAGGATATATTATTTATAAGTTTTTCAATGTCATGAAATTCTGTGTGAGTTGTAGAGTATGGTGAGTCAGGATGTGCTATATTGTTTGCATCAGTTGGGGGTATTGGTGTCTGGGATGAGTGTTGTGAAGAGGAGAGATTCGAGGTTGAGCATTTTGTGCAAATATATTGAAATGATGAAGATGTTAGTATAGATATGACATGTTTTTTGACAGGATTACTAGATATCCATTGATATGGGAGGCTATTGAAAGGATGTAAACATTGATAATGAATCTTGCAATTACATAAACAGGTTACATAATTGCAGTCAGATGTGAAATTAGCATTACAGTGATTGCAGGACATGATTGTGAAGTGGGTATATAAAGTGTTTCTGGAGGGTGCAAAAATCTATACTTCAAGTATTGCCGACTAATAGTTTAAATAAGATAACAGTAGATATAATATATAATTAATGTAGAATGAGGATATCTATAGATGTAAAGAAAAAACTATAAAATTTTGAAAATTTTAAATATTAATAGTCTTTGTATTGTAAGAAATATAATTTAATAAATAATATAAACAAACATAAAAATGAAATAAATATAATTATAATAATAATTATAGGGTTTAAATAAAATTGTTGGTGATATGTTAAAAATATTCAGTTAATTAAAGAAATAGTTAAAATATCAATTAATGAAGGGTGTAATATATAAATAAATGGAATAATATTAACATTTGAAAAATTAATAATTATTTAAATAATATTTCTACAAATTTTTATAAAATTGAAAATCATTATTAAATGATAAGTTGATATGAATAATAAATGGATAGTTACAATAATAAAATATTGATGTTAATAATGGTGTGTAAATGATATGAAATATACTAATAATGAAGGAGAAATTCACGGATAAATAAAGAATACTAAAAAAACGGTTTCAATTAAAATGTAAACAGGAAGTAGGTAGTAGTAGTAGTAGTAGTAGTAGTAGTAGTAGTAGTAGTAGTAGTAGTAGTAGTAGTAGTAGTAGTAGTAGTAGTAGTAGTAGTAGTAGTAGTAGTAGTAGTAGTAGTAGTAGTAGTAGTAGTAGTAGTAGTAGTAGTAGTAGTAGTAGTAGTAGTAGTAGTAGTAGTAGTAGTAGTAGTAGTAGTAGTAGTAGTAGTAGTAGTAGTAGTAGTAGTAGTAGTAGTAGTAGTAGTAGTAGTAGTAGTAGTAGTAGTAGTAGTAGTAGTAGTAGTAGTAGTAGTAGTAGTAGTAGTAGTAGTAGTAGTAGTAGTAGTAGTAGTAGTAGTAGTAGTAGTAGTAGTAGTAGTAGTAGTAGTAGTAGTAGTAGTAGTAGTAGTAGTAGTAGTAGTAGTAGTAGTAGTAGTAGTAGTAGTAGTAGTAGTAGTAGTAGTAGTAGTAGTAGTAGTAGTAGTAGTAGTAGTAGTAGTAGTAGTAGTAGTAGTAGTAGTAGTAGTAGTAGTAGTAGTAGTAGTAGTAGTAGTAGTAGTAGTAGTAGTAGTAGTAGTAGTAGTAGTAGTAGTAGTAGTAGTAGTAGTAGTAGTAGTAGTAGTAGTAGTAGTAGTAGTAGTAGTAGTAGTAGTAGTAGTAGTAGTAGTAGTAGTAGTAGTAGTAGTAGTAGTAGTAGTAGTAGTAGTAGTAGTAGTAGTAGTAGTAGTAGTAGTAGTAGTAGTAGTAGTAGTAGTAGTAGTAGTAGTAGTAGTAGTAGTAGTAGTAGTAGTAGTAGTAGTAGTAGTAGTAGTAGTAGTAGTAGTAGTAGTAGTAGTAGTAGTAGTAGTAGTAGTAGTAGTAGTAGTAGTAGTAGTAGTAGTAGTAGTAGTAGTAGTAGTAGTAGTAGTAGTAGTAGTAGTAGTAGTAGTAGTAGTAGTAGTAGTAGTAGTAGTAGTAGTAGTAGTAGTAGTAGTAGTAGTAGTAGTAGTAGTAGTAGTAGTAGTAGTAGTAGTAGTAGTAGTAGTAGTAGTAGTAGTAGTAGTAGTAGTAGTAGTAGTAGTAGTAGTAGTAGTAGTAGTAGTAGTAGTAGTAGTAGTAGTAGTAGTAGTAGTAGTAGTAGTAGTAGTAACCTTGTAACCTTGTAACCAATTGGGTTTATTCACTTCCATCAACTTCAATGTGGAGTTTTCGGCCGTGATTTTTAGTTATTGATAGGCGATGGAGAATAAATAAGTTTTTAATTTTCGTTTAAAGGAAGGAGTGGACGATAAGGATCTGAGCGAAGTTGGTAGGCTATTCCATAGTTTGGGAGCAGCAATAGAGAAGGCAGATTGTTGTTTTATTGTGAGGTTTGTGCAGTTGTGTGTGTGTAATTTATATTGGTTTTCAGTACGTTGGGATCTGGAGGGATTGTAGTCAGTCAGTAGGTCAGTCAAGTAGTCTGGTTTATTGTGATGTGTAGCTAGATGAGTGAGAAGTATAATTTTGTATTGGATTCGCTGTGTGATGGGTAGCCAGTGTAGTATTTTAAGATATGGAGTTATATGAGTTCTGGAGTATTTAGGGATGCGGTAAACTATGCGTGCGGCGGAATATAGTAGTTTGGTGAAAGGAATTATAGAATTTCGGGGAAGTCTGTGTAGTGTAGAGTTGCAGTAGTCGATTCTAGGCAGTATTAGGGATGTAACAAGCAGTTGGGCGAGCTTGGTGGTGATGGAGGGTCTAATTAAACGGATAGTGTGGAGTGTTCGATTAATGGATTTTGATAAGGAAGTTGTGTATTGAGAGAAAGATAATTTTTGATCGAAAATTATAACAAGGTTTTGAGCGGTGGAAGAGTATTTAATTATTTGGTTATTGATCCGAATTGAAGGTATATTTGTGGAAGTTGTAGGGGATTTAATTAGTAGTACAGTTGTTTTGTTAGTATTTAGGGAAAGAGAGTTGGAGGCAAGCCAACCACTAATTTCGTCTAAGCAGTTGTTTAGTATAGATATGTTAGTAGAGGGATCTGGTAAGCTGCAGTATATTTGAATGTCATCAGCATATGTGTGGAAATGTATTTCTGGGTATCTGTCGAATATGTCAAGTAGAGGTGCTATGTATATGTTAAACAGTATTGGAGCGAGAACAGAGCCCTGAGGAACTCCGTGAGAGATTATGCGTGGTTTAGTTTTATATGAGTCGATGCATACTGAGTATGTGCGACTTTCAAGGTAGGATGTAAACCAATCTAGTGCAGTGCCTGTAATTCCGATACACTGCAGCCGACTGATTAGCAAGCTGTGGTCTATGGTGTCGAAAGCAGCGGAGAGGTCGAGGAAAATAATAATGGAGCAGTGTTTTGTTGGATGGAGTAGTATATTATTTAGTACATGTGTTAGTGCGGTTTCAGTACTCTTGTAAGTCGTGTAGGCACTTTGGAATTGGTTCAGTATGTTATTGTTGTCGAGATAGTCGTGTAGTTGGGAAGATACAATTCTTTCAAGAGTTTTGGATATATATGATAGATTGGAAATTGGACGGTAGTTGGAGAGATCAGATTTATCATGTGGGTTATTTTTTTTTAGTATAGGAGTGACATGTGCATTTTTCATATGAGCGGGAACTTTGCCAGAGATGAGGGAGAGGTCGATTATTTGTTTGTATAATGGAGAGAGTAGTGTAGTTAGTTTGTTTAGGAGTATTAAAGGTATCGGATCTAGCATGCATACTGATTTTACTGAGAGGAGGAGATTATTGATGGATGCTATGGAGGGGGTTTTGAAGGAGTCAAGTGAATATGATGGAGTTAACAGGGATGGCAATGTTGGACTAGGAAGCGAGTTTATTATATTAATTATTTTGTTGTTGAAGTAGTTGTCGTTTGTGGATGCCGGACAATCGGGAAGTATGCGGGGAGTAGTGCGTCCGAGTAGAGAATTCGATATTTGATATAGTTTTTTAGCATTGTTACCGGCGGCTGTTATAGTATCGGTGTAGTATTCACGTTTCGCCTTCTTAATCAGTTGTCTATATTTACTAGAGAGTTGTTTGAAACTAGTGAGGTTTTCTTCGCTTTTATGCTTTCTCCATTTTTTTTCTGTATATCGAAGCTGACGTTTAGTAAGCGATAGATTACGGTTGAACCATTTAGTGTTAAGTCGAGGGGTAATTGTTTTTGTCAAGGTTGGAGCTAGTCTATTTAGTGTTTTTAGTAGTGAGGAGTCAAGGGAGTTTATGTCTGGATAGTCGGCAAAGGTTGATAGGTGGGACATCAAGTCATTGGTGAAGTCAGTAATGGTAATATTTTTTGTTTTTCTGAATTGAATAGTTTTAGTAAGTCGTTTGGATCTTGGGAACTGTAGGTTAAATGTTATGATAAGATGATCAGTAACTAAAGATATAACGGATGTATTTAGTATAATGTTAGGTGTGTTGAGTGCTATTATTAGGTCAAGGATATTTCCGGATGTGTGAGTAGGTGAATTCACATATTGGGAACAGTTATTAGAGTCAATCGCATGTAGAAATCGTTTTGAGTATAGAGAGGAGGAGGATAATGGGATATTAAAGTCACCTAGGAGTATCGATTGATTGGTTAGAGATGACATAATGTTGTCAATTTCGTCGATGAAAGATGAGGTTGAATTGTGTGGAGGTCTATATATTGTTATAAGTGTAAAAGGGAGGGAGTTTACTGGGTGGAATGTACATTTAAATGCTTCTGAGTGGTCAAGGTGTAGATCACTACTGTGTATTAATTTTATATTATTTCTGTATAGGACACCGATTCCACCGCCGTAATTTGGTCCGGGTCGGGGAAGATGGGTAAATCTTAATGATTTCGTATTAAGACTGGATATTATTGGTATATCGTTATCTGATAACCAGGTTTCTGTAATGCATAATATGTCTATATCGAGGTCGTGCATAAGATCGATTATAATATCGGTTTTGTTTCTTACAGATTGTACGTTTAGAGTTGCTAATTTCAGTAATCTATTATGGAGTGAGGTATCAGGTTGTAAGTGGATTTTAGAAGGTGTGGTTTGTGGTGTGTGTGTAGGGCTATATGCCGTAGGGGATACTGAGCTATTGATATGGAGAGGGATTGATTTGTTCTGCAGTGATGAAGGGGGAGGTGGTGATACAGTGGTATGTGGTGGGGATGATTGTAGATGATTGTTCAATGGTATATGGGAGGGCCAGGAGAAAGGTAAGTCGATTCGATGTCATTGTGGGTTTGGAGTTGTAATCGGAGGCATACTATTTGTTGGAGTGGAAACGATATTGACAGTTGGGGTGGAGTTGCTTGAGTTAGGTGATGGTGGGGCTACTTTTGTGGATAATTTGAAATTCTCATATGATGCTGACCATTTGTTAAATTCTGAGTCAGATATAAGCAGATCATTGTTGATCCAATCAATTCTGGAGTTTAGGACATGCCTCAGTTCAAACTTGTCAGTATTATCGTTGAAGGTGCATTTCACATTACGGGGTGCGAGACCCTGCTTTATAGCATGGTAAATAATGCTACCCCGCATTCTCATGTTGTGAGAACGATCAGTTCGGATAAATAGATGACTGAAAGTTGGATTGGATTTGATGACGCGTCTCTGTGATAGTAGAAAAGATGTGCAGGATGTTGGTAAGGTAATGCTTATCGTTTTTTTGTAGAATGTGTGAGAGAGAATGTATTTTGGAGGAATGTTAGTAGATTTTAAGATAGATGTAATGAAGTTATAGTTTAATTGGCAGGGCTTTACGTGTTCAATAATTAAGGTATTGTTTTGATGTTCTGATCTTGAGGTGGATATTCTAGGAAGGTGATGATGGTTGGGTGGACGGGTGGGGGAGTGGTGAAGTGTGTGGGGTGCGAATTGTGTCATTTGAGGAAGCAGAGGACGAGGGCTGGGCATATTGCTAGATATTGGTGGGTGGTGGTGTTGTTGGGATGGAATTGGGTATAACATTGTTCGGGGAGAGAGTGTATGTCTACGGTTAGAGGCAGGCTTATGAGATGGTGGTGTATTTGAGGAGTGTGGTGGCAGTTTACAGGTTGATTTAAGAAATGATTGGTGTAAATTATTGTTTGGATGGTCATTGTAATTGTAGGTATGAGAATTTAGTAGCTTGTCGATTTTAGTAAGAAGTGAGTCTTGTTTGTCAAGTCTGGAGGATATATTATTTATAAGTTTTTCAATGTCATGAAATTCTGTGTGAGTTGTAGAGTATGGTGAGTCAGGATGTGCTATATTGTTTGCATCAGTTGGGGGTATTGGTGTCTGGGATGAGTGTTGTGAAGAGGAGAGATTCGAGGTTGAGCATTTTGTGCAAATATATTGAAATGATGAAGATGTTAGTATAGATATGACATGTTTTTTGACAGGATTACTAGATATCCATTGATATGGGAGGCTATTGAAAGGATGTAAACATTGATAATGAATCTTGCAATTACATAAACAGGTTACATAATTGCAGTCAGATGTGAAATTAGCATTACAGTGATTGCAGGACATGATTGTGAAGTGGGTATATAAAGTGTTTCTGGAGGGTGCAAAAATCTATACTTCAAGTATTGCCGACTAATAGTTTAAATAAGATAACAGTAGATATAATATATAATTAATGTAGAATGAGGATATCTATAGATGTAAAGAAAAAACTATAAAATTTTGAAAATTTTAAATATTAATAGTCTTTGTATTGTAAGAAATATAATTTAATAAATAATATAAACAAACATAAAAATGAAATAAATATAATTATAATAATAATTATAGGGTTTAAATAAAATTGTTGGTGATATGTTAAAAATATTCAGTTAATTAAAGAAATAGTTAAAATATCAATTAATGAAGGGTGTAATATATAAATAAATGGAATAATATTAACATTTGAAAAATTAATAATTATTTAAATAATATTTCTACAAATTTTTATAAAATTGAAAATCATTATTAAATGATAAGTTGATATGAATAATAAATGGATAGTTACAATAATAAAATATTGATGTTAATAATGGTGTGTAAATGATATGAAATATACTAATAATGAAGGAGAAATTCACGGATAAATAAAGAATACTAAAAAAACGGTTTCAATTAAAATGTAAACAGGAAGTAGGTAGTAGTAGTAGTAGTAGTAGTAGTAGTAGTAGTAGTAGTAGTAGTAGTAGTAGTAGTAGTAGTAGTAGTAGTAGTAGTAGTAGTAGTAGTAGTAGTAGTAGTAGTAGTAGTAGTAGTAGTAGTAGTAGTAGTAGTAGTAGTAGTAGTAGTAGTAGTAGTAGTAGTAGTAGTAGTAGTAGTAGTAGTAGTAGTAGTAGTAGTAGTAGTAGTAGTAGTAGTAGTAGTAGTAGTAGTAGTAGTAGTAGTAGTAGTAGTAGTAGTAGTAGTAGTAGTAGTAGTAGTAGTAGTAGTAGTAGTAGTAGTAGTAGTAGTAGTAGTAGTAGTAGTAGTAGTAGTAGTAGTAGTAGTAGTAGTAGTAGTAGTAGTAGTAGTAGTAGTAGTAGTAGTAGTAGTAGTAGTAGTAGTAGTAGTAGTAGTAGTAGTAGTAGTAGTAGTAGTAGTAGTAGTAGTAGTAGTAGTAGTAGTAGTAGTAGTAGTAGTAGTAGTAGTAGTAGTAGTAGTAGTAGTAGTAGTAGTAGTAGTAGTAGTAGTAGTAGTAGTAGTAGTAGTAGTAGTAGTAGTAGTAGTAGTAGTAGTAGTAGTAGTAGTAGTAGTAGTAGTAGTAGTAGTAGTAGTAGTAGTAGTAGTAGTAGTAGTAGTAGTAGTAGTAGTAGTAGTAGTAGTAGTAGTAGTAGTAGTAGTAGTAGTAGTAGTAGTAGTAGTAGTAGTAGTAGTAGTAGTAGTAGTAGTAGTAGTAGTAGTAGTAGTAGTAGTAGTAGTAGTAGTAGTAGTAGTAGTAGTAGTAGTAGTAGTAGTAGTAGTAGTAGTAGTAGTAGTAGTAGTAGTAGTAGTAGTAGTAGCAGCAGCAGCAGCAGCAGCAGTAGTATAGTAGTAGTAGTAGTAGTAGTAGTAGTAGTAGTAGTAGTAGTAGTAGTAGTAGTAGTAGTAGTAGTAGTAGTAGTAGTAGTAGTAGTAGTAGTAGTAGTAGTAGTAGTAGTAGTAGTAGTAGTAGTAGTAGTAGTAGTAATATATTTGTATGTGACTTGACTGGATTATATATATGTAAATAAATATAACAATAATAATATAATTTCTATAAATTAGACATAATAGTAAACAGGTTTGTATTAAATATTTAAGTATATATAAATAGTTTATAATAGCCAAGATATTTATATAGAGTATATATTAATATAATACACTATAAAGTTATTTTAGTTATTTTATTATATGAACATCTTATAGAATTTAAAAAATTTAAACATACTTTTAATATTTGTAAGTTCAGGGTATTAAAAAACAATTTTGATCTATATTATTATAGTTAATATGTAATTCTGAAATTTGTATTAAATAAAAATGTAATATTATGTAGTATTTCAAGCTTGATTTTAGATTAATATAGTTTTTTCAATATAATTAGAGCCGAGAACGAATTATCACCTATATCAAAATAAGTATTCGGAAATTTAAAATACTAATTAGTATTTGTTGTTTAATTTTACAAAAATAATTGCTAGAATATTTATTCTCAGATTAATTCTCTGTTCTAATTTTACTTATTCTAAAATACTCGATTATTTATTACTTAATAATCTCAAGTTTAACTTTAACATTAAAATTTATTTTCATTAAATTAATTAATTTAAGTATAATATTTAGAATAAATCAAAAATATAAATAACCAAATTAAAATTAAATGTTCCATTACATTTTGTTTATAATTAATATTAGTAATTTATGAATATAAAATGTTTTTTTTAATATTTCTATACTTACTTATGATAAAGTGTTTACTAACAATTCCTAGGGTTAGTCATCATTGATTATTTATGAATATATATTTGTTTATAAAATATTATTATATATATATATAAATTGGCACCAAAGAACCATATTATATTTAAGGATTAATATTTATATATAATTAACTAGGTCACATTTTATGTTGTATCTATGTGGCCATATGGACATATATATAATATAGCATACAACTGATTTAAATAAATCATATAACGTGATGATTATAGATATACATTAGAATCAACCCTATTATAGTTTTATTTTTCCTTATTACACTATCAATATAGTTAATCATTAAACTTTATTCTATTGAATCACATATCGTATACACCTACACGATTGAATAATTAATGAAATAACGATATTAATATATATTTTATAAACATATCAATCTTACTTTAGTTTAAACATAAATATATTTTGTAATTTTAATTATTAATAGCCTGTCTAAAAAGAAAATGTAATTTTTATTATAATGTAATCTATATATATATATATATATATATATATATATATATATATATAATATCGTGTCTAATTAAAATAAGGACATATTTGTAACTGAAGAACTTATTAAAAATAATAGTGACTATTATGTAAAAGGAAATGTAATGTTGAAATTAATGTTAGCTAGAAAATCTATTACGACCATTGAAAGAGAAATATTCAAAAAGACCAACAATATAATACTAATTGATTTAGGAAACAACAATATCAGTGAAATCCAAGATAGGGCTTTTCTTGGTCTAGATAAATTAAATATATTATTACTCCATAATAATAATATTAATAAAATAAAAAATACTATGTTCGAGGGCCTCACTAATCTTAAATTACTTGATTTAGGATACAATAAAATTAATAATTTAGATAATAACACATTTGAATATCTAGTTTACCTAAATACACTATATCTTTATAACAATGCTTTTTGTAATATTGAACAAAAAATGTTTAATAATCTTTTATATCTCCAAATACTTAATTTTAAATTTAACCACATTTCAAAGATAGGTAAACATTCATTCTCAGCTCAAATAACGTTAAAAGCATTATATTTATCTAAAAACAAGCTTACATCACTACTTAATAATACATTTTTTAATTTATTACAAATTTCAGAATTACGTATTTCCTATAATAATATAAGATACTTAGATCTAAATTATTTTATTAATACCCCGAAATTAAGAATATTAAAAGCATCTAATAATAAAATAATATCATTATTTGGAAATCTTCAAATACTAACATCGCTACAACATCTATATTTAAATAATAATTCCATAACTTCAATTAGTGGTATTGGTTTAGGTGAGTATCTTTATGCAAATAATAGTATATATTTAAAACATAACCATGTAAACATTGGTTTGGACTGTGAAAATAAATGGATATTAGAAAATTTTCAAAAGAGGTCATTTAATTTGTACTCAGATAATTTTACTTGGACATTCTCTAATGAATATAAAGATAATAGAGAGGTCAACACCATCAATTCATATTGCTTATTCCAATATATTGATAATAAAGAATCATGTGAATACTTAATAGAAATATGTAATAAGTACTCGATATTATGCAATAAAGGTAATTTAGTTTATTATAAAAAATATATATTATTGAATACATTTAAATATTTTAAATTCTATAGAATTTTTAAATAATATATTTTTACTAAAATAGTTAATTATAAATAACTTAAATATTATTATAATTAACTTATATAAATTATATAATTATTATTATATATATCTACATATATATAATTCAGTCAAGTCCCATGACAATATATCCATATATTCATTAGTTATTAGCTATAGTAATTTATAACTGAATTATAATGGGGATTGCCCTAGTTAACCTACTATGTGCATCTGTTATAACTTTTTATATATTTCAATGTAATATTGGGTCATGTACATTTTAATTATTTAATCTATCTAATATATATATATATATATATATATATATATATATATATATATATTATTAATTGATTATAAGCTAATATGTAAGAAAACTAATTTGTATAGGTTTTGACGTAAGAGTAAATATATATAATGAGTCTATATTTTAAGAATTAAGTGACATTTAGAAACTATAGAATAACTATTTTATTATATCATTTACTTATTAAAATATTAACGAAATAACTACATATTAATAACATTAATATGTTAAATATACATTTAATTAAATTATTACAGTTTATATAACAACTAAATATATTATGTATTAATAATAATAATATCTTATACATTCTATATTTATATAGAGAATAGGTTAAAGCAGGTCAACACTATACAAGGTAATATTTAAACAATACATTTTAATGATTATTATATATATATATGTTTACAAAATATTAGAAAAATAAAGTAGTGTCAATATTTAACTTGAATAAAGAACTTAATATACTTATTTGTCTCATAATTAATTTATAATGAAAGAAATGTTGTGATGATTTATTGAATTTAGTCATGTCTCATTGTCACCATGTCATATATAGATATACATATGTTTGCATATTATACAAAATATTATAACAATTTTAATTTTAAGATAATTAGTTTGAATATTATTTAAGTAATATATAGTCAGTACTACTGACTCAGTAATAGTTTTGATCGAAGTATAATATTATGGAATCAGGTAGAATATGGTAATAACTGCTTTGAATAATTAACTAAATATAATTTTTATCTTGTAAAATTGTTTATTTATATTCATAATGAAAACATAACTAGTATTAATAAATATAATGTAATTATTTTGATTAATCTACATTGACAGTTTGATTATTATTAATAAATTATTGTAATTTTACTGGTAGAATTTATATTATGTTTAATTAATTTTGTAGTGTAGTTGAAATCTTCAATTCCGCATTTATTATATTTTTAAATTATTGTTATTTTTAAATTTTATAATATCAGTTATAATTTTTAATATATATTTACCTTTATTTTATTACTATAAAATTAGTAATAATGGTTTATAATTAGAAATTGGGGGCATACCAACTAATGTCACAGATATTTTAAGTTCTGCATGTATTAATTTTTTAAATTATTGTAATTTATAATATATGTTTACTTTTATTTGGTTATTATAAAATTAGTATTAATAATTGGGGGCATACTATCTAACGTCACAGATATTTTAATAAAATAACAATCCTGAAGTATATGATATATGAAATATGAGTGATATAAGTATTAAATTGAGAAATGTCAATAATATATTAATATTATTTTGTATTCGTATTTATATTTAAATCAATATTATACTATTCTAATAATATAAAAAATAAGTGTAATACATATTTTATATTCTTATAATATAGATAATTATCCAATTATAGAAAAATATTAGACATTATAAATTATATAGAAATACAATTATCATATATGATACATATTTTATCATAAATAGTTCAAATTAAATTTTATTAAATAATTATATTATATAAATATGTAATTTATTATTTTATTAATTATATTTAATATTAGTTACATTAATTTACAGTAAAAGATTACCAAAGTAAGTATTCTACTATCTATAATATTTCATTTAATATATTAATTAGTAAACTAAATGTATCATATTTTCAAAAGCAAATGCAATTATTTATATATATATAATAATTAAATTATATAAATACTGAATTAAATTCTTTTTGTTGTACATAGTTTTGTTTAAAAAGGATATCGTGAAAAAAAAGACACCTGTTCAAATATTTACATTGAAATATATTATTACATGGATCATTCTTTTTATATTGTTAATTATACTATCATATAAACTCTTCAACTTATTATGGAGGTTTGAATATGATAAGGAAGATATCGAATATTGCTCAAATAAAATGTAATCGGATTTAAAAATTGAATTTATTTTATAATTTACTATATTTATTATATATATTAATTCATAAAATACTTAAGCATTAACGTTGATGTAATTTTGAGAAATGTGTGTCTCCCGGATTCAGAGTTTTATTAATTCGTATAATGCAACTTTGTAGGTCTTATCGAATATTTAAATAAAGGGGAAATATCTTATTTAAATATTTCTTATAATATTTTAGTAACCAAGATCATAGGAAAACAAATTAAAACACGTTGTTTACACGTTATTTCTTATGGTAAATAATAAATGTATGCAATTTTGGTAACCGATACGGAATATAAATTCATATAAATATATTTAAGTCAGAATAATAACCATATCATGAATCAATACAGTTCATAACAATTTATTAGAAACTATACAGAAATTTACGTTAAGTGACTTAGTTTATCGAGAGATCAATATCTTCGAATGATGACAATTTAAACGTTTCAATTTGAAGGATCTGAAAATAGTTTGTCCAACTTTTTTTATCAGTAAAATAATATAAATGTGTCGTTTTTTGCAAGATATTAGTATGAAATTATATAAAATTTATAATACGTAACCTCTTATTCAACTATATATTTTATATCTAATAAATCCAAATTACCTACATGGATATATCAGCACGATTTATTATTATTAATATATTGCCGTAATTAATACGCATTAAAGATATTTACATTAATATTGTCATCATTAGTAAATGTCCAAGTTAAATTAAAATAATTGAGAGGTACTAAAATAGACCAATGCTAATAATTGATGTTATATTGTTTATATTTAATCATAGTTTATTTAGTTAACTTAACGATGAACGATTTCCAGACAAAGATATTATGCTATTATTATTTGTTATTAGAATTTTAAAATAACGGTTATTATTTAAAATACCTATATCTATGTATCCTATTTTGTTACTGTTAAGCTATATAAACCGTGATTTAAATTCTTTTGACCTACTAGTCTATTATCCCAGTAAATCGTGTAAAAAACTTGAGTTAACACATGTATTTTTTTACAAATTATTGAGTAAAATTAACGAGTTTGCAGGAGAATTCGGTTATAGTTAAAACTTGTGTTAACATCGTACAAAAAACTTGGCTTACACTCGTAAAAAAATCCGTGTTAATACTTGCTTTAAATTACATAATAACACAAGTAATATAGTAGTATTTCAAAATAAGAAAAAATTAATTTATTATTAGAATTCATTTCGAGTTTCGTAAACATTATCCTAGCATAGAATCACTTTATATCCTTTAGTAAAAATTTCTTTATGGTTTCTTCGTAACAATAACATCTATATATATATATATATATATATATATATTGTCTTGGCTGATAGAAATATTTAAATTATATATTATTTAAAATGTTCTTCGCAGTATGGTCATAAATATAATATATGTTGTATACAATAATTCGATATATAATGTTATCATTATACTACTGAAATATAGTCTAGGAACATAGTGTATTTATAAATAGTTATAAATACTTATAAATATTTATAAACGTCGTTATCCCTGCCCCACATGATTTAAAAAACACCATACACCTTGATTGCAACTAGAGTATATATATCTATGAAGTTAACTATTTTCAATAATTATCGTTTGGTTTCCCTCTCAGCTGTTTAAAAGGAACACTACGACTTATGCTTCTAGAGTAAAATATTATAATTAATATTTCGTAAATTAGATGCTACTTTATTCTCCCCATCACCTAGATGAAGAATTATATATAGAAACATACATAATCGCCCTACAATTCACTATCAGGCTAGACAAAATTATCTAGCATATATGTTGATAAGCGTTATCATTTTTGTGATCATAACAGCTCAAAAACATATAGATGTACATATATCAAATATATATATATATATATATATTTCTCTACTACCATCTACTACCCTTTAATGTGCTCTACTACTACTACTACTACTACTACTACTACCCTCTAATGTGCTCTACTACTACTACTACTACTACTACTACTACTGCCCTCTAATGTGCTCTACTACTACTGCTACTGCTACTGCTACTGCTACTGCTACTGCTACTGCTACTGCTACTGCTACTGCTACTGCTACTGCTACTGCTACTGCTACTGCTACTGCTACTGCTACTGCTACTGCTACTGCTACTGCTACTGCTACTGCTACTGCTACTGCTACTGCTACTGCTACTGCTACTGCTACTGCTACTGCTACTGCTACTGCTACTGCTACTGCTACTGCTACTGCTACTGCTACTGCTACTGCTACTGCTACTGCTACTGCTACTGCTACTGCTACTGCTACTGCTACTGCTACTGCTACTGCTACTGCTACTGCTACTGCTACTGCTACTGCTACTGCTACTGCTACTGCTACTGCTACTGCTACTGCTACTGCTACTGCTACTGCTACTGCTACTGCTACTGCTACTGCTACTGCTACTGCTACTGCTACTGCTACTGCTACTGCTACTGCTACTGCTACTGCTACTGCTACTGCTACTGCTACTGCTACTGCTACTGCTACTGCTACTGCTACTGCTACTGCTACTGCTACTGCTACTGCTACTGCTACTGCTACTGCTACTGCTACTGCTACTGCTACTGCTACTGCTACTGCTACTGCTACTGCTACTGCTACTGCTACTGCTACTGCTACTGCTACTGCTACTGCTACTGCTACTGCTACTGCTACTGCTACTGCTACTGCTACTGCTACTGCTACTGCTACTGCTACTGCTACTGCTACTGCTACTGCTACTGCTACTGCTACTGCTACTGCTACTGCTACTGCTACTGCTACTGCTACTGCTACTGCTACTGCTACTGCTACTGCTACTGCTACTGCTACTGCTACTGCTACTGCTACTGCTACTGCTACTGCTACTGCTACTGCTACTGCTACTGCTACTGCTACTGCTACTGCTACTGCTACTGCTACTGCTACTGCTACTGCTACTGCTACTGCTACTGCTACTGCTACTGCTACTGCTACTGCTACTGCTACTGCTACTGCTACTGCTACTGCTACTGCTACTGCTACTGCTACTGCTACTGCTACTGCTACTGCTACTGCTACTGCTACTGCTACTGCTACTGCTACTGCTACTGCTACTGCTACTGCTACTGCTACTGCTACTGCTACTGCTACTGCTACTGCTACTGCTACTGCTACTGCTACTGCTACTGCTACTGCTACTGCTACTGCTACTGCTACTGCTACTGCTACTGCTACTGCTACTGCTACTGCTACTGCTACTGCTACTGCTACTGCTACTGCTACTGCTACTGCTACTGCTACTGCTACTGCTACTGCTACTGCTACTGCTACTGCTACTGCTACTGCTACTGCTACTGCTACTGCTACTGCTACTGCTACTGCTACTGCTACTGCTACTGCTACTGCTACTGCTACTGCTACTGCTACTGCTACTGCTACTGCTACTGCTACTGCTACTGCTACTGCTACTGCTACTGCTACTGCTACTGCTACTGCTACTGCTACTGCTACTGCTACTGCTACTGCTACTGCTACTGCTACTGCTACTGCTACTGCTACTGCTACTGCTACTGCTACTGCTACTGCTACTGCTACTGCTACTGCTACTGCTACTGCTACTGCTACTGCTACTGCTACTGCTACTGCTACTGCTACTGCTACTGCTACTGCTACTGCTACTGCTACTGCTACTGCTACTGCTACTGCTACTGCTACTGCTACTGCTACTGCTACTGCTACTGCTACTGCTACTGCTACTGCTACTGCTACTGCTACTGCTACTGCTACTGCTACTGCTACTGCTACTGCTACTGCTACTGCTACTGCTACTGCTACTGCTACTGCTACTGCTACTGCTACTGCTACTGCTACTGCTACTGCTACTGCTACTGCTACTGCTACTGCTACTGCTACTGCTACTGCTACTGCTACTGCTACTGCTACTGCTACTGCTACTGCTACTGCTACTGCTACTGCTACTGCTACTGCTACTGCTACTGCTACTGCTACTGCTACTGCTACTGCTACTGCTACTGCTACTGCTACTGCTACTGCTACTGCTACTGCTACTGCTACTGCTACTGCTACTGCTACTGCTACTGCTACTGCTACTGCTACTGCTACTGCTACTGCTACTGCTACTGCTACTGCTACTGCTACTGCTACTGCTACTGCTACTGCTACTGCTACTGCTACTGCTACTGCTACTGCTACTGCTACTGCTACTGCTACTGCTACTGCTACTGCTACTGCTACTGCTACTGCTACTGCTACTGCTACTGCTACTGCTACTGCTACTGCTACTGCTACTGCTACTGCTACTGCTACTGCTACTGCTACTGCTACTGCTACTGCTACTGCTACTGCTACTGCTACTGCTACTGCTACTGCTACTGCTACTGCTACTGCTACTGCTACTGCTACTGCTACTGCTACTGCTACTGCTACTGCTACTGCTACTGCTACTGCTACTGCTACTGCTACTGCTACTGCTACTGCTACTGCTACTGCTACTGCTACTGCTACTGCTACTGCTACTGCTACTGCTACTGCTACTGCTACTGCTACTGCTACTGCTACTGCTACTGCTACTGCTACTGCTACTGCTACTGCTACTGCTACTGCTACTGCTACTGCTACTGCTACTGCTACTGCTACTGCTACTGCTACTGCTACTGCTACTGCTACTGCTACTGCTACTGCTACTGCTACTGCTACTGCTACTGCTACTGCTACTGCTACTGCTACTGCTACTGCTACTGCTACTGCTACTGCTACTGCTACTGCTACTGCTACTGCTACTGCTACTGCTACTGCTACTGCTACTGCTACTGCTACTGCTACTGCTACTGCTACTGCTACTGCTACTGCTATGTACTGCTACTGCTACTGCTACTGCTACTGCTACTGCTACTGCTACTGCTACTGCTACTGCTACTGCTACTGCTACTGCTACTGCTACTGCTACTGCTACTGCTACTGCTACTGCTACTGCTACTGCTACTGCTACTGCTACTGCTACTGCTACTGCTACTGCTACTGCTACTGCTACTGCTACTGCTACTGCTACTGCTACTGCTACTGCTACTGCTACTGCTACTGCTACTGCTACTGCTACTGCTACTGCTACTGCTACTGCTACTGCTACTGCTACTGCTACTGCTACTGCTACTGCTACTGCTACTGCTACTGCTACTGCTACTGCTACTGCTACTGCTACTGCTACTGCTACTGCTACTGCTACTGCTACTGCTACTGCTACTGCTACTGCTACTGCTACTGCTACTGCTACTGCTACTGCTACTGCTACTGCTACTGCTACTGCTACTGCTACTGCTACTGCTACTGCTACTGCTACTGCTACTGCTACTGCTACTGCTACTGCTACTGCTACTGCTACTGCTACTGCTACTGCTACTGCTACTGCTACTGCTACTGCTACTGCTACTGCTACTGCTACTGCTACTGCTACTGCTACTGCTACTGCTACTGCTACTGCTACTGCTACTGCTACTGCTACTGCTACTGCTACTGCTACTGCTACTGCTACTGCTACTGCTACTGCTACTGCTACTGCTACTGCTACTGCTACTGCTACTGCTACTGCTACTGCTACTGCTACTGCTACTGCTACTGCTACTGCTACTGCTACTGCTACTGCTACTGCTACTGCTACTGCTACTGCTACTGCTACTGCTACTGCTACTGCTACTGCTACTGCTACTGCTACTGCTACTGCTACTGCTACTGCTACTGCTACTGCTACTGCTACTGCTACTGCTACTGCTACTGCTACTGCTACTGCTACTGCTACTGCTACTGCTACTGCTACTGCTACTGCTACTGCTACTGCTACTGCTACTGCTACTGCTACTGCTACTGCTACTGCTACTGCTACTGCTACTGCTACTGCTACTGCTACTGCTACTGCTACTGCTACTGCTACTGCTACTGCTACTGCTACTGCTACTGCTACTGCTACTGCTACTGCTACTGCTACTGCTACTGCTACTGCTACTGCTACTGCTACTGCTACTGCTACTGCTACTGCTACTGCTACTGCTACTGCTACTGCTACTGCTACTGCTACTGCTACTGCTACTGCTACTGCTACTGCTACTGCTACTGCTACTGCTACTGCTACTGCTACTGCTACTGCTACTGCTACTGCTACTGCTACTGCTACTGCTACTGCTACTGCTACTGCTACTGCTACTGCTACTGCTACTGCTACTGCTACTGCTACTGCTACTGCTACTGCTACTGCTACTGCTACTGCTACTGCTACTGCTACTGCTACTGCTACTGCTACTGCTACTGCTACTGCTACTGCTACTGCTACTGCTACTGCTACTGCTACTGCTACTGCTACTGCTACTGCTACTGCTACTGCTACTGCTACTGCTACTGCTACTGCTACTGCTACTGCTACTGCTACTGCTACTGCTACTGCTACTGCTACTGCTACTGCTACTGCTACTGCTACTGCTACTGCTACTGCTACTGCTACTGCTACTGCTACTGCTACTGCTACTGCTACTGCTACTGCTACTGCTACTGCTACTGCTACTGCTACTGCTACTGCTACTGCTACTGCTACTGCTACTGCTACTGCTACTGCTACTGCTACTGCTACTGCTACTGCTACTGCTACTGCTACTGCTACTGCTACTGCTACTGCTACTGCTACTGCTACTGCTACTGCTACTGCTACTGCTACTGCTACTGCTACTGCTACTGCTACTGCTACTGCTACTGCTACTGCTACTGCTACTGCTACTGCTACTGCTACTGCTACTGCTACTGCTACTGCTACTGCTACTGCTACTGCTACTGCTACTGCTACTGCTACTGCTACTGCTACTGCTACTGCTACTGCTACTGCTACTGCTACTGCTACTGCTACTGCTACTGCTACTGCTACTGCTACTGCTACTGCTACTGCTACTGCTACTGCTACTGCTACTGCTACTGCTACTGCTACTGCTACTGCTACTGCTACTGCTACTGCTACTGCTACTGCTACTGCTACTGCTACTGCTACTGCTACTGCTACTGCTACTGCTACTGCTACTGCTACTGCTACTGCTACTGCTACTGCTACTGCTACTGCTACTGCTACTGCTACTGCTACTGCTACTGCTACTGCTACTGCTACTGCTACTGCTACTGCTACTGCTACTGCTACTGCTACTGCTACTGCTACTGCTACTGCTACTGCTACTGCTACTGCTACTGCTACTGCTACTGCTACTGCTACTGCTACTGCTACTGCTACTGCTACTGCTACTGCTACTGCTACTGCTACTGCTACTGCTACTGCTACTGCTACTGCTACTGCTACTGCTACTGCTACTGCTACTGCTACTGCTACTGCTACTGCTACTGCTACTGCTACTGCTACTGCTACTGCTACTGCTACTGCTACTGCTACTGCTACTGCTACTGCTACTGCTACTGCTACTGCTACTGCTACTGCTACTGCTACTGCTACTGCTACTGCTACTGCTACTGCTACTGCTACTGCTACTGCTACTGCTACTGCTACTGCTACTGCTACTGCTACTGCTACTGCTACTGCTACTGCTACTGCTACTGCTACTGCTACTGCTACTGCTACTGCTACTGCTACTGCTACTGCTACTGCTACTGCTACTGCTACTGCTACTGCTACTGCTACTGCTACTGCTACTGCTACTGCTACTGCTACTGCTACTGCTACTGCTACTGCTACTGCTACTGCTACTGCTACTGCTACTGCTACTGCTACTGCTACTGCTACTGCTACTGCTACTGCTACTGCTACTGCTACTGCTACTGCTACTGCTACTGCTACTGCTACTGCTACTGCTACTGCTACTGCTACTGCTACTGCTACTGCTACTGCTACTGCTACTGCTACTGCTACTGCTACTGCTTACTGCTACTGCTACTGCTACTGCTACTGCTACTGCTACTGCTACTGCTACTGCTGCTACTGCTACTGCTACTGCTACTACTACTACTACTACTACTACTACTACTACTACTACTACTACTACTACTACTACTATACTACTACTACTACTACTACTACTACTACTACTACTACTACTACTACTACTACTACTACTACTACTACTACTACTACTACTACTACTACTACTACTACTACTACTACTACTACTACTACTACTACTACTACTACTACTACTACGACTACTACTATTTCTGGACAACTTGTCATTGTCCCATTTATTATTTCAAAGAAACTTTGGCTGGGCTTCACCATTTAGGGATTGTTCGACAAATGATGAACATCGATAGTAATGTACGAGTAGGGGTTTACGTATAAAAACATTCAACAATAAGAATAAAATTAAAGAGATGTATTAATAATAACATGGCGGTGTGAAATCGTATTGAAATATGTGAAGGTAGGTGTAATAATAATATATGATGGGAAGTTAACGTGGTAATGTGGTGTAGTTAATTTTAGCGGGAGGGTATAATAAATGATTAAAGTTTGGTTATCTAGTTTCGCACAACACCTAATCAGTCCTTGGTGTACATAGTAAGCCTATGTCGCTCGCATGTAGTGTCTATATGCTCGTACACCACCTTCCAACGTTCGAATCGTGATTAATTCTTTTACCGATGCTGACATTCCGAGGCTATTCAGGAGCGCATCGGACCGAGGGGCGAGTTGCCCACGCCAGTCTAGTATGAGCGCTCCGAATTTAACCTCAGAAGCACCGGTTATATTAATCACGAATTCGCGGACGAGAGGTATGTCATACTTATGAGTTTTCTGATCAAACCTCTCATCCATGACTGATGGGTCAGTGGTGATTTGCGTATCGACGACTACTGCTAAGCCGTCACGACAAGTGATAAGATCTGGTTTAAGAATACCAGTCGGCGTTCTAATATGAGGTTCGAGGAAACACATATAACGTTTGTTTTCCAACGAACTCGCTAGCATCGCCGTCACTTTGTCATGACGTCTTACCCTGGCAACGTGTGTCTGCGGGCACCTCTGCAGAATATGTGTCATTGTGGTATTCGGGTACCCGCAAAACGCGCACTGAGTATTTATTTCCGGATAGGCGCGTCTGGCCCTGGCTGGACAAGGGAGGATATTATGTCTCAATTTGAATACATTGATGTAATCGTGTGCGTTAATCAGACGATTACATCTTATCCAACCGTTTAGTTTATTACCAGGCACCAAAACACGCCCATCGACACTCTGTACTAGTTGCTCATTTAGGGAAGCGCGCACTTCGGATGTACTACGCAGAGGAACACCGTCTTTAGAAGGTGGTACCGACCAACCTAGTCTATCTCGACTACCTAATATTTCTACCAGGGGATCGTCACCACCGAGGATTTTTGCCATTCTCTGGCTCCTGATGACCGGTATGGTCAGAGCCAGAACGGGGATAGCGAGACCTCCGGAGTCGGTGGATGCATGAAATACCCCCAGCGAAGTGTCTTTTGGTAGTCGAAGCCATCTACGGACATACCGGCGTGTTGCTTTGTCTAGAGACTGGAGGCCTCGTTTGGTAGGGCCAGAAAAGTTGAGCATGTGCATACTTGCGGGGATGAGGTAATCTCTGCACAGCTCAACTTTTTGGTGAGGCTTTAGCGGGGCCCGATCTAATTTAGCAAGATTATTGTTAAAGTATTCCAGTCTCTATTCCCAGATACTTGTATGTATCGAGGACCTGCAACGCGCCGATATTCTCCAGACCAATGTTGAGGAAGGGTCTACTTTCGCATGCCCACACCCCGCGTTTTTGGTTTACGACAATATTGAGTGTTTTACATTTAGAAGGATTAACCGAGAGGCCACATTGCTTGAAACGTGCGGACAATAAATTTACTTGCCTTTGTAACCCCTCGGTTGTATCTGAAAACACTACAATATCATCGGCAAATGCAAGGTGTGAGACTTTAGCGAGACCGATGTTAATTGCATCCTCCTCAACCAAACAATCGACACAGTAATCCATCACGGAATTAAAAAGGATAGGAGACAAAGGGTCTCCCTGCTTCACCCCACGGCATATACGAATGGGATTGGATTTTTTCTGGTCTATTTTTATATTTATTATATTATTATTGTATAAATTATTAATATATTTTAGAATTTTTGTAGGAGTGTTAACTCGACGAGCTAAGGCGCTGATAGCGTGATGTGATACCGAATCAAATGCCTTAGACACGTCGAGAAAACAGAGTTTTAATGATTTACATTCTTGTTTATGTTTTTTTATTATAGAATTTAATAGGTAGAGGTTTTCGCATATGCCGTCGCGTTTGGCGAAGGCCTTCTGCCTTGGTCCCAATTTTATAACCCGTGATATTCTACTGGCCAAAAGTCTGTGAAATAGCCTGGATACCATAGACGCTAGCGTTATAGGCCGATACTGATTAGGAGATGTGCTTAACTTACATTTAGGTATTAGAGTTGTCGTTCCAACTTTAAATGCGGAAGGGCATATACCGGTTAGTATATAGAGGTTAAACCTCATCGCAAGGCGATGTATACCGATGGATACAAGGTCCGATTTCCGAATATGGTCAGGTCCAGGGGCTCCATCATTAAGGGACTTCAGAGAAGTTGCGACCTCTTCTATTGTTATCGGCGGCGTAGAAGTGTCATTATCACTGAAGGTTGGACCGGTGAAGGGTATAGATTTAGTTTCAAATAAATCCTTCCAATATGGGTATTGGCTATCGAGGGGAAGCTGATTGGGGGGCTCTTGGAGAGATGTACTATTCAGTATTTTGCCCATAAGGTTTGCCTTGGATTTTTTCCAAAGTTGTTGAGCTTTCGCATATTCTGCGATACGAGCGGAGCGTCTCTCTTGCCTGGCCGTCTTATATAATGTACGCCTACCATTCGGGAGCGTTTTTTCTGTTCGACCGATGTATCGTTGATTGGTCTTATTTCTAGCGAGTTGCTTGTTGGTCGATTGATGAATATTTGGTCTATTGTTCTCGGCGAGTCTTGAATTAACAATAGACCCATTGTTCATAATAGTACTATAGCACATCGTAGGCGTACGAGTTTCGGTTGTTATAGGTCGATCAGTAGATATAGTGGATAGTGTTTGCATTTGTTTTCTATGTATTTTAATTTTATCTATATTGGTTAACATATAATCATAGTCTCTATCGATATCATTTTGGGATATACTAGAGGAGATAACTAAATTCTCATAACTAATTTCATGTAGGGAAATATTCTTTGTATTATTTATTTCTAGAATATAATCTATAATATTGTTTTGCTCTAAATTGTTTAATTGGATAAATGTGGGTGCATTAATATTTAGTGGGGAATGTGATGGAGATGGGGAAGATGGCGGGGTATTGGATATAGTAGGGGTGAATGCTATATTATCTGGTTGGGGAGCGAGAGAGTTCTTGAGCTGACTAACAAGATTCTTGTAATCAGCTGTACGACGATGGCTCTTAATTGCATCATATGTACGATTTTTAATACTGGATTGGAGGGATATAATTATATTTGATTTATTAATAACCAATAAATTTGCCTCCAATCTTGCCATTTCTCTCGTTTCACCCAGAGTCCATCTTCTATTATTTAGGGTTATGTCTCTTTGTTCAATTTCTAATGCTTGTCGTTGGTGTGTTTCTACGGGGTGAGCTCTGCGATTATGCTGAGATAGTCCTCGTTTACCT
>OZ038314.1:16596628-16601628 GCA_964035775.1 Osedax frankpressi | reverse complement strand
GATACTCCTAGGTGACTTTAATATCCCATTATCCTCATCCTCTCTATACTCAAAACGATTTCTACATGCGATTGACTCTAATAACTGTTCCCAATATGTGAATTCACCTACTCACACATCCGGAAATATCCTTGACCTAATAATAGCACTCAACACACCTAACATTATACTAAATACATCCGTTATATCTTTAGTTACTGATCATCTTATCATAACATTTAACCTACAGTTCCCCAGATCCAAACGACTTACTAAAACTATTCAATTCAGAAAAACAAAAAATATTACCATTACTGACTTCACCAATGACTTGATGTCCCACCTATCAACCTTTGCCGACTATCCAGACATAAACTCCCTTGACTCCTCACTACTAAAAACACTAAATAGATTAGCTCCAACCTTGACAAAAACAATTACCCCTCGACTTAACACTAAATGGTTCAACCGTAATCTATCACTTACTAAACGTCAGCTTCGATATACAGAAAAAAAATGGAGAAAGCAAAAAAGCGAAGAAAACCTCACTAGTTTCAAACAACTCTCTAGTAAATATAGACAACTGATTAAGAAGGCGAAACGTGAATACTACACCGATACTATAACAGCCGCTGGTAACAATGCTAAAAAACTATATCAAATATCGAATTCTCTACTCGGACGCACTACTCCCCGCATACTTCCCGATTGTCCGGCATCCACAAACTCAGCCAACTTCGACAACTACTTCAACAACAAAATAATTAATATCATAAACTCGCTCTCTAGTCCAACATTGCCATCCCTGTTAACTCCATCATATTCACTTCACTCCTTCAAAACCCCCTCCATAGCATCCATCAATAATCTCCTCCTCTCAGTGAAATCAGTATGCATGCTAGACCCGATACCTTTAATACTCCTAAACAAACTAACTACACTACTCTCTCCATTATACAAACAAATAATCGACCTCTCCCTCATCTCTGGCAAAGTTCCCGCTCATATGAAAAATGCACATGTCACTCCTATACTAAAAAAAAATAACCCACATGATAAATCTGATCTCTCCAACTACCGTCCAATTTCCAATCTATCATATATATCCAAAACTCTTGAAAGAATTGTATCTTCCCAACTACACGACTATCTCGACAACAATAACATACTGAACCAATTCCAAAGTGCCTATACGACTTACAAGAGTACTGAAACCGCACTAACACATGTACTAAATAATATACTACTCCATCCAACAAAACACTGCTCGATTATTATTTTCCTCGACCTCTCCGCTGCTTTCGACACCATAGACCACAGCTTGCTAATCCGTCGGCTGCAGTGTATCGGAATTACAGGCACCGCACTAGATTGGTTTACATCCTACCTTGAAAGTCGCACATACTCAGTATGCATCGACTCATATAAAACTAAACCACGCATAATCTCTCACGGAGTTCCTCAGGGCTCTGTTCTCGCTCCAATACTGTTTAACATATACCTAGCACCTCTACTTGACATATTCGACAGATACCCTGACATCAATTTCCATACATACGCTGATGACATTCAAATATACTGCAGCTTACCAGATCCCTCTACTAACATATCTATACTAAACAACTGCTTAGACGAAATTAGTGGTTGGCTTGCCTCCAACTCTCTTTCCCTAAATACTAACAAAACAACTGTACTACTAATTAAATCCCCTACAACTTCCACAAATATACCTTCAATTCGGATCAATAACCAAATAATTAAATACTCTTCAACCGCTCAAAACCTTGGTATAATTTTCGATCAAAAACTATCTTTCTCTCAATACACAACTTCCTTATCAAAATCCATTAATCGAACACTCCACACTATCCGTCTAATTAGACCCTCCATCACTACCAAGCTCGCCCAACTGCTTGTTACATCCCTAATACTGCCTAGAATCGACTACTGCAACTCTACACTACACAGACTACCCCGAAATTCTATAATTCCTTTCACCAAACTACTATATTCCGCCGCACGCATAGTTTACCGCATCCCTAAATACTCCAGAACTCATATAACTCCATATCTCAAAATACTACACTGGCTACCCATCACACAGCGAATCCAATACAAAATTATACTTCTCACTCATCTAGCTACACATCACAATAAACCAGACTACTTGACTGACCTACTGACTGACTACAATCCCTCCAGATCCCAACGTACTGAAAACCAATATAAATTACACACACACAACTGCACAAACCTCACAATAAAACAACAATCTGCCTTCTCTATTGCTGCTCCCAAACTATGGAATAGCCTACCAACTTCGCTCAGATCCTTATCGTCCACTCCTTCCTTTAAACGAAAATTAAAAACTTATTTATTCTCCATCGCCTATCAATAACTAAAAATCACGGCCGAAAACTCCACATTGAAGTTGATGGAAGTGAATAAACCCAATTGGTTACAAGTTTACACTACTACCACTACTACCACTACTACCACTACTACCACTACTACCACTACTACCACTACTACCACTACTACCACTACTACCACTACTACCACTACTACCACTACTACCACTACTACCACTACTACCACTACTACCACTACTACCACTACTACCACTACTACCACTACTACCACTACTACCATTACTACCACTACTACCACTACTACAACTACTACAACTACTACAACTACTACCACTACTACCACTACTACCACTACTACCACTACTACCACTACTACCACTACTACCACTACTACCACTACTACCCCTACTACCACTACTACCACTACTACCACTACTACCACTACTACCACTACTACCACTACTACCACTACTACCACTACTACCAATACTACCACTACTACCACTACTACCAATACTACCAATACTACCAATACTACCAATACTACCAATACTACCAATACTACCAATACTACCAATACTACCAATACTACCACTACTACCACTACTACCAATACTACCACTACTACCACTACTACCACTACTACCACTACTACCACTACTACCACTACTACCACTACTAACACTACTACCACTACTACCACTACTACCACTACTACCACTACTACCACTACTACCACTACTACCACTACTACCACTACTACCACTACTACCACTACTACCACTACTACCACTACTACCAATACTACCAATACTACCAATACTACCAATACTACCAATACTACCAATACTACCAATACTACCAATACTACCAATACTACCAATACTACCAATACTACCAATACTACCAATACTACCAATACTACCACTACTACCACTACTACCACTACTACCACTACTACCACTACTACCACTACTACCACTACTACCACTACTACCACTACTACCACTACTACCACTACTACCACTACTACCACTACTACCACTACTACCACTACTACCACTACTACCACTACTACCACTACTACCACTACTACCACTACTACCACTACTACCACTACTACCACTACTACCACTACTACCACTACTACCACTACTACCACTACTACCACTACTTCCACTACTACCACTACTACCACTACTACCACTACTACCACTACTACCACTACTACCACTACTACCACTACTACCACTACTACCACTACTACCACTACTACCACTACTACCACTACTACCACTACTACCACTACTACCACTACTACCACTACTACCACTACTACCACTACTACCACTACTACCACTACTACCACTACTACAACTACTACAACTACTACAACTACTACCACTACTACCACTACTACCACTACTACCACTACTACCACTACTACCACTACTACCACTACTACCACTACTACCACTACTACCACTACTACCACTACTACCACTACTACCACTACTACCACTACTACCACTACTACCACTACTACCAATACTACCAATACTACCAATACTACCAATACTACCAATACTACCAATACTACCAATACTACCAATACTACCAATACTACCAATACTACCAATACTACCAATACTACCAATACTACCAATACTACCACTACTACCACTACTACCACTACTACCACTACTACCACTACTACCACTACTACCACTACTACCACTACTACCACTACTACCACTACTAACACTACTACCACTACTACCACTACTACCACTACTACCACTACTACCACTACTACCACTACTACCACTACTACCACTACTACCACTACTACCACTACTACCACTACTACCACTACTACCACTACTACCACTACTACCACTACTACCACTACTACCACTACTACCACTACTTCCACTACTACCACTACTGCCACTACTACCACTACTACCACTACTACCACTACTACCACTACTACCACTACTACCACTACTACCACTACTACCACTACTACCACTACTACCACTACTACCACTACTACCACTACTACCACTACTACCACTACTACCACTACTACCACTACTACCACTACTACCACTACTACCACTACTACCACTACTACCACTACTACCACTACTACCACTACTACTACTACTACCACTACTACCACTACTACCACTACTACCACTACTACCACTACTACCACTACTACCACTACTACCACTACTACCACTACTACCACTACTACCACTACTACCACTACTACCACTACTACCACTACTACCACTACTACCACTACTACCACTACTACCACTACTACCACTACTACCACTACTACCACTACTACCACTACTACCACTACTACCACTACTACCACTACTACCACTACTACCACTACTACCACTACTACCACTACTACCACTACTACCACTACTACCACTACTACCACTACTACCACTACTACCACTACTATCACTACTACCACTACTACCACTACTACCACTACTACCACTACTACCACTACTACCACTACTACCACTACTACCACTACTACCACTACTACCACTACTACCACTACTACCACTACTACCACTACTACCACTACTACCACTACTACCACTACTACCACTA
>OZ038314.1:16566920-16596428 GCA_964035775.1 Osedax frankpressi | reverse complement strand
CAAACGTAAGATTAATGTTTATTAATATATTATAATAAATATTACATTTTATTATTTTCATATAATTGTAATCACTTTATTACAATTATATATAGTATATTATATATATATATATATATATATATATATATATATATATATATTTATATAAATATATATATATATATGTGTGTATGTGTGTATATATACCAAACTTAATATAAATATATCTATATTTATATTAGTATATCAATATATTGAGAAGTTTAAATACAATACATTATATCTAAGTAAACATAAGTGTAATTCCATTATCATTATATTTATTTATTATCACTTATTAATTATAATTTTTATAGAAATCAATTAAAATATTTTATTAATATTATATAAAGTAGTTTTAACTTCATTGCAATAAATTGTTAATGAATACTATTTACTGGAGACGATAAGATTTCGATAGTTAAAGTGCGTGTGTTACTGTCGCGTGTGTGTGTGAAGTGCGTGCGTCGAAGTGAAAACGATCCTTTGTCTAATTAGGCTTCTGTTTCCGGCGGTCATTGCATAACTTCCTGTCGAAGAGCTACATAGATTATTACCATCATAAATGCACTAAATTAAATTAACGAATAATATGTATACGATCATGTAAATATCGTATTCTGGCATTTGGCATCACTATTAATACAATTATAGTGAGATAAACTATATATATAGGCAATATTACTTTACTAATTCAATTATGCCGGTACGATGTATTACAGATATATCAAATATGTATAACAGCTATACCATGTAAAGTGATAATGAATTTTATAATATTCAACTACGTCAGATGATCTTATGAAAACAAGAGTATTACATTTTCTTTGACGAGATGTTTAAAATGATAATTATGCTCTTATATATACAGTTTTTATAGACACCATAATTTATATATATATATATATATATATATATATATATATATATACTAGTATAATATCATTATATTAATTAAATAATGTATGTATTATGTATCGAGTTATATTTGCGTATAATTGTCTTCAAATATTTGTGTTGATATAAATAATTTATTTTAAATTAATTTATTAAAGATATTTCATCGTGTTATTTAATCACACACATTTTATTATTAATAGATAACATATTAAAACCGTATACGATAATTTCACATTTTATAACGAAATGAAAATATATAATATAAATACATATTGTATCTTAAAACATTGTTCATTACAAATAAAACATTGATGATAAAAACAACATATACAAAATATAATTTTATAAGTTATGTTTATAACCTATGTTAAATATATCATAAGTTATGTTTATAACCTATGTTACATATATCAAATTCTTATTCTTCATACAATTTATAGTTCTTCAGATTTTAGGTAGTATATATTTCTCTACAATGTTGTTGATAAGTATTAAATATTATTTTTATAATTATTATACTCCTACTTCTACTACAACTATTAGTGTTAAAATTACATTTACTACTACTACTACTACTACTACTACTACTACTACTACTACTACTACTACTACTACCACTACTACTACTACTACTACTACTACTACTACTACTACTACTACTACTACTACAACTACTACTACTACTACTACTACTACCACTACTACTATTACTACTACTACTACTACTACTACTACTACTACTACTACTACTACTACTACTACTACTACTACTAGTACTACTACTACTACTACTACTGCTGCTGCTGCTACTAATACTACTACTACTACTACTACTACTACTACTACTACTACTACTACTACTACTACTACTACTACTACTACTACTACTACTACTACTACTACTACTCCTACTACTACTAGTACTACTACTACTACTACTACTGCTGCTGCTGCTACTAATACTACTACTACTACTACTACTACTACTACTACTACTACTACTACTACTACTACTACTACTACTACTACTACTACTACTACTACTACTACTACTACTAGTACTACTACTACTACTACTACTGCTGCTGCTGCTACTAATACTACTACTACTACTACTACTACTACTACTACTACTACTACTACTACTACTACTACTACTACTACTACTACTACTACTACTACTACTACTACTACTACTACTACTACTACTACTACTACTACTACTACTACTACTACTACTACTACTACTACTACTACTACTACTACTACTACTACTACTACTACTACTACTGCTACTACAACTACTACTACTACTACTACTACTACCACTACTACTATTACTACTACTACTACTACTACTACTACTACTACTACTACTACTACTACTACTACTACTACTACTACTACTATGACTACACCTACTATAACAATTAATATAAAATATATTATTTAGATACTCAATATGTAAAATTAAAGATAACTGTATTGAATAAATAATAGTCAATAATAATATTCAGAGATGCAATTTGAAGTTGAATTAAAGGTTACAAAAGTGTAGAGGGTTAAAGAAGTACTACAGAATTTCTTTATAGCATTATTTGAAGCTTGGGATCAATTATATTCGGCATAGTTTTCTGAAACTGAGTTGGAGCATTGGCGATGAAAAATAGAACAACCTCTTCCTAGTCCGCTTTAGTTTTTTTTATCAAAGTCAAAGGTATATTCGATGATCAGAGTTTTCCCGGAATAAATTGTAATATATTTTGCGAATTTTGATGACAATAATATATATAACCCGTGCACATATATAGATAAATATTGTGAACTTTGAATATAACTCTCATCAATAGGAGAGTGAGGATAACTTAGTAAAATATAGGGAATGCGTGAAATACTTATAAATTATGATTAGCTAAGCTACGATTACATGTTTTTACTTGAACATTATGAAATTCGATTTTAAAGTTGGTTGCATAGCATTACATACTAATAAACAACTTCATATCATATCATATCAATTATGTGCATAGATATAAACAAAATATATTATAAAATATCGGTTCAAGTATAATAGATATTTTCGTGAGTCTAATAAGTTAGATAACTATATAAATATGCAAAATATTCATAATAAATAATAATAATTAAATTGTTTTTTGTAAATAGATTTAGTAAATAAAATAAATTTAGTAAATAATTTTAGAGTAAATACAGTATGTTTTTATAATATAATATGATGATAGAGTATATTAAGTAATATATTTGTAATAAATTATGTCTTACTTATATTAATTAAATTACCTTTCTCATTTGAATTCCGTCAATCTTTTGATATCGAAATTTAAATGCTGTATTTGTTTTAACTTTCTCAACAGTTATTTCATTCAATATTATTTCATTTTCTGAATATAAGTAGAATGTTATTTATAGAATTTATAATCATTTCTATATATGATTTAGTGGTAACATATTTATATCATAGAAAATATTAGTATAGGTCTAAAATATAATACCCATAATAAATAATATTTAAATTGACTCATTTTGTATTGTATTTTATATTACGTTATTAAAATATACGTTTTATATAATATAGACTATATATATATATATATATATATATATATTTATTTGTTATAGTCTTCGATAGTATTATCTAAGATTACCTTTGAAAATCGTGGGTATTTTCTAAATAACGACAATTTGAACTATACAAATTACGGTCATTATAAAGAATATTATTAATATCGCCGCTAGTTGATCATGACATGCTTATACCTAGATTCATTTTATATCCACTTTTATGTCAACTATTTTATGTAGTCTATTAAATACCGTTATATATATATATATATATATATATATATATATATATATATATATATATATATACTCAGAAGTGTGGCATTAAGACATCAATTAAGCATATATGTTAAATTGGATGTTGACCTCTTTATTATAGTTATTGAGCCTATATATTAAAACACAGAATAAGGTAAGATTGTTAAAATCAATCTGGAAACAATTCAATTTATTCCACGGCGCTACACCAGATTCTGATAATTAGTTTAAAATAATTGGAATATTTGAGGAAATATTAAATAGGAGCTTTGAACAAATCGAGAATCCTAAGAACCAATCCAACACGTTATCGAATAAGTACTTTATCGGTTGTTCTCCAACCCTGGATATTTTATTTTCTGTTACACCATAAATGATATGCTGGAACATTTATTTGGGTTAAACTGTAAACTGATATTAGCCGTTTTTATACTTTCTAGAATTATATTCATCTCCAATAATGATCCAGAGATAATAGCTAAATCATCTGCATAGGTGGTCATGTTTGCTGTGTTTTCACATATTTGTAGCCATTAGCCTCCTTAGCTTTTTTAATTGGATCTAAGGCTAAGTTAAACATTATCGAATATAGACAGTTGCCCTGTCTTACTACACAAGTTGATTTTATCATAAACTCACTATACTGACACATGGTATCAGTGTATATGTCATTTAGCGTGGTGTATTTCATGCTAGGTAGCGGAAGAGGGTCAATGAGTATGTAAAGGGTCGTAAGTAGTATTGAGCCAACAAAAATATTAGCTAAGTCAAGCAAAAGACTTATTCATAGCTGTAAATCATAAAAAGCAAAAATAAAATAAAAAATAAGGAAAGAATAAATGTGAACTATATAAAAAGTGATTAATAAATTTAAAGTGTGCAAAAAAAACATAAAAAATTAAATGTGTAGACAATTTGTAATAAATATGGCGCACTTGCATACGAAGTTAGAAATTAAAAAGGTATAAGATAATGATAAAAATAATAAAATGAATATATAATTTATAATGAGATAATAAAAAATAATATAGTGAATTAATAAAGATAATAAATCTTAATAAAGCACATGAAAAAAGTAGCACAGATAAAAATGTGAATGCAAAGAAATCTTTAATTTGAAGAGAAGATTATTCTATAATATATTTTATTCTATCATCCTGCGTTTATATTGTATACTTGTCTAACTGTTTTATTGTATATGACTATTTAAAGATCTCAGCAAACCATAAATATATCCTTAAGTTGCAACTTTCTTTATGACTTCATTATATAACTTTAAATCCATAATAATAAGAGTTCCTCTTGATAAATCCCGCATGTGATATTTATTTCTTTTATTTGTAATATTTATTGATTATCAATTTCCATAGATTCATTAATATATTAAATTTATTATTCTGAATGTTCTATATTTAACAGAGTCGTGTGCATATGAAGTTATCCTTATCATTCTTTATAAAGTACTAACTCTTTATCCTACATCAAATTGTATTGGGGAAAGTAGCATTTACGAAAGTTGCATATGTGATTAGAATATGCATCTTTAAGTATAGATATTAAATTATTACATAGATTAGATATGTTAAATAACTTGAGTAGTTTGGTATGCTTACGAAACCGAATGCATTGGTTAAGTGATATCTATTGTTAAGTAACTTGGTAATAATTATGTGTTTTTGTCCTTTAAGAATTGAGAATGTTGTATTAAACTTTCGAATTGCAAGTTATGTTTTTGGATGCCATGAACATCTCGTATAAAGCAATTTATCTTTTTTTAGAATTCCCATTATTTAAATCATTTTAATATGGCGAAACTTATATAATAATAGCTATATCGTGATGACTTGTAAATATGAAAATGATTAATAATTCTATAATGTAGTCAACTATGTATATATTAGCCGCGTATGTATACATTTATAGATATACACACACACACACACACATATATATATATATATATATATATATATATATATATATTATATATATGTATATATATATATACTTTACCAAGGCTACGTTATGCTAAATGTGAATATAAATGATTTTGTAATACGCCTAATAAAAATAACTAATTCCGGATTTGAATTTTTTTATAAATGTCATACAATTAATTAATAATTTATTTATAGTTTTTATTAGCAGTTATGCTTAATTATTTTTTAAGATTTGCTGATTAAAAATGTTTTTCAAAAATATTAAAATGTATTTTGATACAATTTTTGGATTTTCATTTATTAGTTAACTGTTCATTCAATGTACACCGTTACAAGGTTAACGAGTAGTTTATCTTAATATAATAATTCCTATAATATTAAATATATGTATTTTTAAAAAATACCAATGTAGGACACCTATTTATTTATAGGACATTTAATATTAATTTACAAAATTTGGATTGGTTGTGAATGTTTTTTGTGATTTAAAATAAAGTATACAATATTTTATATATATAATAACAACACTAGACTATAGTCTAGTATTGTTTTTATATACAAAAACAATTAATTATATATCGAGTCGTATTTCATCTGTGATATTATTAATTATATAAATTATACTATTCTATAAATTAATCTTTATTCAAAATTTGATTTTTGTCATCTATGAAGACCAGGTTTTTTTATTCTCATATTATTAAGTTTACATTATTTGTATTGTTTATGAAGTTAATTTGAGTATGAGTAGAAGATATTGGTATTTCATCCTCATAGCGTAATCCAAAATAATAAAAATATATAGATTCTAATATTTGAATGTACTATATAACTATAACTTTCATACAACCTTTAGCAATAGCACAGCACGTTGAACTTTCTTTTAAATCGTAACTATCGAGTAGTAAAGATGGGGTACTGCATTTCAAAAAACATATTCCAGTTTGACCTATTTTATATAATATATTGCAATTTTCATATATGTGTAAACCTTCAAAGTTATTGTAGTTTTTTGTAGTATAATAAATTTAAAAGGAGTAATATTTGCATTACAAATAATACAAATATGCATTAAAATGTAAATTCTATAAAATATATTATATAAATTATCTATAATTTGTTATAATATAAAAATACATAAATATTCATAATCATTACATATGCATTTGTAAAACATATAACGATACTAGAAACTTAATATAAACTAGCATTTGTATCGTTTATAACCTGAAGTTAAGCACAACTTGAAAAGGAATGTTTCAGATTTAGATTTTGACAGTTGTACGTCTGAAGAATTGAGTTTATTTTTCAGTCTAGTAGCCAGGTCAATGCCACTTTTTAGGTGATTTATATCTCCAGTCATTCCTGTGCATAAATATTAATTTCATTGTACATGGAAATTACTTTGATTGTCTGGATAATAATAAGCAATCATATATTTTTTTAATAAAATACTTATTATATAGAACATTATTTTAAAACAATTCTTATTATAGTTCGTATATACTATTATTAATTTCTATCTTTATATAAATTCGCGCCGATTTTTATTCAGTTCAAAACTATGGAATATTACAGAAAATATAATAAATCATATCTAATTGATAAATATAATAAATCATATATAATCATTATTTTTAAAACTATTTTAGTTTTAATATAATCTTAATAAATGTGTTTGTCATATTTACAAAGAAAATTGAAGATGGCTGTTAATATATTACAATTGGTTATTATTATGACCAAATTTATAGATAACCATTTTGCACATTACATTAACTATTACAAATACGATATATATATATATATATATATATATATATATATATATATATATATGTGTGTGTGTGTGTGGGTGGGTGTGTATGTGTGTGTGTATATATAATTAACAAATAATTGCATTATTTATTAAGTATTTTGTTATAACTTACCATAAATAATAACAATGCCCATTGTATCGGTATAATAGAAATAGTCTCCGTTAACTTCTTCAATACATTTATCGAAAATATTGTTGAATGCCTTTTTTATTAAACTTATCTAGAGATGAATTTACATTAATATCAGTAATCCAGAGAAATTATTACAAATCCATATATTCTTTATTTAAATTTAGATTACGAACATATTTTTTAAAAAAATTATATTTTAATTATCATATATTACAAAATCCCCATTTTATAATTATAAATTGTTGTTATTTGGTATCAAGTTTATGTATCTAACCTCGCCAGCTACTAATTCCGTTGCATATATATTAAAATTGATAAGATGAATACGGATCATGGTAATATTTGAGTTGACTCTAGATGGCACGCTAACTTCGTCAAGTGTATCCGGTATAGATTTAAGTAGACACCTGTGCGTTATTAATAAATTAAACAAATAATATATAATGTTATTTTATTTGATTTCAATAAATATTGATTAGTAGCTAATATATATTATATATTATTATTATAGAGTAAATAATTATGAATAATTAGTAAAATAATATAACATATGTTCGTTATTAGAAGTAGGATAAGATTCCAGATTTTAAATTTAAGGAATTATTTTAGTAGTGTTATTAAATAAGAAATATGTATTATTTTTTACTTATAACTGTAATTCTGTAATTACTTTACTAAAAATAACAAACTAATTATTAATTATAATTAATAATAATTAATTATAAAAAGATACGTTAAGTTATAGTGAAATAATAAGCTATACATATTACAATTTATTGTGATTTCGCTAGCTAATGAACTTTAATATTTTAAGTTTATTTGTATTAGATATCTTCATTTGTATTATTTAAGCTATATGTGAGTATTCAGGTCAGTTTTATAAATAATTATTTATTCTAATATAAAATTTAGATTTTGAGTTCATCTTTAAAAAAATAGTTGTACTATTTATAGAAGACATTAAAAATTATTATATAATATTTGTATATATATAATATTTTTACAAATTACTGTAGAGTTATATTAGTTGTATTAATATAAAATAAATGTTATCTATAATGAATATAAATACAAGCATATATTTGTAAGTATAGTTAATATTCTGAAGAAAAATATTTTAAGAAAAATAATATATGATATTAATTATATTATATTGAAATATATAGTAAACAATTATTAACAAATGGAATATTATGGCGAAATAATTTACTTATTAAAATTATAAAATAAAGTTTATAATTTAAAATCATTTTATCGTATATTGCAGAGTACATGATATATACTAAATATAATATGTATTCATAAAGTACATATTGGCATTAACTCAATACTGATAATACATAATATATAATATATAATATGATATATATTCAAAATTAGCTCATATAATTACATATCAAACCATATATATAATTAGAGTTAATATATTTGTAATATAAAAATACGTATACTTAAATAATTGTTACAATGCGTATATATATATTTTTTCGTATACTAAAAAATGTTAAAAAAAATTTTTATATAAATAATATATTTTAGATATATAATAAATATTTATATAAACTCATATTTGCTTATAATGTGTATAAAGTACACTATATATAATTCATAGTATATAGGCAATGGTTTTTAAATGATTTCAAATATTACAGTAATAATTACCAAAATTAAAATACTAAAGTAGATCTGACTTTATGCATTTACATAATTTAATATATCGGATAAATATTTCGTTAAATATCCATCATAAATAAAATACATTATAGTTATTATAATAATTATACCCACGTATAAATAGTAGAATATATTGTATAAAAATGGTATATATATGTGTGTGTGTTTCTATGAGTGTGTGCGTGTGTATGTATGTAAGTCTATATGGGTTTGTGTGTGTGTATATTTGTGTATGTGAGTAGGGTGTGTGTATTAAATAGTGTTTAGTGTTCATAACTATAAGTATTTTGATAAGTCTCTATATTTGGTATATCAATTATCTTGCGGTGTATATCTTGAAAAGAAAATTATAAATTACATTAATATTAATATATATTTGTAATGAACTTATATGCATATACAATGTACTTTTAATATTTACATACATTATGAACAGAACAATATTTATTTTACTATACACGAATATATTTATCGAATGTATACAATAATTTAATATATATATATATATTTCATTATAGTCTTATTTATCAGAAAAGTCTCTAATTTAATATATAATATGCATGCGATTTTTCAAGTTCATTCATTTATAAATTGTCATTGTTATCTATTTAATAATTATAAATTAAGAATTTATCAATAATGTTTTCTACATTTTATCAATCATTGATTCAAAAATTTAAAATAATTTATTTTTTACATTGGATTACAATTATTTTCACATACTTTGTTTAATACGTGCATATGATATATATAATATATGTTATTTATATATTGATAATATATTGATATTTTTAAAATATTTATCATTATTTTAAAATATCATTTCGTTAACTCTTAAAACATTTAAACATATTTACTTTAATTAATAACCTTTTTTTAATTATGGACACATTTGTAGTCGTAATATCTTTTGTATCATTCAAATAACTCATTGAAGTTTTCCTTATTACGTGATTTTCGAGAATAAGCTTATATATCCTGTGATATATATATATATATATATATATATATATATATATTATAAATGATATATATATATACTATTTATTTGAATTGTGCAATTAATATTATAACATTGAAAATATAAGATAAATTATAAAATAATTATATATTCGTACCTTTTTCCAGCAACAGGAGATATGCCAAGTACGACGCATATTAATAACATTGATATGCTAATACTAATCCATATCTTATATGTTTGTACATGCAAATAGTTTGAAATCTCCGAATTTAAGGAGTTCTGAAAATATTACTTGATTATCATTATAGTATTACCATAAATTATATATTCATATATATATATGTATATATGCATAATATATATATATATATATATATATATATAATTATATATATATATATATATACAGTAAAACAAACCTCAACATTGACGATTACCTCAACAAGTTTGGTTGCATTTGAATACCAATAATTTAAATAAACAATTTTATTCTCGGTTGAAAAAATTAATTTTTCATTCTATAAATTTATTTTAAATATATAACATTAGAAATAGATTATATAGTATATATAGTTTATATACTGGTAAATATGCGTACAATATACATGTTACATATATTACTTATATACAGTAGTAATACATTATGTATACACTATTTATTTTATATATGTATATTATATTTTATACACTATTAAATCATTTTGATTATTACGCAATACATTATTCATATTACCTTTATATCTGACACCCACTTATTAATTGTTGTTAAATCGTGTTTGTCCTTAAATCTAGTTTCCATGGATCCCATATCCACCCAATACAGAGCTGCCATTAGATAATTTGAATTTATTGAATTCGACGCCTGGAATAAATTGAATATAAATACAACTATTATTTTTAAAAAGAGTGTATTATTTATATGAGATTCATATTATTTAAAATAATTAAATAGATATAAATAAAGATTTCGATAACTTATATGTTTTATACCAGATAAAATTGTTCAAGATTTTCATTATTTGGATCCATAATAGCTATTACTCCTTGTGTTCTAAGATTGGTAGCAGAATCTTTTGCTAACATCAGCTTCTCATACGATACGACAACATTCCATAATTTTCCTATAATTAAGGAAAATATGTACATTACTATTTTACATTACAGTGTATACGGAGTATATGTATATATGTATGTATATATATATATATATATATATATATAAATATATATATATATGAATATTTATCTAACCGAACTTTGCATCTTCTAAAATATTGTGTTGGGCTTTTATCATTATTTGTATAGAATCAGAATAGAATTGAGTTCTTTCAAGACAAGTTAAATTTTCTGTCTTTTTACGATAATTATTCAAATAATCCACATACGAAACTTTACTGTTCAGCATAACATTATTTATGTATTCATATTTTAAATATTCATATTTTCATAATTATGTAAGTGCTTATTAATTATTATATTAAAAAGACATACACTGAAATCAATATATTACCTATCAAATTCCGCATTATTTATTTTAAATTTATTAGGCCATTCGTTCAACATATTAATTGATCTTGTAGTTTCAAGATAAATCTTGTTGAGTTTTCTTATAGAAACCCCTTGGCGCAGAAAAAGTGCAATATTAGATAACAAATATTAATTTATATGGTCAGATTATTCGATAGTATTAACTAAAGACTTCACATATCGGTGAACAAGATGCTATCGGTGATTTAATATATTTGATTATTATATATAATTTTATAATTTATCAATTGAAAATATTAATTTATTTTAAATGATTTAATAAATGTATTATGATTTAAATCTCTCTATAGAAAATAAATCCTACGTAGTTGGTACCAACCTGCACACTTATTTAAAACTGACATATCCCTCTCCAATTGGACATGCATAATTACGTCGGTAAATTTGCCGCTTTTATTGATTATATCATTGAGCTGAATGTATTACAAATTTGTTATATAATATATGCTTTACTTTAAATAGAAGGTTATAATATAATAAATATAATTTTATATATTTAGTTTCTAATATTCATTACATTATATATAGTATACCATATAAAATGAATTACATTAAATATAATATATATAATTAAATACCATATACAATGATCAGTATATTACATTTACTGTATAAACATTACATTGATATATAATATTTATTATAGAGTGTTTAATAAAATTAATATGAAAATTATTTAAATGTTTTTAGTAAATTGCATAGTAAACTACCAAGGCTTAGTATTAATAATAAGCCTGGTTATATTCCAAAGCTGAATGTACGTTCTTGTAGGTTAAATAAATACTAATTCCCAACAGGAAACAAATTGGTATTGAGAATAAAAATAACATTCTCTGAGAAAATTGTATTTGACCCGTAAGTGTTTTTTGTTCGCACCGTAGTAAACCTGTAACAAGGTATTATTGATAGAGATGGAGGTAGAGAGAGGGAGCGGGAAAGGGAGTGGGAGAGGGGGAGGGAGAGGGAGAGGGAGAGGGAGAGGGAGAGGGAGAGGGAGAGGGAGAGGGAGAGGGAGAGGGAGAGGGAGAGGGAGAGGGAGAGGGAGAGGGAGAGGGAGAGGGAGAGGGAGAGGGAGAGGGAGAGGGAGAGGGAGAGGGAGAGGGAGAGGGAGAGGGAGAGGGAGAGGGAGAGGGAGAGGGAGAGGGAGAGGGAGAGGGAGAGGGAGAGGGAGAGGGAGAGGGAGAGGGAGAGGGAGAGGGAGAGGGAGAGGGAGAGGGAGAGGGAGAGGGAGAGGGAGAGGGAGAGGGAGAGGGAGAGGGAGAGGGAGAGGGAGAGGGAGAGGGAGAGGGAGAGGGAGAGGGAGAGGGAGAGGGAGAGGGAGAGGGAGAGGGAGAGGGAGAGGGATGGACAATATTTTAATATAATACTTAGTCTAACTTGATTTTTCCTCAAAATAATTTAAAAAGCGAATTGTATTTCCGTCCATATTGTTCATACCAAACAGAAATTTCTTTGAATAATTAGAACGTATTATATATGGTTTATATATATATATATATATATATATATATATATATATATATATATATATATATATATATATATATATATATATATAGCATATATGTAGTATAATAAATAGTATATAATATCAAGTATATACAGTACGCAAGAGATATTATACAATAGTTGATAAGTATATATTATTTTATCATGAATATATTTATTGAAAACAAATTTAAAATTATCCATAAAAGTATATATTAATAATTTATTAATTTAATATATATTAATAATTTATAAAAATTATATAATTACTAACTTTATCACCTTCACTCCATGGTGGAGTTTTTACAGTGGTCATACTCTTTTAATGAAACTTATTAGAAAAAAATATATATAGTATTACACTGCTATTATAATATTAGTTTTTTAATAATTAAAATATAAGGAATCTTACCTGTGATGTTATATTAAATGATGCATATGATGGCATACCAATATTTATATACATTCGGTTGTCAAGCCAAATACTCGCATTAATATAATCATTTAAATACTATTATTTCAATTAATTTATACTTAGATACATACTAATTATAATGATAGAATAGTTTATTTTAAGAAAATTCCTAATTAAATTTGAATTATCATTAATTAGTTTATAAGAATACGAAAGTGAATTCCATGGCAACTCTATAATTAATGGATGCGTCTACAGTATTTATTTTCAGTTTATATATAAAGTATACTTTACGATAACTCACAGCTTGTTGTGTTAATGATTATAATCACGTTATTTCGCAATAATAGTTCGTTTTTAGTTCAATCTTTTCTGATGGGTAATATATCTACAATTTAATTTGGATTAAATTAAAATTAAATTTTGTATTAAATTTTTTTAAATGTTAAGTATATATGTATAAATTAAACATACATTATTTGTATATTTCAATATTATAAACTTACATTAAAGTTTATAAAGTTTATAAAGTTTACAAATTCAAATTATTTTCATGTTTAAAACAAATTATTAACTCCTTCGCATTATTTATATATTTATATCATAGTTTTACCAACATATTTGTATCTCACATATCTCATTTGTTACGTATTCGAAAATATAACTAGGACGAATAAAATAGTGTAATTTATCTGAATTATGTTTAGATATGAGTTGCGATTCACACAAATTGTGAATGGGATATAATATATTGTTATTATTATTAAAGTACATGTTTGCAGAGTAAGTGATATAGTAAACTATAATATATATATATATATATATATATATATATATATATATATATAATATATATCACTTAATTCGTAAACCTGTATTTTCACACCAATCACATGCACTAGATAATCCAATTATTTATTCTAGAACAATACAATATTAATAAATTATTTTATTCATAGTATTTTTTAAACCTGGGATTTGTTGATCCTAGGTATTAATTGAACTTGAGAATTAATTTATATTTTATATAAAATAAAAATGTTTGCAAAAATGTATAAAATATATATAACTTATAGTATTTTGTTATATTCATATATGGCTATTTTGAAATTATATAATTTGTTTGAAATAAATATGATATCTAGTATTCTAAAAGAAGATATAGATCATTATTTTTAAGATATCCATATTTTCATATTTTTATGACAACAAAATACTACTCTATTAAAAACTCTACTAAGAATAAGGTATATATGATAAATCAAATAATGCTAATTATTTTATTGATGTTAATTTATTATTCAAATTTATATAATACATTAATTAAATTACTTATTTATAATAACTTTTATAAGTATGTAAATAATAATATTAATATATTAAATATACTTTATAATTATAAATCATCCAATACTCTAATATTTAAAATATTGTTTACATTATGTATAACCATATAATTTACAGTTTTAACAATTTCTATCATATATATATATATATATATATATATATATATATATATATATATATATATATATATATATATATATATATATATATATATATATATATTAATTTCAATAATTATTATTAATAATATAAGTAAATATTTATTTAATATGAAATCTTACAATGAATATTATCTGTACACATTTTGATACAAATTGTTAAAATTGTAAGAACTTAGTATAAACGTAATACTTTATTCCCATCAGTATAAATTTGAATTGAACAATAGTTCAGATATCTAAAAAGGAATATTCAAAATCTACTCAAAAGTTATTGAACTAGTTAAAATTTACATAATTATTTATTTTTTGGATTACATTTATTTTGTTTTTCCTCTGATTTACATGTAGTAATATATTATATACTACTAATAGCCATTATAATGGTATATAAGTAGTACTATTAGATTATCTATAAACGGAATCCGTAAATATAAAATAATACCCAAGATGACCAATATTGGATAACAATTTAACTATAACTTAATATATAATTATATATTTTTTTAAACTAAATTTATAAACTTATTATATTATATTGTATTATTATTGTATGTATTATTATATTATATTATATTGTTATAAACTATAGTTATATTTCATTTTAAATATGTATCCTTTTGTTCTTATGATACCACAGCTTATTGAGTATGACCCATTTGACTATAAATTATAACTCGTATATTTATAATATTAAAATGATTCCCAAAATGTGTATGGTACCATAAAAAGTGGGGTTTCAATATGTTTATAAAGCCGTAAGAACCGCGAAACTAAATATTAAACTAATAAAAAGCAAATATTCTAATTTTATATTCGACAATTTAATTGGGCCATGGAATATAATATAAATATTAAAGCAAATTTTATAAAATACAATACATTAACAAAATATGCATATGTTATATATTTTTTTCTTATATATAAACACACATACTAATACAGATTGTATGGTTGATCAAATGCAACTGTAATAATCAAAGTAAATTTATATTTTAACAATAATTTATATGAGTAACATAGAATAGAAGAGGTTTTCATTTAATAGAATAAATAACTGATAACTATAGTTATTATAATAGAAAATTATAATTTGTGATACTGATATAAGAAGTTATAAATTAAATTAAAAGGTTATGAATTAAATGTTATAATGTATGGTGAGATTATTAAATTATTTGTTGTCGTATATAAATAAATAATGAAATTATTATAATACTTATTATATAAATGTACTTATATGTTTTATTATTATTGATATCATATATATGTTAGATATTATAATAATAAATATATTCTAAATTATATACCAAACTACAAATAGTTTTACAAATGATCTACAGGGAAAGGAGTTATAGAAAGGATAACATTAATATATATGTGACCATAATACAATTCGTTTGGTGTTAAAGTCTAAATAATATCATATTAGTTTAATATACTAAACGATATTCTGAATTACAAACTAAGCCATATAGTAATCTTCGACTCATTCAATCTATATATAATCATCCAACTCGTACAGATATTGATTTAAATGATATACAAAATATGATAGAAATATAACTTTAAATATAATACAGTGGTAAATATGTTTTAAGCAAAGAATAGTAATTTGATCCAGATAATTGAAACTATAGTCAAAAACTATATTGGCAGATTTAATGTGAATATAGTCAAGCCTGTTGGATCTATAACAACTTCTTTGTTATGCTTATTGACACTTGGAAAAACTATATTTAAAATAATGTAAACAAATCATTATTAATACATAATAATTAATTTTTTATATTCTTTATATCATAAAACTCAAATATCAACACCAACAACGGTAGTATAATTCAAATATTATTTATCATTGTGTATGATAAATAATTGTAATCATGTTGCTAAAATTCAATTAAAGAATCTTACAGGCAATAGGAAAACTATTATAATTAGAATGTTAACTTATCAGATAAATAAGTTGACTTTAAGTACCAGTAAAAAAATAAATTCACTTCAAAATTAATAAATATTTCAATATAATTTTATTAAATGATTTAAATAGAGAACATTATCGATATAATGTATATTTAAATGTGTTGAGAAGTGATATAGGTTATTAATTTCATGACAGTTTATCGAAAGTGGACCATGTAACAAGTAGACCAGTAACATGTAATGCAAACATCACAATAGCATTCTTAAACATTCCGGGAGTTCAAATGGTTTTCGTGGCGAGGTTTTCGTACCAGATATCGGACCGCAGTCCGACGACGTAAAGCGAAACGGCGTCTACCGCGCGGAAACAACTTCGCCGCAGTTCAGAGGTGTTGCCATTCGACGTTCATGAAATTCGGGTTGGTCTCCAGTTGGTGGATGATCTCCTCCGCCACGGAATGGCCGGCCCACATTCGCTGAAGGTAGTCGTAGCGCTTCTCCGACAAACGCAAAGGGTTTCCGCGTCTGCGGTGTGGAGGTTGCAGGCGTTTAGAACACAGCGTCGCGTTGGCGCCGGGTTTGAATACAGATTTAATAAGGGGTTACGCGTGCGTTTTGAACAAAGATCTTGGGGTATAACTATTATTATACGACAGAATCAAAACTAGCGATAACGACAAATTTATTACATTTTTATGTAAATGTAGGAAAAATTAAATTATTGTTTTAATAAAAAATAAATGCATTGAATATGATTTATATGAATATGATTTATTAGAAACTGCGTTGATTTAAAAAATTGTTTTACACTAGAATACGTACTTAAGTCCCTGGTCAGTTTCACCGTAATCGTCTAAGTAAGGGGCAGGGATGAAGCAGCCTCGAATCTTATTGAAAAGTAGCAAGATATGACATTCACGAACTCTGTTAGAGGGGTCGGATTATTATTGATGGGCAGCAAATGTAAGCAAATATAAACAAATGTAAACAAATGTTGCATATAATTAAATTAAATTAGATTTATGACTTGTCTGATATTTAAATTTTTTATAAATGTATAAAACTATAGACATATAATACTAGTGTGAATATACATAATATTAGTGTGAATTAACATATATTAGAGTGAAATAGATATATAGCAATACTATGTAATTAACATATAGTAATAATGTCTGATTTGTGGCAAGATAATTTGACATACATTTGACATTTTACATACCTTGACATACATTTTGTGATATTTAGTAATAAATTTAAGCAATAATAGCTACAGGGTAAAGTAGAAGAAGGTATGTGGCAGGTGATGTGACATGTGGTATGACATGTATTGTGACAGGTGTTGTGACGGGTGTTGTGACAGGTGTTGTGACAGGTTGTGTGACAGGTGTTGTGACGGGTGTTGTGACAGGTGTTGTGACAGGTGTTGTGACAGGTGTTGTGACGGGTGTTGTGACGGGTGTTGTGACGGGTGTTGTGACAGGTTGTGTGACATGTGATGTGACGGGTGTTGTGACAGGTGTTGTGACAGGTTGTGTGACAGGTGTTGTGACGGGTGTTGTGACGGGTGTTGTGACGGGTGTTGTGACGGGTGTTGTGACGGGTGTTGTGACATGTGATGTGACAGGTGTTGTGACAGGTGTTGTGACGGGTGTTGTGACATGTGTTGTGACATGTGTTGTGACATGTGTTGTGACAGGTTGTGTGACAGGTGTTGTGACGGGTGTTGTGACGGGTGTTGTGACGGGTGTTGTGACAGGTTGTGTGACATGTGATGTGACGGGTGTTGTGACAGGTGTTGTGACAGGTTGTGTGACAGGTGTTGTGACGGGTGTTGTGACGGGTGTTGTGACGGGTGTTGTGACGGGTGTTGTGACAGGTGTTGTGACAGGTGTTGTGACGGGTGTTGTGACGGGTGTTGTGACGGGTGTTGTGACAGGTTGTGTGACATGTGATGTGACGGGTGTTGTGACAGGTGTTGTGACAGGTTGTGTGACAGGTGTTGTGACGGGTGTTGTGACGGGTGTTGTGACGGGTGTTGTGACGGGTGTTGTGACAGGTTGTGTGACATGTGATGTGACGGGTGTTGTGACAGGTGTTGTGACAGGTTGTGTGACAGGTGTTGTGACGGGTGTTGTGACGGGTGTTGTGACGGGTGTTGTGACGGGTGTTGTGACGGGTGTTGTGACATGTGATGTGACAGGTGTTGTGACAGGTGTTGTGACAGGTGTTGTGACAGGTGTTGTGACGGGTGTTGTGACATGTGTTGTGACATGTGTTGTGACGGGTGTTGTGACGGGTGTTGTGACGGGTGTTGTGACGGGTGTTGTGACATGTGATGTGACAGGTGTTGTGACAGGTGTTGTGACAGGTGTTGTGACAGGTGTTGTGACGGGTGTTGTGACATGTGTTGTGACATGTGTTGTGACATGTGTTGTGACAGGTTGTGTGACAGGTGTTGTGACGGGTGTAGTGACGGGTGTTGTGGCGGGTGTTGTGGCGGGTGTTGTGGCGGGTGTTGTGATGGGTGTTGTGGCGGGTGTTGTGGCGGGTGTTGTGGCGGGTGTTGTGGCGGGTGTTGTGGCGGGTGTTGTGACGGGTGTAGTGACGGGTGTTGTGACATGTGTTGTGACATGTGTTGTGACATGTGTTGTGACATGTGTTGTGACATGTGTTGTGACATGTGTTGTGACATGTGTTGTGACATGTGATGTGACATGTGTTGTGACATGTGTTGTGACATGTGTTGTGACATGTGATGTGACATGTGTTGTGACATGTGTTGTGACATGTGTTGTGACATGTGTTGTGACGTGTGTTGTGACATGTGTCATATCTATTATCCTAGACCTTAGGAACATGCCAATGCCGCTGCCGCAGTGGTGAGCGTGGGCAGTGGCCGCACCCACGATGTTCTTGCTGACCTCGGCCTGACAACAATAGGACTGAGAACAAATCATCTGACCGCAAATCAGGCATAACGCCGGGGCTCTACTGTCCTCCCCGGAGTGACTGGGGCATCTGAAGGGGGCGTAGTTAGTGAGGGCTGGTGTGATTAGTAAGGAGAGATATGGTTATTTATTGACGGGTGTAATTACTAAATAGGGGGGTGTGGTTAGTGAAAAAATAGTGGGTCTGTAATTATAGTAACGTATAAGGTGAGGAATGTAATAATCTATGCTGGGTTTGGTTAATGTACGAATAGATAGGAAGTTATTATTACTAAATGGGTGTAATCATTAAAAGTGGGTGTGTTCATTAAGAAGTGGGTGTAATCATTAAGAAGTGGGAGTGGTCATTAAGAAGTGGGTGTGATCATTAAGAAATGGGTGTGATCATTAAGAAGTGGGTGTGATCATTAAGAAATGGGTGTGATCATTAAGAAATGGGTGTGATCATTAAGAAATGGGTGCGGTCATTAAGAAGTGGGCGTGATCATTAAGAAGTGGGTGTGATCATTAAGAAATGGGTGTGATCATTAAGAAGTGGGTGTGATCATTAAGAAATGGGTGTGATCATTAAGAAATGGGTGTGATCATTAAGAAATGGGTGTGATCATTAAGAAATGGGTGTGGTCATTAAGAAGTGGGCGTGATCATTAAGAAGTGGGTGTGATCATTAAGAAATGGGTGTGATCATTAAGAAATGGGTGTGATCATTAAGAAATGGGTGTGATCATTAAGAAATGGGTGTGGTCATTAAGAAGTGGGTGTGATCATTAAGAAGTGGGTGTGGTCATTAAGAAATGGGCGTGATCATTAAGAAATGGGTGTTGTCATTAAGAAATGGGTGTTGTCATTAAGAAATGGGTGTGGTCATTAAGAAATGGGTGTGGTCATTAAGAAGTGGGCGTGATCATTAAGAAATGGGTGTAATCATTAAGAAATGTGTGTGATCATTAAGAAATGTGTGTGCTCATTAAGAAATGGGTGTGGTCATTAAGAAGTGGGTGTGATCATTAAGAAGTGGGTGTGATCATTAAGAAATGGGTGTGATCATTAAGAAATGGGTGTGGTCATTAAGAAGTGGGTGTGATCATTAAGAAGTGGGTGTGATCATTAAGAAATGGGTGTGATCATTAAGAAATGGGTGTGGTCATTAAGAAGTGGGCGTGATCATTAAGAAGTGGGTGTGGTCATTAAGAAATGGGTGTGGTTATTAAGAAATGGGCGTGATCATTAAGAAGTGGGTGTGGTCATTAAGAAGTGGGCGTGGTCATTAATAAGTGGGTGTGGTCATTAAGAAGTGGGCGTGGTCATTAAGAAGTGGGCGTGGTCATTAATAAGTGGGTGTAATCACACTAACGTGAATGTGGACACTTGGTCCATGAGTTCTATATAGTATTTTGGCAGCGATATCAGAGATTTCGGTTTCATTGTCACCACGTCCATGGGTAGACTAACAATGCCAGCATTTGAAGACATGGCACGTACCCCGTGGCACCAACTGCATATGAAAGTGTAGTTTTATGGAGTTGACAGTATTTCCCATGTGTCTTAAAACTAGATTATAATTAATATTAGAACATAAGATAAATGGCCTCGTTATCATTGTAAATACATCCAAAAGAAACAATTCATTAATAAATTTATATGAATAAATGTGGTGCATATGAAAATAAGTAAATATTTATTTAATACAATACTTTGAATTCTTCGACTAATTCTTTTTTTAAATAATTATCATTTTCGTATTAGTATCACTAGTACATGAGTACACAATACATGAGTACATAATATAATAATAAAATGAATACTGTCGCCATTAATGATAACAAACACTACTACTATAGCAAGTTAAACCTGGTTACGAGATTACTCATCAGCTCTCCCTGGTCAAACAGACTAGACACGTTCAGAGGAAGTGACAAATATCTGCAGAGGCTCAGGTGTTCAGATGAGCATTTCTCTGTGAAATAAAGTCACAATTCAACAATGAAGAGAGAATACTATTGATTCACTTCAGCAATTACACTCTCACTGACACTCTCACTGACACTCTCACTTACACTCTCACTTACACTCTCACTCACACTCTCACTTACACTCTCACTTACACTCTCACTTACACTCTCACTGATACTCTCACTTACACTCTCACTTACACTCTCACTCACACTCTCACTTACACTCTCACTTACACTCTCACTTACACTCTCACTTACACTCTCACTTACACTCTCACTTACACTCTCACTTACACTCTCTCTTACACTCTCACTTACACTCTCACTTACACTCTATCTTACACTCTCACTTACACTCTTACTGACACTCTCACTGACACTCTCACTTACACTCTCACTTACACTCTCACTGACACTCTCACTTACACTCTCACATACACTCTCTCTTACACTCTCACTGACACTCTCACTTACACTCTCACTTACACCCTCTCTTACACTAACACTTACACTCTCACTTACACTCTCACGTACACTATCTCTTACACTCTCACTTACACTCTCTCTTACACTCTCACTTACACTCTCACTTACACTCTCACTTACACTCTCACTTATATTCTCACTTAGACTCTCACTTACACTCTCTCTTACACTCTCACTTACACTCTCACTTAGACTCTCACTTACACTCTCACTTACACTCTCACTTACACTCTCACTTACACTCTCACTTACACTCTCACTTACACTCTCACTTACACTCTCTCTTACACTCTCACTTACACTCTCACTTACACTCTATCTTATATTCTCACTTAGACTCTCACTTACACTCTCTCTTACACTAACACTTACACTCTCACTTACACTCTCACGTACACTCTCACTTACACTCTCTCTTACACTCTCACTTACACTCTCACTTACACTCTCACTTACACTCTCACTTATATTCTCACTTAGACTCTCACTTACACTCTCTCTTACACTCTCACTTACACTCTCACTTATATTCTCACTTAGACTCTCACTTACACTCTCACGTACACTCTCTCTTACACTCTCACTTACACTCTCTCTTACACTCTCACTTACACTCTCACTTACACTCTCACTTACACTCTCACTTATATTCTCACTTAGACTCTCACTTACACTCTCACTTACACTCTCTCTTACACTCTCACTTACACTCTCACTTACACTCTCACTTACACTCTCACTTACACTCTCACTTACACTCTCACTTACACTCTCACTTACACTCTCACTTACACTCTCACTGACACTCTCACTTACACTCTCACTTACACTCTCACTCACACTCTCACTTACACTCTCACTTACACTCTCACCTACTCTCTCACCTACTCTCTCACCTACTCTCTCACCAACACTCTCACCAACACTCTCACCTACTCTCTCACCAACACTCTCACCAACACTCTCACCTACTCTCTCACCTACTCTCTCACCTACACTCTCACTTACACTCTCTCTTACACTCTCACTTACATTCTCACCTACTCTCTCACCTACACTCTCACTTACACTCTCACCTACTTTCTCACCTACTCTCTCACCTACTCTCTCACCAACACTCTCACCAACACTCTCACCTACTCTCTCACCAACACTCTCACCAACACTCTCACCTACTCTCTCACCTACTCTCTCACCTACACTCTCACTTACACTCTCTCTTACACTCTCACTTACATTCTCACCTACTCTCTCACCTACACTCTCACTTACACTCTCACCTACTCTCTCACCTACTCTCTCACCTACTCTCTCACCAACACTCTCACTACCGATCACCCATTTTAACACTTTAGCACTGACCACCGCCATTTAAAACCTGTTAGAATGAAAGGAGGTTTAACTTCAGTGAGGAAATGAAAAAATAGTGCAGACTGTCTCAAAAGACTCAGGGTGTGGTTCTTGATGTAGATTGACAGGTGGGCGGGGTTTGGCACATGCAAGGTAGCCATTCTGAGGGAGTGGTTTCAACTTATGAAAATAATGACTTCGATGATAATCTAAGAAAACTTCCTAAGATATTGAAATAGAATTATGACAAAGAAAGTTGGTTTGAGACAATAGAAAAAAAACCCAGAAGTTTCCCTGATGTTTAGGAAGATCTGCAAAAGTTGCTCATCTTCTTTTGTGATGATCTCTTCGGTATCCATTGTTACTAAATATGTGTTAATATTATTAAAATAAAAGTTATCGTAATATTAGAAAATAAAATATAGTAATTAATGATTTCTTAAAATATGAACTTCAAGGTAGAGTTTTACAAACTATAAAGTATTCAGGTAGTCTTTTAGTTAAATTGATTGATATTACATCAATAATGGCTATTCCAATGATAACACCCTATCATAGGTTATCCTCTTCCCATCTTAATCTATACCTCTAAATAAAGATCCATCATATTATGCATTATCCTCCCAGATAAATTATCTGCCCATGCTTAAACTCCATTGACCCCAGATTAATACCTTTAAACTTTCCTAAACTGAATAACGAGTTCTTTTAAACACCATAACAACCCTATCAAACTACATAACCTTAACCTACTGTTGTAGACCATCTCCAAACTCTATTAACCCTCTCCGTCTCCTCTAAGATATATACTGCGTTCTATTTTTCACTTCTTTCACCATCCCTCACTGACCATTCCTCGATACAACGCAATCGCCGCCTATATCACCCTCGTCGGGTCAGATGTCCCCGCCCGACGTTCCCAGAAGCCTAACCCCCGTTGACGACGTCCGCCTGCAACATCACCTTCACGACTTGCGCCGTATACACCACCAGGAGGCAGTGCAGTTCGTTGAGACCCCCGGTGGCCACGCGATTCAGCTTGCGGTGCCGACTGGTGGAGTCGGCGGTACCGTCGGAGGTCTGTGTTCCGGTGGCGGCGGCGGCGGAGGCGGAAGTTTGCCCTGGCGGCGACGGCGTCGGTTCGACGGTTTGGTTGCCAGAAGGACTAGACATTGACAGCGAAGACGACGTCGAAGCCGCAGCCGTTGTCGCCGGCGCCGAAGGAGCCGAGGCTTGTAAAGTTGACCGGGTGACCATCGCGTGTCGACTGACAATAGAGGATACTTCGTTGACGCCGCTGCGAACTCCTGATGGTGATAAGGAGCCAAGAGTTAAGGAGCCAAGAGTTAAGGAGCTAAGAGTTAAGGATCCAAGAGTTAAGGAGCTAAGAATTGAGGAGCCTAGAGTTAAGGAGTTAAGAGTTAAGGAGCTAAGAATTGAGGAGCTAAGAATTGAGGAGCTAAGAATTGAGGAGCCTAGAGTTAAGGAGCTAAGAGTTAAGGAGCTAAGAGTTAGGGAGCTAAGAATTGAGGAGCTAAGAATTGAGGAGCCTAGAGTTAAGGAGCTAAGAGTTAAGGAGCTAAGAGTTAGGGAGCTAAGAGTTAGGGAGCCAAGAATTGAGGAGCTAAGAATTGAGGAGCCTAGAGTTAAGGAGCTAAGAGTTAAGAGTTAAGGAGCCAATAGTTAATGAGTCAAGAGTTAAGGAGCGAATAGTTAAGGAGCCAAGAGTTAAGGAGCTAAGAGTTAAGGAGCTAAGAATTAAGGAGCTAAGAGTTAAGGAGCCAAGAGTTAAGGAGCTAATCGTTAAGGAGCTAAGAATTGAGGAACCTAGAGTTAAGTAGCTAAGTATTAAGAAGCTAAGAGTTAAGGAGCTAAGCGTTAAGGAGCCAATAATTAAGAGGCTAAGAGTTAAGGAGCTAAGAGTTAAGGAGCCAAGCGTTAAGGAGCTAATAGTTAAAGAGCTAAGAGTTAAGGAGCTAAGAGTTAAGGAGCTAAGAGTTAAGGAGCCAAGTGTTAATAGCCAATAATAATGAGCCAAGAGTTAATGAGCCAAGAGTTAAGGAGCCTAGAGTTAAGGAGCCAAGAGTTAAGGAGCCAATAGTTAAGGAGCCAAGAGTTAAGGAACTAAGAGTTAAGGAGCTAAGAGTTAAGAGTTAAGGAGCCAATAGTTAAGGAGCCAAGAGTTAAGGAACTAAGAGTTAAGGAGCCAATAGTTAAGGAGCTAAGAATTGAGGAACCTAGAGTTAAGGAGCTAAGAATTAAGGAGCTAAGAGTTAAGGAGCTAAGAATTGAGGAGCTAAGAGTTAAGAGTTAAGGAGCCAATAGTTAAGGATCCAAGATTTAAGGAGCCAATAGTTAAGGATCCAATAGTTAAGGAGCCAATAGTTAAGGAGCCAAGAGTTAAGGAACCAAGAGTTAAGGAACCAAGAGTTAAGGAGCTAAGAATTGAGGAGCCTAGAGTTAAGTAGCTTAGTATTAAGGAGCTAAGAGTTAAGGAGCTAAGCGTTAAGGAGCCAATAGTTAAGAGGCTAAGAGTTAAGGAGTTAAGGAGTTAAGTTCGTATAAAGCTACTTAGTGACCTTGAAGGATCTTATTTCCAACGTTGTTAAACTCTACTGGAACGCTGAGGTGAGAACTGCTATACAGAGTTGGCAGAGATAGTGTGATTTTCACGAGGTAGTCGAACAGGTCGAGGTCAATGATCGTTGGCGTCGATTTCTTCTTCAGGGCGTCGTCATGCACGCATAGTAAACCTAGAGGTCAAATAACATCATAAAAGTGAGGTCATAGAGTCAGGAGAGTAAATCGGAGAGATCCACGGTAAAAATAAAAGCAATGTAATAAGATCAATTAAATACTACAAGTTTATGATATAATAAACGATTATGAACACACGATTATTGTTTTGTTGTATAGTGTAAAGTAGATCATCAGAATTGAGAAATATAAATAAATACGCGATACTAAATATTAACAAATTACTAATATTTTGGAACATTATTTTAACTTCATTTTATCTAAATAATGTTAATTTTCATTATACTATAAAGCCTTAATTGATTATATATTGAATATATATTCCTTATTATAATCTATACACCTCAACATATATTTAGGAAAAATGTAATTTATTTTAAAGCAAATTTTCACAAAAATAACTTTTTAATATGACGCCATTTATTAACTAAACTTAATTATTATTTGTCAGAATATTTATGTGATAGGTTATGTAATATCAGTAATTATTAATAATGACGTTATATTGACACAAAACACAGGTACGAGGTATTGATTACCAACATGAGATTATGTCGATGCAATGTTTCCTTACAACGTCTATTTTAATGACTTGAGAACAGACCGCAGCGAATCTCACCAACGCAGTCAAGCAATCTTGAAGTCGCAAGTTCAGTTCACTAAATAGAGCCTTATCAATTGAACACAGGTACTGCTCTGCGGGGTTGTGGTAGGGGTAAGGTTAAATATAAGGGTGGGGTAGCAGAAAAGGCTTTACACCAGGTAAGAATATAGTATGTTTTAGTTGCGATAGATGGTCATGGATGGTGAAATCCTTAGGAGATGAAAGTACATTGAAGGTGTCCGCTTTCATATTATTTTCAATGGATTTTGTTAATTTTAATTTATTCCATCAAAAAAAGATTAAAAACATTTTCATATTTATTCTATACTTGGTCAGTTTTGCAAAAATGATAAAATGATAAACGAATGTTTAAAAGATAGTTTAAAACAAATGAAGGTTTGGTAGAGGAAAATTAATAATGGGGAAACCAGTTATTAATATAGCCTTGAGAGCAGAATTATTAAATTGAATGGTTAGCTATTGTTATCCTGTGATTTGTGAGGGTATTGGTAAAGTTATGAAATATTGGTGTGGACGGTATGTTATTGTTTTATCTGTCAAGTTGACCAGTAATCTTCGCGGAGTTTGTTTAATTTTGTTAATCTTCGTGGAGTTTGTCTGTATGTAGTTATGCAATTATTGATCTCGGTTAAGTTGTTTACCATTATGTATATACGTATTCCATTATTATGTATCACTTATTGCCTAGTGTCGTTGATATAGCAAATCTTATTAAGATTGTAATATAAATTAAATTATATCGTCTGGGAATTTGCACAAAGAATCATAAAATTTCTTATTGTTCTTTGATCATCTTCGAGGAATATTCTCGCCAGATTCCCTCGAGGATTGTAATGAGTGCGTTAGGTACTAGAAATAAGTTATTTAAACTTCTTTTGGATTACAAACTAATCGCTATATGTCGATGACTTTGCGATTAGGTAAATGCTTATCTAGAATAAGCTTTTGAACGTAACATCAGCGAAGTACAATTCCAGATATTCGTTATTTTGCAGTTTCTGTGCCGATGCTTGAAAGGTCATTTTAAAGAAATGCAACGCATGCAAATCTTAAGGTAAAAAAGGTAATCTTCGGTAAGTAAAAGGTGTAAATTACAAACTGCGATTGAGTTCTCAAATCCATTGTAATGTGTAGAGATGGAGGTTATAGAATATATACAAACAATGGTGATGTTGTTCACTAGTGGGACTAGTTGGTAGTGGGACTCAACTGTAGAGATTTATTATTTTCTATAAGTAGAAAGATATTAAAATAATAAAAAATATTAGAGTATTCGAAGACATATACCTAATTAGCGTACAGTGTACACTGTACACTAACCAAACAGGATATAGTAAAGGCCCAATAGCGTACACTAACCAAACAGGATATAGTAGAGGCCCAATAGCGTACACTAACCAAACAGGATATAGTAAAGGCCCAATAGCGTACACTAACCAAACAGGATATAGTAGAGGCCCAATAGCGTACACTAACCAAACAGGATATAGTAAAGGCCCAATAGCGTACACTAACCAAACAGGATATAGTAAAGGCCCAATAGCGTATACTAACCAAACAGGATATAGTAAAGGCCCAATAGCGTACACTAACCAATTGAAGATATAGTAGATGCCCAATAGCGTACACTAACCAATAGAAGATATAGTAAAGGCCCAATAGCGTACACTAACCAATAGAAGATATAGTAAAGGCCCAATAGCGTACACTAACCAAACAGGATATAGTAAAGGCCCAATAGCGTACACTAACCAAACAGGATATAGTAAAGGCTCAATAGCGTACACTAACCAAACAGGATATAGTAAAGGCCCAATAGCGTACACTAACCAAACAGGATATAGTAAAGGCCCAATAGCGTACACTAACCAAACAGGATATAGTAAAGGCTCAATAGCGTACACTAACCAAACAGGATATAGTAAAGGCCCAATAGCGTACACTAACCAAACAGGATATAGTAAAGGCTCAATAGCGTACACTAACCAAACAGGATATAGTAAAGGCCCAATAGCGTACACTAACCAATAGAAGATATAGTAAAGGCCCAATAGCGTACACTAACCAAACAGGATATAGTAGAGGCCCAATAGCGTACACTAACCAAACAGGATATAGTAAAGGCCCAATAGCGTACACTAACCAAACAGGATATAGTAGAGGCCCAATAGCGTACACTAACCAAACAGGATATAGTAAAGGCCCAATAGCGT
>OZ038314.1:16516920-16564420 GCA_964035775.1 Osedax frankpressi | reverse complement strand
ACCAAGAGACCCAAGAGACCCAAGAGACCCAAGAGACCCAAGAGACCCAAGGACCTTAAGGGGTCACGAACCTAGAGTCATCGTAAACGAAATCAAAGAGAAGTTGAAAATTCTTCGCCACAGAAACCGCAAGCATCTTGGAAACTGAAGAAAGAGGACAAGATACGTACAGGAAGTCATCCTGGTTCTCGGGGCTCTTCTGCTCCTGAGTAGGCGTGGCTTAATTAAAGTAGATGAGGCACAGGGGAAATATAGGGAAAAGAGTGTGGGTTTGGCTTAAGGGTATGCAACCAAGCAAAATCGGCAATTTTTTTTTAATAATATAAAAATATAATACATTATTTAGATTGATAAACTTGTTTTTACTTCAAGTAAATAAAATGTAATATTTTATTTTAAATAATTTTATTATGAGTTATTTGTAATTATATATGTATATGTTAATATTATTTTACTAGTATAATAAATATTAATTATATTATATAAATATATGTATAAAGTTTTTTAATTGTATTTAATAAACAATTTAATAATTCACTTCAAATATTTTAATTAACTTCAAATTCAATTTACACAAAATTAATTTTTACACAAATTTCATTAATAAATAACCATAATTCATATAATAATGCATTAATTTAATATTCAATTACATTTTCAGGTATTATAAATAATATATTGATACATCTTATTATTAAAGTTATAGTTCTTTTGATATTTTAAAACAGAAAATATTATTATAAATAATTTTAAATGTCTTTTAATGATAACGATTTTTAAACCTGGATTGAATTTCTGATAGTTTTCTGCAAAGCATCCAACCAATCATTCAAACTCAAATCAACTTCTTCTTTACTACATGCAAATCAAATTAACATTGGTATGCAGTGGTGAGAGGGGTTATACTATGGCCATGGTGAATATACCAGGGTATATTCATGTATAGAGTTAACCTTTCTACCTTATACCCCTGTATTGGTAATCTATCTATCTACATCAAGGACAAACAGCCAACATGATTCTTTAATGGTATTCCTATCTTATTATATTAACACAGTCTACCCATGTCTACTTCACCATCATATGCCCCTCCCCAAATCATAATCCCCTCCCATACTATTTATCATAAGCTCTGCATCATCATAAGCCTCTCCTCTACAATCATTAGCTCCTTCCCATCATAAGCTCCACCTCTTTATTATAAGCTCCTCCTGATCATAATTGATTCCCATATTAGCTCCACTCCCAACATAAGCTCCATTCCCAACGATAGCTCCATTCCCAACATAAGCTCCACGCCCAACGTTAGCTCCACTCCCGATGTAAGCTCCACTCCCAACGTAAGCTCCACTCCCAACATAAGCTCCACTCCCAACGTTAGCTCCACTCCCGATGTAAGCTCCACTCCCAACGTAAGCTCCACTCCCAACGTAAGCTCCATTCCCAACATAAGCTCCACTCCCAACATTAGCTCGACTCCCTACGTAAGTTCCACTCCCAACATAAGCTTCACTCTCAAAGTAAGCTCTACTCCTAACATAAGCTCCACTCCCAATTTAAGCTCCACTCCTAAATTAAGCTCCACACCCAACATAAGCTCCACTCCCAACTTAAACTCCACACCCAATGTAAGCTTCACTCCCAACTTAAGCTCCACTCCCAACTTAAGCTCTACTCCCAACGTAAGCTTCACTTCCAACTTAAGCTCCAATCCCAACTTAAGCTCCACTCCCAATGTAAGCTTCACTCCCAACTTAAGCTCCACTCTCAAAATAAGCTCCATTCCCAACTTAAGCTCCACTCCCAACATAAGCTCCACTCCCAATTTAAGCTCCACTCCTAAATTAAGCTCCACACCCAACATAAGCTCCACTCCCAACTTAAACTCCACACCCAATGTAAGCTTCACTCCCAACTTAAGCTCCACTCCCAACTTAAGCTCCACTCCCAACTTAAGCTCCACTCCCAACTTAAGCTTCACTCCCAACTTAAGCTCCACTCCCAACTTAAGCTCCACTCCCAACTTAAGCTTCACTCCCAACTTAAGCTCCACTCCCAACTTAAGCTCCACTCCCAACTTAAGCTCCACTCCCAACTTAAGCTCCACTCCCAACTTAAGCTCCACTCCCAATTTAAGCTCCACTCCCAACTTAAGCTCCACTCCCAACGTAAGCTCCACACCCCTTGATAGGTTACCAACACGTTCTTGAGTAGCAGGGGAAGCGGCGGTATCATGGGCAGCGTCGAGTTGCAAATAGATTGACAGAGTGGGCACAGGAACTCCCCGCCTTCGACGTTGAAACTCGACGGTTGACGATACCTGACGACTCGACGTCGTTCCTTTGACAAAACCGAGTCAAAAAATCTGCAAACGGAATCGCGAGTGAAATTTCGAATAAAAAGAAATTCGCGTCCTAAGCTTTCGTTCCCTCTTAGGATGCGATATAAACCCCGATGCATTGCACCCGCTCAACCCCCGTACCCGCTGCGCAGTTGCTGTTCGGCACCGCTTAAGCCCCGTGTCGCTAACCCTTGCCAGCAGTCGTGGTGCATGATATGTCCGCAAGTACTCGTATGGGGTCCGACAAATAGGGATGAGTTCTGAAACAATGGGTCCACGGTTTCCGGGTTCTCGGTGAACTGATGAGTATGGTCCTTTGAGAGCACCGTTGACCTATATATGGGGTAGAGGCGTGGTCAGTACGCGGGGAATGAAAGCTCAGGATTAGGTCGAGAGTTATGTTTACCGAAGGAGTAAAGATATAGAAGTAAATATTTGAGTAAAGATATAGAAGTAAATATTTGAGTAGATATAGAAGTAAATATTTGAGTAAAGATAGTGAAGTAAATATTTGAGTAAAGATATAGAAGTAAATATTTGAGTAAAGATAGTGAAGTAAATATTTGAGTAAAGATATTGAAGTAAATATTTGAGTAAAGATATTGAAGTAAATATTTGAGTAAAGATATAGAAGTAAATATTTGAGTAAAGATATTGAAGTAAATATTTGAGTAAAGATATAGAAGTAAATATTTGAGTAAAGATATTGAAGTAAATATTTGAGTAAAGATATTGAAGTAAATATTTGAGTAAAGATATAGAAGTAAATATTTGAGTAAAGATATAGAAGTAAATATTTGAGTAAAGATATTGAAGTAAATATTTGAGTAAAGATATTGAAGTAAATATTTGAGTAAAGATATTGAAGTAAATATTTGAGTAAAGATATTGAAGTAAATATTTGAGTAAAGATATAGAAGTAAATATTTGAGTAAAGATATTGAAGTAAATATTTGAGTAAAGATATAGAAGTAAATATTTGAGTAAAGATATTGAAGTAAATATTTGAGTAAAGATATTGAAGTAAATATTTGAGTAAAGATATAGAAGTAAATATTAGAGTAAAGATATAGAAGTAAATATTTGAGTAAAGATATTGAAGTAAATATTTGAGTAAAGATATTGAAGTAAATATTTGAGTAAAGATATTGAAGTAAATATTTGAGTAAAGATATTGAAGTAAATATTTGAGTAAAGATATAGAAGTAAATATTTGAGTAAAGATATTGAAGTAAATATTTGAGTAAAGATATTGAAGTAAATATTTGAGTAGATATTGAAGTAAATATTTGAGTAGATATTGAAGTAAATATTTGAGTAAATATATTGAAGTAAATATTTGAGTAAAGATATTAAAGTAAATATTTGAGTAGATATTGAAGTAAATATTTGAGTAGATATTGAAGTAAATATTTGAGTAAAGATATTGAAGTAAATATTTGAGTAGATATTGAAGTAAATATTTGAGTAGATATTGAAGTAAATATTTGAGTAAAGATATTAAAGTAAATATTTGAGTAAAGATATTAAAGTAAATATTTGAGTAAAGATATTAAAGTAAATATTTGAGTAAAGATATTAAAGTAAATATTTGAGTAGATATTGAAGTAAATATTTGAGTAGATATTGAAGTAAATATTTGAGTAAAGATATTAAAGTAAATATTTGAGTAGATATTGAAGTAAATATTTGAGTAGATATTGAAGTAAATATTTGAGTAAAGATATTGAAGCAAACATTTGAGTAAAGATATTGAAGTAAATATTTGAGTAGATATTGAAGTAAATATTTGAGTAGATATTGAAGTAAATATTTGAGTAAAGATATTAAAGTAAATATTTGAGTAAAGATATTAAAGTAAATATTTGAGTAAAGATATTAAAGTAAATATTTGAGTAAAGATATTGAAGTAAATATTTGAGTAAAGATATTAAAGTAAATATTTGAGTAAAGATATTTAAGTAAATATTTGAGTAAAGATATTGAAGTAATTATTTGAGTAAAGATATAGAAGTAAATATTTGAGTAAAGATATAGAAGTAAATATTTGAGTAAAGATATAGAAGTAAATATTTGAGTAAATATATAGAAGTAAATATTTGAGTAAAGATATTGAAGTATATATTTGAGTAAAAATATTGAAGTAATTATTTGAGTAAAGATATAGAAGTAAATATTTGAGTAAATATATAGAAGTAAATATTTGAGTAAAGATATTGAAGTAAATATTTGAGTAAAGATATTGAAGTAATTATTTGAGTAAAGATATAGAAGTAAATATTTGAGTAAATATATTGAAGTAAATATTTGAGTAAAGATAGTGAAGTAAATATTTGAGTAAAGATAGTGAAGTAAATATTTGAGTAAAGATATTGAAGTAAATATTTTTGTAAAGATATTGAAGTAAATATTTGAGTAAAGATAGTGAAGTAAATATTTGAGTAAAGATATTGAAGTAATTATTTGAATAAAGATATTGAAGTACTTATTTGTCCTACTCGGGGTTCGCTGCACGCGGAGATTGACCTGTGGATGTAGGTTGTGTAGACCATGGCACGAGTATCGTGGCTGTTCTCCTGTGTGTCTTGGCACAATATGCACGTGTCTTTACGAAGACACAGGTCCTTGGGAACTGTACGGTGTGGACCCAGGCATATAGGGTTATCTTCGGGGTTTACCCTACAAGAAATGCTTCGTTAGTGAATATCACGGTTTTATAATATAAATATTTTAAATATATCAAAGATAACTTTATTAATTTTGATATAAGATTTATATAAATCAGGTTTAATAAATTTAAATAAATTGAATAATATTATATTTGTTTACATATTCACTAACTCCACGTCCATAATTGTAACTTTTGGTTTTTCAAGGTCAGTGCTGGTGCTGTGGAACAATTCCGTATTCTCACTAATGAAGGCCTTCTGCTGTCGCTGCATCTGTTGCAGGAGTTTCTTTCTTCTTTTTTCAGCAATCTCTGCCTATGAAAGTGAAATGATGATGAGAGATCATTTAGGTATTTAGAAATTTAGTTATATTATTTAAATAGACATATTATATGTTTATTATTATATTATTATTTGTGAAATAGACATGATTTATGATTAGACGTGATTATATGTGAAATAGACATGATTATATGTGAAATAGACATGATTATTTGTGAAATAGACATGATTATATTTGAAATAGACATGATTATTTGTGAAATAGACATGATTATATTTGAAATAGACATGATTATTTGTGAAATAGACATGATTATTTGTGAAATAGACATGATTATTTGTGAAATAGACATGATTATTTGTGAAATAGATATGATTATTTGTGAAATAGACATGATTATATTTGAAATAGACATGATTATTTGTGAAATAGACATGATTATATTTGAAATAGACATGATTATTTGTGAAATAGACATGATTATTTGTGAAATAGACATGATTATTTGTGAAATAGACGTGATTATTTGTGAAATAGACTTACTCGTCTCTTCTTCTCCTTTAGAAATTCATTATCTTTACCAGACACTGCTCCACTGCTCTCATACGAGTATTCTTCCCCAGAACCAGATATTAACTTCTTAATTGCTAGTATACGCTGCGAGATTGATAATAGTGTAAAATCAAGTGTGTATGCGTTTTAGCTGAACATTCTCTTAATTACTGACTCACTGACAGTCAGACTGAGTGACTCACTCACTAACTCTGTCACTCACAAATTCACTCATTCACTAACTCACTAACCTTCTCATTCACTCACTCACTAACTCACTCACTTACTCACTTACTTAGTCACTCATTCACTCATTCACTCACTTATTCAGTGACTCACTAACTCACTCACTTACTCACTCACTTACTCACTCACTCACTTACTCACTCACTCATTAATTCACTCACTCACTAACTCACTTACTCACTCACTCACTCTCACTTCCCTAACATTGTAGGTATAAGTAATAAGTTCCTTCAATTCACTTGTGGGTGCATCGTAGTTTATATGAAGTTCTTTAAGTTGAGCGTACAAACCGTCTGTTGTGGAGACATACGTTTGGTGTAAAAAACAAGTGGAAAACTATTAAACCATTGTAAAACTACCCAGTAAACCTTCCAGGTCATTTTAGTTTTTTTGTTATATAATAAAAGTGAAATATATTTTATTTACATAAAAAATATATTATGTTTATTTTTTATTTAAAAAAATTATATAATATTGTATAATAGTTACATCATCTGATTTCTTGGGTATATGGCGATAAGACAAAACACAAGAAAATTATATTTATTAAATCTTTTAGATTATTAAAAAGATAAATTTCAAAATTAAGATGAAATGGAAGATTTTTAAAACTCAAAAATTATAGAAACTAAATAAATAAATAAATAAATAAAATCTAAAAAGGAAATTACAAACTTGGTTCTTCTATAAATATCTTTTTAAGAAAACCAAATTCTTCAAATTTCATATTGTAACAGTGCTCCTCTTCATTGAGAGCAATGCAAACCAGGAACAAAACCTGGGGTTTGAGGTTAAACAAGTTCAAATTAAGAAGGACTTGGAATATTTACTGAAATTATTAACGCTCTATTGTGTTTAGATTTAATAAATTGTGCAATTTAAAGTAAGAAAGTAAACCAAGTCTGAAATAAGTGTAAATAGGAAGTGTACAAAAGTGTCAATTAAGCATAATTATTGCAACGGATAAACTTCAAACACAAACCCTCTCCAATTGGGCCTCGCTTATGCTTCTCGACCTCTTGGCCAGAGCTCTTTGTATCACAGTAGCCATTAGTTCAAGAAGTAGTTCACCAATCAGAATCTTAGGCAAACGTTTGTACTCTCCGATGAAAGCCGGCATTTTTGGAGGGACAAGACCTGGAATAATGGAAATCATGAAGGACAATTTAAAGGGAGGGGAATCTGGAATGAAAGAAATGTCAGCACAATAAATGTTGTCATTATTTTAAAGCAAGTGTTCTAGAATTAGAAATTAAGATCTCTTTTATGAGTGTAGAATTAACCCCCCCACCCCCTTAGTTAGACAATGACATGATACTGACAAGATAATGAGAAGAGGAGTAGACAAGATAATGACTACAATTAAGTATACACTATTTATTAAGTAGTTTTGTATATAAAAGATTGCACTAGATTTCAATACAAACATGAAGGTTTACCAGCTTCCTTTTTTCTTTTCTTTTGAATTTGTTCAGACTGCATATCAAATTTACTAATTAGACAATAAGACAATTCTATTTAATTTAACAATTAGACAATTCTATTTAATTAAACAATTAGACAATAAGACAATTCTATCTAATTAAACAATATTACAATACTATTTAATTAGATTTTAATGTCAAGATATAATTAAACTAGAATTTAAAAATTAATCTCAGCGTTGGTAATCACATTGTTCTAAACAAAGCTTTTAATATAAGGGATATTGACCGTTGATTGGTCAGAACGACTGTAGTGGTAGAAGTAGGGGTTATAGATATCATAGCTCTGTGGTTTCAATTCATAGGTTCCCTTGATGGAGCCCCGTCTGAAATAAATATTGTGATCGCAGTAGAAGCTAAAGTAGAATTAGTAACAAATATATGACTATTTATAAAATTAAAGTATCTGGTATTAAAGAGAAAGCCAAATTTGACCGATTTACTAGAAATATTAATTATACTTTTGTTTTGCAGATATATATTAATTTTAAGATTGCCTCTATATTTTTACAATAGGATTTGTACAAAACCTTATTAATTTACAAAGAAACCATTTATATTTTTTACAATTATAATCTAAAAACTTTATTGCCACAAATAAAAATGTATTTGTTTTCTCTGATAAAAGAGAAGTGATTGTTTAGCATAACAAAGATTGTCATGGTTAATTTAGCTAAATCAACGATGAGCCAAATACTAACTTGAAATCTGCCACTTCCTTGATAATATTATCGATGTTATCAATAGATTCTTTGTAGGGCTATTTGGACAGAGATATTTATTATTGTCTTCTTCTCTTAACGAATGAATTAATGTTCAACTGCCCAGATACAACACCTATCACATGCAATATAGTAACCTCCAATCTTATATTCCCTCAGTGATAACATCACCCTTATCCATACTACAACTATCGACTACATAAACCCACCTCACCAAACCCATACTATAACTACTACAACTACTACAACTACTATATCTACAATAACTACTACAACTACTACAACTACTATAACTACTACAACTACCACAACTACTACAACTACTATAACTTCTATAACTACTATAACTACTACAACTACCACATCTACTACTACTACTACTACTACTACTACTACTACCACAACTACTACAACTACTACTACTACTACTACAACTACTATAACTACCACAACTACCACAACTACTACAACTACTATAACTACTACATCCAAACCCAAACCAACCAACTATTTCACACATAATCTTACATTTAGTCAACATAACAGCAGGTATGACCCTGTTAATTGAACTGACCTAGTTAAGTAAACTGGCCTAGTTAATTGAACTGACCAAGTTAATTGAACTAACCTAGTTAAGTGAACTGGCCTAGTTAAGAGAACTGGCCTAGTTAAGAGAACTGGCCTAGTTAATTGAACTGACCTAGTTAAGTGAACTGGCCTAGTTAAGAGAACTGACCTAGTTAAGAGAACTGACCTAGTTATTTGAACTGACCTAGTTAATTGAACTGACCTAGTTACGTATTTTGCCCGCATACTTACATTATCCGGGATGCGTTTGATCAATTCGCTGTGAGGGTAGTTCTCGATGCACAACTGATGAATGACCTCGCGTTGTATAATTGTTGTGGACTCCACGTCTCCGACCCCGTACGCATAGCGTTCCCCTGTAGCGGAGGTCGTAGGTTACATCGGGTAACGCAAAACTCGGAGGTCGCGTGGGAAGAATAAAGGCTCGACTATATCCCAGTGCTAATTAGAATTTCAGTATAGCCCTAGGCTTACGATATATACATATAATCAATATCGACGGTATCTATATCTAGGCACCAGAAATAGTCGATACTATCTACGAAATACTATTTACATACATAGGCGCCTAGATAGTTTGAAATCAACCCGATGGTTATCAGAGTGCGATAAAATATTTTTTCGTAAACGATGATTCGTGGAAATCGTGGTTTTAGGATAAATGTCAGCGTAAAGCGGAAACCTAGCAACACGATGATGAGTCGGAAGAATTCCTCGACGAGAATAATGATCTGTTTGATTCTATCTTCTTTGCCGTCGTCCTTGAGATCGCTTTTACGCAGGACGTTGTCGTAGTCGTGCCTGTGGCGGGGTCAATAAGTTAATTCGGGGTCAATGAGTGTATTCGAGGTCAATGAGTGCATTCGGGGTCAATGAGTGCATTCGAGGTCAATGAGAATAGATAATATAGAGTTCACGTAGAGTTCAGTCAGACGAAGGTAGGTACAGTTTAGAGACAATCTGTCAGCACTACTTCATCACATGGTATTGTTGAGGTTTACGGCTCATCTCGCCAGAATTTCTAACTATTTTCGTGAAGGCGGAATGAAAGAAACTAGAGTTCATCTTTTATAGAAATATACGAACCTCGCCCAGTTCACCAAACCAAACTTGTCTAAAAGATGGATGATAAAATCGTTGTTATACAACATCACCGCGCCGCTCTGAATGAATAGGGAAGAGGTAATGTTAGATAGATTATAGGGGGAAGTAGGCATAAGGGTGTTCCAGGTGATGGGAGTGTAAAGATCATGTGGATATCATGTGATTTAATTCTAAGGTGTATGTTTAGGGAAACTTGACAGGATTTCAAAATATTGTAAAGGGAATTCATAGAAATATAGATAATACAAACTAACGAAAACTTTAGAAGCAATAATTAATAATTGTAGACGTAATAATTAGTAAATTTAGAAGTAATAATTTATAACTTTAGAAGTAATAATCAATAACTTTAGAAGTATTAATCAATAACTTTAAAAGTAATAATCAATAACTTTAAAAGTTATAATCAATAACTATAGAAGTAATAATTAATAACTTTATAAATAATTAGAAATTACTTAACCTGCAACATTAGAATGTCTCTATTATGCATTTCAGTTTGACAACGTACATTCAAGTAAAAATAAATCTATATATAATATTTGGAATTAGTGTTTGTTATTTTTAGTGTTTATTTTGAATTCACATTATTAGTGTATATGTAATTAGTTAATATCAATTTATTAATTCTACACCCACTTACATAATCACACACACTCATTTAACCACATATATATTTATATAACTCCCACTCAAACCAAATCCACTCCAACATACGCCAGCCGAATAACATTGCCAACCTGATTGAGGAGAGAGAATCCATTCCTTCTCCACATCTGGGCTTGCACTTGTGCAACTAAAACCTACGCCGATGGTGAATGAAGTGAGGTGAATAGACAGAATTAGTCGAGTCAGGCTTTATATATCCAGGTTATATAATCATACTAATGTAGCTATAAAAAACTAGAATGATAAATGACAAAGAATGACAAATAAACGACAAATTAATAAAGTAAAGATGTTAATTTCAGGTATTCTTGATTTCGCTTCACTACACGACGATGCAATCCGCAATGATTACGTCGTGTATAAAGTAACCTGAGATTGGAGCGAGGGTTCGATGAGTTCTCTGAAGGTGATGTCCTTCCATGGTTCAGAGATAATGGTGTGGGGACTGTCGTGAATCACCCAATTCTGAGAGAAAAGAGAAATGGTGAGGACATAGTTGTTGAGGATCATATAGGGTCTTTATAAGTCTACATATGACCTATTGACTCTCATTATAAACTAATAACTAATTACACAAAACCCCTCGACATTGAACAACATTAACTAATTGCAACCTAATTTTACAGCTCTGCAACAATTGTTAAACCCCATTGTTATTGTTAAACCCCATTGTTATTGTTAAACCCCATTGTTATTGTTAAAACCCATTGTTATTGTTAAACCCCATTGTTATTGTTAAACCCCATTGTTATTGTTAAAACCCATTGTTATTGTTAAACCCCATTGTTATTGTTAAAACCCATTGTTATTGTTAAACCCCATTGTTATTGTTAAAACCCATTGTTATTGTTAAATCCCATTGTTATTGTTAAACCCCATTGTTAAACCCCATTGTTATTGTTAAAACCCATTGTTATTGTTAAACCCCATTGTTATTGTTAAAACCCATTGTTATTGTTAAACCCCATTGTTATTGTTAAACCCCATTGTTAAACCCCATTGTTATTGTTAAACCCCATTGTTATTGTTAAACCCCATTGTTATTGTTAAAACCCATTGTTATTGTTAAACCCCATTGTTATTGTTAAACCCCATTGTTATTGTTAAAACCCATTGTTATTGTTAAACCCCATTGTTATTGTTAAAACCCATTGTTATTGTTAAACCCCATTGTTATTGTTAAAACCCATTGTTATTGTTAAATCCCATTGTTATTGTTAAACCCCATTGTTAAACCCCATTGTTATTGTTAAAACCCATTGTTATTGTTAAACCCCATTGTTATTGTTAAACCCCATTGTTATTGTTAAACCCCATTGTTATTGTTAAAACCCATTGTTATTGTTAAACCCCATTGTTATTGTTAAACCCCATTGTTATTGTTAAAACCCATTGTTATTGTTAAACCCCATTGTTATTGTTAAAACCCATTGTTATTGTTAAACCCCATTGTTATTGTTAAAACCCATTGTTATTGTTAAAACCCATTGTTATTGTTAAAACCCATTGTTATTGTTAAATCCCATTGTTATTGTTAAACCCCATTGTTAAACCCCATTGTTATTGTTAAACCCCATTGTTATTGTTAAACCCCATTGTTATTGTTAAAACCCATTGTTATTGTTAAACCCCATTGTTATTGTTAAACCCCATTGTTATTGTTAAACCCCATTGTTATTGTTAAAACCCATTGTTATTGTTAAACCCCATTGTTATTGTTAAACCCCATTGTTATTGTTAAAACCCATTGTTATTGTTAAACCCCATTGTTATTGTTAAAACCCATTGTTATTGTTAAACCCCATTGTTATTGTTAAAACCCATTGTTATTGTTAAACCCCATTGTTATTGTTAAACCCCATTGTTAAACCCCATTGTTATTGTTAAACCCCATTGTTATTGTTAAACCATAGTGTTATTGTTAAACCCCATCCCATGCCACCACAACCCTACGAACATCTTTGAATGTGTCAGAGAATTTAATGCCTTTGAGGTTGAGGTTTGCTAAAAGTGCAGCTAACATTCTATTCAAGGGAACGTGTATGCTGATCAACTGATCAGACACACTGTAGTCTATACAGGTAGTGCACCACTTGGACACTAGGTGCGGGGTTAGAGGTCATCGAGAGGGAGAGGAGGAGGTAGTGCACCACTTGGACACTAGGTGCGGGGTTAGAGGTCATCGAGAGGGAGAGGCGGAGGTAGTGCACCACTTGGACACTAGGTGCGGGGTTAGAGGTCATCGAGAGGGAGAGGCAGAGGTAGTGCGCCACTTGGACACTAGGTGCGGGGTTAGAGGTCATCGAGAGGGAGAGGCGGAGGTAGTGCACCACTAGGACACTAGGTGCGGGGTTAGAGGTCATCGAGAGGGAGAGGCGGAGGTAGTGCGCCACTTGGACACTAGGTGCGGGGTTAGAGGTCATCGAGAGGGAGAGGCAGAGGAGGAGGGAGCGGGAGAGGCGGAGGGAGAGGAGTTGGCAGAGGCAGAGGTGAGAGAGGAAGAGGAGGTGGGAGCGGGAGAGGCGGAGGGAGAGGCGGAGGGAGAGGAGTTGGCAGAGGCAGAGGAGAGAGAGGTAGTGCACCACTTGGACACTAGGTGCGGGGTTAGAGGTCATCGAGATGGAGAGGTAGAGGTAGTGCACCACTTGGACACTAGGTGCGGGGTTAGAGGTCATCGAGAGGGAGATGTACAGCAGGAGGAGGGAGCGGGAGAGGCGGAGGAGGTGGGAGAGGAGGTGGGAGAGGCAGAGGCAGAGGAGGGAGAGGAAGAGGCAGAGGAGGAAGAGGCAGAGGTAGAGGAGGCAGAGGCAGATGTAGAGGAAGGAGAGAGAGGCAGAAGCAGAGGCAGAGGAGGGAGCGGGAGAGGTAGATGAGGAAGGAGAGGCAGATGCAGAGGAGGTGGAAGAGGAAGAAAGGGGAGGGGGAGGCAGAGGCAGAGGAGGGAGAGGGAGAATAGGAGGGAAATGGAGAGAAAAAGAGAGAGGGAGAGGAGGAAAGAGAGGAGGAGGGAGAGTAAGAGGGAGAGGAGGAGGGGGAGAGGGAGAGAGATGGGAGAGGGAGAGGGATAGGAAGAGGAAGAGGGAGAGGAAGAGGGGTAGGAAGAGGAAGAGGGAGAGGGAGAGGGAGAGGGAGAGGGAGAGGGAGAGGGAGAGGAAGAGTAAGAGGGAGAGGAAGAGGGAGAGGAAGAGGGAGAGGAAGAGGAAGAGGAAGAGGAAGAGGGATAGTGATAGGAAGACAAACCTACTACACTTTTCAATTTCCATCTCAATCTAGGGCAGTTTATTAACACTATGATAGTTGCATCCATTAGCACAGTGGTCTGTAGGAATTGGCATTATGCTTTATGGCATAGATCTACTTTTATAATAAATGTGGTACAATATTATCTCTACATTAAATCGCATTATATCCTCATTGTCTTATCACAATAGAATTTCATTTGGAACCATATCAGCCACTACAGGAACTAACATCTGTACTGCACCAGTCCTGAGTTATTGCGATATTATCTTGTATTTTAATCTGAAGGTTGAAGGCACTCTCCCATTCCTGTTCAAACTCGATGTGTTTATTGGTTTCTCTCTTTATCAAATCCATAGACTGCGAGTCAGGTCGAGGATTAAAAGAGATTTCAATTTCACCGATTTATTTGTGGTAATTCTAACTTATGTAACAGTCTCACACACATAACCACACCACTCACATAACCACACCACTTTCATAACCACACCACACCACTCACATAACCACACCACTCACATAACCACACCACTCACATAACCACACCACTCACATAACCACACCACTCACATAACCACACCACTCACATAACCACACCACTCACATGACCACACCACACCACTCACATAACCACATCACTCACATGACCACACCACTCACATAACCACACCACTCACATAACCATACCACTCACATAACCACACCACTCACATAACCACACCACTCTCATGACCACACCACTCACATAACCACACCACTCACATTACCATACCACTCACATAACCACACCACTCACATGACCAAACCACTCACATAACCACACCACTCATATAACCACACCACTCACATGACCACACCACTCACATAACCACACCACTCACATAATCACACCACTCACATGACCACACCACTCACATAACCACACCACTCACATTACCATACCACTCACATAACCACACCACTCATATGACCAAACCACTCACATAACCACACCACTCATATAACCACACCACTCACATGACCACACCACTCACATAACCACACCACTTACATAACCATACCACTCACATGACCACACCACTCACATAACCAAACCACTCACATAACCACACCACTCATATAACCACACCACTCACATGACCACACCACTCACATAACCACACCACTCATATAACCACACCACTCACATGACCACACCACTCACATAACCACACCACTCACATGACCACACCACTCACATAACCACACCACTCACATGACCACACCACTCACATAACCACACCACTCACATGACCACACCACTCACATAACCACACCACTCACATTACCATACCACTCACATAACCACACCACTCACATGACCAAACCACTCACATAACCACACCACTCATATAACCACACCACTCACATGACCACACCACTCACATAACCACACCACTCACATAACCAAACCACTCACATAACCACACCACTCACATAACCATACCACTCACATGACCACACCACTCATATAACCAAACCACTCACATAACCACACCACTCATATAACCACACCATTCACATGACCACACCACTCACATGACCACACCATTCACATAACCACACCACTCACATTACCATACCACTCACATAACCACACCACTCACATGACCACACCACTCATATAACCAAACCACTCACATAACCACACCACTCATATAACCACACCATTCACATGACCACACCACTCACATGACCACACCATTCACATGACCACACCACTCACATAACCAAACCACTCACATAACCACACCACTCATATAACCATACCACTCACATAACCACACCACTCACATGACCAAACCACTCACATAACCACACCACTCATATAACCACACCACTCACATGACCACACCACTCACATAACCATACCACTCACATAAACACACCACTCACATGACCAAACCACTCACATAACCACACCACTCATATAACCACACCACTCACATAACCACACCACTCACATAACGCTAACCCAGAGTGAGTTGTGTACACTAACCCAGAGTGAGTGGTGTACGCTAACCCAGAGTGAGTAGTATACGCTAACCCAGAGTGAGTTGTGTACGCTAACCCAGTGTGAGTTGTGCCTGCTAACCCAGAGTGAGTTGTGTACGCTAATCCAGAGTGAGTTGCGTACGCTAACCCGGAGTGAGTGGTGTACGCTAACCCGGAGTGAGTGGTGTACGCTAACCCGGAGTGAGTAGTGTACGCTAACCCGGAGTGAGTTGTGTACGCTAACCCGGAGTGAGTTGTGTACACTAACCCGGAGTGAGTTGTGTATGCTAACCCAGAGTGAGTTGTGTACGCTAACCCAGAGTGAGTTGTGTACACTAACCCGGAGTGAGTTGTGTACGCTAACCCAGAGTGAGTTGTGTACGCTAACCCAGAGTGAGTTGCGTACGCTAACCCAGTGTGAGTTGTGTACGCTAACCCGGAGTGAGTTGTGTACGCTAACCCAGAGTGTTGTGTACGCTAACCCAGAGTGAGTTGTGTACGCTAACCCAGAGTGAGTTGCGTACGCTAACCCAGAGTGAGTTGTGTACGCTAACCCAGAGTGAGTTGTGTACGCTAACCCAGAGTGAGTTGCATACGCTAACCCAGAGTGAGTTGCGTACGCTAACCCAGAGTGAGTAGTGTACGCTAACCCAGAGTAAGTGATGTACGCTAACACAGTGTGAGTTGTGTACGCTAACCTGCATGCAGTTGAGTAATTTCACTTGAGCTGTGAAACCATTGAGAAAACTTTGCCTCAAAGGTTCAGTCCATTCATCTTCACTGGGCCGTGCCGACAATAAATACCTGGTGGGTATTTAATCTTCAATGATGTCGATGTCGGAATTTAAATGAGATACGATAAACACAAAACAAATGCAAATAAAAGTGTTTACGCGACTAACTAGATCCGAAAGCAAGGTATAAGGAACTTGAGATTAGGCCTTTAGCCAGAAGGGCGTAGACCTCGCAACTAACTTGATGTCCAATAGCATCGTCTGAGCTCGTCTGAAGTCTAGGAGTACCATGTTCTCGCGACTGAAAGAGAACACTCCGGAAGCGTCCAATCTGGAATTGCAATAACGCTGAAAATACTTCATGATCTCCTCGAATAGGTTGAAATCCACAATGAGCATGCGAGCCTGTAAATGAAAAGAATAAGTTGTGAAGCAGGGGTCAAAGGTGAGTTTGATATAGAAGAGGCCCAGAGGAAAAGGAGGTTGAAAAGGAGATGTGAAAGTGAGAAGTTCGTTTAGAGTGGGTCTGCAATCCTTAATTGAGCCCCACTACCCTAATGGAGCCCCATTACCCTAATAGAGCCCCACTGCCCTAAGAGCCCTATAACATCAATAGATCCCCACTACCCTAATAGAGATCCACTACACCAAGAGATCCACAACCCTAATAGAGCCCTAATACCCTAATAGATCCCCACTACCCTAATAGATCCCCACTAACCAGGGTAGGAACCCCACTAACCTAATAGAACCCCACTAACCTAATAGAACCCCACTAACCTAATAGAACCCCACTAACCTAATAGAACCCCACTAACTTAATAGAACCCCACTAACCAGGGTAGGAACCCCACTAACCTAATAGAACCCGACTAACCTAATAGAACCCCACTAACCAGGGTAGGAACCCCACTAACCTAATAGAACCCCACTAACTTACTAGAACCCCACTAACCAGGGTAGGAACCCCACTAACCTATTAGAACCCCACTAACCTATTAGAACCCCACTAACCTAATAGAACCCCACTAACCAGGGTAGGAACCCCACTAACCTATTAGAACCCCACTAACTAGGGTAGGAACCCCACTAACCAGGGTAGGAACCCCACTAACCTATTAGAACCCCACTAACCTATTAGAACCCCACTAACCTAATAGAACCCCACTAACCTAATAGAACCCCACTAACCAGGGTAAGAACCCCACTAACCTATTAGAACCCCACTAACCTATTAGAACCCCACTAACCAGGGTAGGAACCCCACTAACCTATTAGAACCCCACTAACCAGGGTAAGAACCCCACTAACCTATTAGAACCCCACTAACCAGGGTAAGAACCCCACTAACCTAATAGAACCCCACTACCCTAATAGAACCCCACTAACCTATTAGAACCCCACTAACCAGGGTAAGAACCCCACTAACCTATTAGAACCCCACTAACCAGGGCAGGAACCCCACTAACCTATCAGAACCCCACTAACCAGGGTAAGAACCCCACTAACCTATTAGAACCCCACTAACCTATTAGAACCCCACTAACCAGGGTAGGAACCCCACTAACCTATTAGAACCCCACTAACCAGGGTAAGAACCCCACTAACCTATTAGAACCCCACTAACCAGGGTAAGAACCCCACTAACCTAATAGAACCCCACTACCCTAATAGAACCCCACTAACCTATTAGAACCCCACTAACCAGGGTAAGAACCCCACTAACCTATTAGAACCCCACTAACCAGGGCAGGAACCCCACTAACCTATCAGAACCCCACTAACCAGGGTAAGAACCCCACTAACCTATTAGAACCCCACTAACCTATTAGAACCCCACTAACCAGGGCAGGAACCCCACTAACCTATTAGAACCCCACTAACCAGGGTAAGAACCCCACTAACCTATTAGAACCCCACTAACCAGGGTAAGAACCCCACTAACCTATTAGAACCCCACTAACCAGGGCAGGAACCCCACTAACCTATTAGAACCCCACTAACCAGGGTAAGAACCCCATTAACCTATTAGAACCCCACTAACCAGGGTAAGAACCCCACTAACCTATTAGAACCCCACTAACCAGGGCAGGAACCCCACTAACCTATTAGAACCCCACTAACCAGGGTAAGAACCCCACTAACCTATTAGAACCCCACTAACCAGGGTAAGAACCCCACTAACCTATTAGAACCCCACTAACCAGGGTAAGAACCCCACTAACCTATTAGAACCCCACTAACCAGGGCAGGAACCCCACTAACCTATTAGAACCCCACTAACCAGGGTAAGAACCCCACTAACCTATTAGAACCCCACTAACCAGGGTAAGAACCCCACTAACCTATTAGAACCCCACTAACCAGGGCAGGAACCCCACTAACCTATTAGAACCCCACTAACCAGGGTAAGAACCCCACTAACCTATTAGAACCCCACTAACCAGGGTAAGAACCCCACTAACCTATTAGAACCCCACTAACCAGGGCAGGAACCCCACTAACCTATTAGAACCCCACTAACCAGGGTAAGAACCCCACTAACCTATTAGAACCCCACTAACCAGGGTAAGAACCCCACTAACCTATTAGAACCCCACTAACCAGGGCAGCAACCCCACTAACCTATTAGAACCCCACTAACCAGGGTAAGAACCCCACTAACCTATTAGAACCCCACTAACCAGGGTAAGAACCCCACTAACCTATTAGAACCCCACTAACCAGGGTAAGAACCCCACTAACCTATTAGAACCCCACTAACCAGGGCAGGAACCCCACTAACCTATTAGAACCCCACTAACCAGGGTAAGAACCCCACTAACCTATTAGAACCCCACTAACCAGGGTAAGAACCCCACTAACCTATTAGAACCCCACTAACCAGGGCAGGAACCCCACTAACCTATTAGAACCCCACTAACCAGGGTAAGAACCCCACTAACCTATTAGAACCCCACTAACCTATTAGAACCCCACTAACCAGGGTAGGAACCCCACTAACCTATTAGAACCCCACTAACCAGGGTAAGAACCCCACTAACCTATTAGAACCCCACTAACCAGGGTAAGAACCCCACTAACCTAATAGAACCCCACTACCCTAATAGAACCTCACTAACCTATTAGAACCCCACTAACCAGGGTAAGAACCCCACTAACCTATTAGAACCCCACTAACCAGGGCAGGAACCCCACTAACCTATCAGAACCCCACTAACCAGGGTAAGAACCCCACTAACCTATTAGAACCCCACTAACCTATTAGAACCCCACTAACCAGGGCAGGAACCCCACTAACCTATTAGAACCCCACTAACCAGGGTAAGAACCCCACTAACCTATTAGAACCCCACTAACCAGGGTAAGAACCCCACTAACCTATTAGAACCCCACTAACCAGGGCAGGAACCCCACTAACCTATTAGAACCCCACTAACCAGGGTAAGAACCCCACTAACCTATTAGAACCCCACTAACCAGGGTAAGAACCCCACTAACCTATTAGAACCCCACTAACCAGGGCAGGAACCCCACTAACCTATTAGAACCCCACTAACCAGGGTAAGAACCCCACTAACCTATTAGAACCCCACTAACCAGGGTAAGAACCCCACTAACCTATTAGAACCCCACTAACCAGGGTAAGAACCCCACTAACCTATTAGAACCCCACTAACCAGGGCAGGAACCCCACTAACCTATTAGAACCCCACTAACCAGGGTAAGAACCCCACTAACCTATTAGAACCCCACTAACCAGGGTAAGAACCCCACTAACCTATTAGAACCCCACTAACCAGGGCAGGAACCCCACTAACCTATTAGAACCCCACTAACCAGGGTAAGAACCCCACTAACCTATTAGAACCCCACTAACCAGGGTAAGAACCCCACTAACCTATTAGAACCCCACTAACCAGGGCAGGAACCCCACTAACCTATTAGAACCCCACTAACCAGGGTAAGAACCCCACTAACCTATTAGAACCCCACTAACCAGGGTAAGAACCCCACTAACCTATTAGAACCCCACTAACCAGGGCAGGAACCCCACTAACCTATTAGAACCCCACTAACCAGGGTAAGAACCCCACTAACCTATTAGAACCCCACTAACCAGGGTAAGAACCCCACTAACCTATTAGAACCCCACTAACCAGGGTAAGAACCCCACTAACCTATTAGAACCCCACTAACCAGGGCAGGAACCCCACTAACCTATTAGAACCCCACTAACCAGGGTAAGAACCCCACTAACCTATTAGAACCCCACTAACCAGGGTAAGAACCCCACTAACCTATTAGAACCCCACTAACCAGGGCAGGAACCCCACTAACCTATTAGAACCCCACTAACCAGGGTAAGAACCCCACTAACCTATTAGAACCCCACTAACCTATTAGAACCCCACTAACCAGGGTAAGAACCCCACTAACCTATTAGAACCCCACTAACCAAGGTAGGAACCCCACTAACCTAATAGAACCCCACTAACCAGGGTAAGAACCCCACTAACCAGGGTAAGAACCCCACTAACCAGGGTAGGAACAGTGAATATCTGTACAGAATTGCTACAGGCACATACAGTGTGTTCGTGGTCATCGTTGATGTAATTTGTCATCAGACGGGTGTAAAGGTCGGAGAAGAGGACAGCAAACCGTTTCTTGTTGATCTGGTCCTAAAGTCGAGGTAGGGGTTTAGCGAGGTCCGCCAGTAGAACCCCATGATGGGTACTTTACTGGTGAAAGGCAACGTCGAATTCATCATATGAGGTCATTTCTTCAATGACTTATTTCTTACTTGGTAGCAATATAATAAAAGGTGTTGCAGAAACCTTGAAAATGACCTCGAGTTGAAACTGACCTTGAGGAACACCGACATGAACAATTGGCTGGTGTTGATGCGGGCGTTTTTCCACAAGTCAGAATCCGCAAGGAGCAGCACTTCGACTACGCTGGCGTGAGACTTCACTCCGGGTTCAAGAGACACCGGAGTGGAGTTCTGTAAACTTGGGGGCCACTCAACAGGGTCCATGCTGACTTCAACGAATAACTCGCGCAGTCCATCTGACGAGAGGGGTTGGGGGGGGATAAGGAGGGATATAGAGAAAGAGATAAGGGGGGAGATAAGGATGGATATAAGGAAGGAGATAAGGAGGAAGATAAAAGGAAGATAAGGAGGGAGTAATGAAGGATATAAGGAGGAAGATAAGGAGGAAGATAAGAGGAAGATAAGAGGAAGATAAGGACGGATATAAGTAAGGACGGATATAAGGAAGGAGATAAGGAGAAAGATAAGAGGAAGATAAGGACGGATATAAGTAAGGACGGATATAAGGAAGGAGATAAGAGGAAGATAAGAGGAAGATAAGGACGGATATAAGTAAGGACGGATATAAGGAAGGAGATAAGAGGAAGATAAGAGGAAGATAAGGACGGATATAAGTAAGGACGGATATAAGGAAGGAGATAAGGAGGAAGATAAAAGGAAGATAAGGAGGGAGTAATGAAGGATATAAGGAGGAAGATAAGGAGGAAGATAAGAGGAAGATAAGAGGAAGATAAGGACGGATATAAGTAAGGACGGATATAAGGAAGGAGATAAGAGGAAGATAAGAGGAAGATAAGGACGGATATAAGTAAGGACGGATATAAGGAAGGAGATAAGAGGAAGATAAGAGGAAGATAAGAGGAAGATAAGGACGGATATAAGTAAGGACGGATATAAGGAAGGAGATAAGGAGAAAGATAAGAGGAAGATAAGGACGGATATAAGTAAGGACGGATATAAGGAAGGAGATAAGAGGAAGATAAGAGGAAGATAAGGACGGATATAAGGAAGGAGATAAGGAGGAAGCTAAGAGGAAGATAAGGACGGATATAAGTAAGGACGGATATAAGGAAGGAGATAAGAGGATGATAAGAGGAAGATAAGGACGGATATAAGTAAGGACGGATATAAGGAAGGAGATAAGAGGAAGATAAGAGGAAGATAAGGACGGATATAAGGAAGGAGATAAGGAGGAAGCTAAGAGGAAGATAAGGACAGAGTAATGAAGGAGATAAGGAGGAAGATAAGGAGGAAGATAAGAGGAAGATAAGAGGAAGATAAGAGTAAGATAAGGACGGAGTAATGAAGGAGATAAGGAGGAAGATAAGGTGGAAGATAAGAGGAAGATAAGGAGGGAGTAATGAAGGAGATATAATACACAATAAGTATCAGATAATATATATAATAGCCCATAAGTTTATTCCTCAACATTCACTTTCATATTATGTACAATATGTTATTGACCATTATTTGGATAATAGATTCTATTGTATTAAGTACTTATCAGCTATGGAATTCATCATATCATATCTGCAAATACACAATAATTAATCTATGTAGGAACATGATTATATATTAGAATTATATCAAAATGTTACTAAAATATGAGTTATAATACATGAATATAAATTGTAATTGATGAAAAAATACTTAAGATTATAATATACATACTCAAGATTATAATATATATATTCAAGATTATAATATATCTACTCAAAATTATAATATATATCACTCCACTCAATATATTGAAAATTGCGATTTAGAAATTAGAAATAATAATTATAGATATAAATTCCAAAATCAAGGGATGGGTTTACAATTTAACAAGAATATCTGGAAAAAAATTCTAAACAATTTTAAATATTAATTATTATCTTTACACTTCATAAGTTCTACAAATTCTCCTTTCATAGAACTACATAGAGGTCATTTCAATCCAGCATATATTTTGAAACCTTACATGAATCCATTCAATCAAGTATTATCCCAACAAATGACTACAACTCAACTACAAATACACAGCAAATATGTATTCAATATACTGATAATATTCTAACTAAACAAACATATTATTTTAACAAACATATTATTTTTATATAAAAAACTTTCAAATGATATCTAAAATAGCAACCTATTGTATTTACTCTAACCAACTATTGTATTTACTAAAACCATCTATAGTATTTACTATAACCACCTATAGTATTTACTATAACCATCTATTGTATAACTCCCTAAATAAATTAGTTCAAACTAGTTCAAACTAGTTCAAATTAGTTCAAACTAGTTCAAGCTAGTTCAAACTACTTATCTACTCAGCTTTGCGAAACTAAACTAACAACACCAGACCCCCTCTTACTAAGCGGGGACAATTACCCGATTTCGAGATGATATCCTCCATCCAGGTGAGCAGACGAATGGAGAAGCTCTGATGAGCTATAACTGAAGTGGACACGATATTGGCGATGATTGGTTTACTGCTGATTAGTTGGCTGGTCCTTACTACGACCTTTTGCACTTGGGCGCAGGTGGAGTGGTTACCATACTTCACGATGCAGCGACCCTATAGTGGGTGGGAGTTGGGTGGGTGGGAGTGGGGTGGACGGGAGTTGGGTGGACGGGAGTGGGGTGGGCTGGAGCGGGGTGGGCTGGAGTGGGGTGGGCGGTAGTGGGGTGGCTGGAACGGGGTGGGCGGTAGTGAGGTGGGCGGGAGTGGGGTGGGCGGTAGTGGGGTGGGTGGGAGGTGGGTGGGCGGGAGTCGGGTGGGCTGGAGTTGGGTGGGCGGGAGTGGGGTGGGCTGGAGTGGGGTGGGCGGTAGTGAAGTGGGCGGTAGTGGGGTGGGCGGTAGTGGGTGGGCAGTAGTGAGGTGGGTGGTAGTGGGGTGGGATGGGAGTGGGTTGGGCGGGAGTGGGGTAGGCTGAAGTGAGGTGGGCGGTAGTGAGGTGGGCGGGAGTGGGGTGGGCTGGAGTGGGGTGGGCGGTAGTGAAGTGGGCGGTAGTGGGGTGAGCTGGAGCGGGAGTGAGGTGGGCTGGAGCGGGGTGGGCGGGAGCAGGGTGGCGTGTGTTGGGTGGGTGGGAGTTGGGTGGGCGGTAGTGAAGTGGGCGGGAGTGGGGTGGGCGGTAGTGGGTGGGCAGTAGTGAGGTGGGTGGTAGTGGGGTGGGATGGGAGTGGGTTGGGCGGGAGTGGGGTAGGCTGAAGTGAGGTGGGCGGTAGTGAGGTGGGCGGGAGTGGGGTGGGATGGGAGTGGGTTGGGCGGTAGTGGGGTGGGTAGTAGTGAGGTGGGCGGTAGTGGGGTGGGCTGGAATGGGTTGGGGGGTAGTGGGGTGGGCGGGAGTCGGGTGTGCTGGAGTGGGGTGGGCGGGAGTGGGGTGGGCGGTAGTGAGGTGGGCGGGAGTGGGGTGGGCGGTAGTGGGGTGGGTGGGAGGTGGGTGGGCGGGAGTCGGGTGGGCTGGAGTTGGGTGGGCGGGAGTGGGGTGGGCTGGAGTGGGGTGGGCGGTAGTGAAGTGGGCGGTAGTGGGGTGAGCTGGAGCGGGAGTGAGGTGGGCTGGAGCGGGGTGGGCGGGAGCAGGGTGGCGTGTGTTGGGTGGGTGGGAGTTGGGTGGGCGGTAGTGAAGTGGGCGGGAGTGGGGTGGGCGGTAGTGGGGTGGGCGGTAGTGGGGTGGGGTGGGAGATGGGTGGGCTAGAGTGGGGTGGGCGTGTGTTGGGTTCTCACGCCCCTTTATCTACGTATGCTACAAGAGTGGGTACATCTATGTACCGCAGATTTGTTTACAGAAAATGGCGAGGAAAAACTTTAAAGGAAAAATATTCCTTTAGGAATTTGTACAGTGAAATAATATCATTCATACATCAATTACCTGCTACAATTCATAATTTTATATATTATTAAATATATAATGTGTTTTTCTAATATTCATAATTTTATTAATTTTACATATAATTTAGAATTGTATCCGTATTAGTATTTTTTAATCTTGACTTAAGGACAAGGACATGTCCTTATAATTTGGTATCGTTTAGTTATCAGGTATCTAGAACTATATTAGTAATTATATAAAGCATTATATAAGTGAAATAAAACTTAAATGAGAAAATTAAATTTATTATATTTTAATGTATAAAGATAATCATATCCTAGACTAACCTCCCTATCTACAACAGTGGCATAGTCTATTGCAGCTTTGTGAGTACAGTCTATAGCCTTGCCCAGGGTACTTATAACCTGCATAATAAATCACGGCTATAGACATTGACGGCTAGAGTTAGAGTTATTGACAATTAAATCTAGAGTTATTGACAGCTAGAGTTAGAGTTATAAATAACTAAATCTAGAGATAAAAACATTGAGTTTTTGTTGAAAATTGAAAAATATTGTATAGAAAAAATAAATTTTCTTAAAGAATTTCTCACATTTATTATTACGGATGAAATTATAAAATGAATGCATTATGTAATAGCTATAAATGTTGCTAATGATTTTGAAACTCAATGACCTGGTCGTAAGTATGTAATTCATCGTTATATAACATCGTGGTGAATACATTCTCATTGATTTGCTGTAATTGAGTTAATTAAGATAGTTTATATTATATATAACTTATTAAAGGTAGTTTATACAAATAATATACACATTTCCCACCGCCCGCCTTAAAGGTATATATAACAAAATATTAAAAAAACATTCCAAAAAGTCTAGCAGTTGTATATTTATAAGTTACTAGATCCGATTATATAATATATTTAAAGCAGAGATCGTTGTCGATCATGGGTTCAGATTCCCTGGACATTGTAAACATACACGAAGTTATATGCTAGGTGATAAAGTAAAACTGAAATAACTTGAATAAAACGCAAGTAATCTACAAAGTAATCTACCACGTAATCTACCAAGTAATCTACCACGTAATCTACCTAGTAATCTACCTAGTAATCTACCAAGTAATCTACCTAGTAATCTACCTAGTAATCTACCTAGTAATCTACCAAGTAATCTACCTAGTAATCTACCTAGTAATCAACCTAGTAATCTACCACGTAATCTACCAAGTAATCTACTAAGTAATCTACCACATAATCTACCAAGTAATCTACAAAGTAATCTACCACGTAATCTACCAAGTAATCTACCACGTAATCTACTAAGTAATCTACCACATAATCTACCAAGTAATCTACAAAGTAATCTACCACGTAATCTACCAAGTAATCTACTAAGTAATCTACCACATAATCTACATAGTAATCTACCTAGTAATCTACCAAGTAATCTACCTAGTAATCTACCAAGTAATCTACCAAGTAATCTACCAAGTAATCTACCTAGTAATCTACCAAGTAATCTACCAAGTAATCTACCAAGTAATCTACCAAGTAATCTACCTAGTAATCTACCAAGTAATCTACCTAGTAATCTACCTAGTAATCTACCTAGTAATCTACCAAGTAATCTACCTAGTAATCTACCTAGTAATCAACCTAGTAATCTACCACGTAATCTACCAAGTAATCTACTAAGTAATCTACTAAGTAATCTACTAAGTAATCTACCAAGTAATCTACAAAGTAATCTACCAAGTAATCTACCACGTAATCTACCTAGTAATCTACCTAGTAATCTACCTAGTAATCTACCAAGTAATCTACCTAGTAATCTACCTAGTAATCTACCTAGTAATCTACCAAGTAATCTACCTAGTAATCTACCTAGTAATCAACCTAGTAATCTACCACGTAATCTACCAAGTAATCTACTAAGTAATCTACCACATAATCTACCAAGTAATCTACAAAGTAATCTACCACGTAATCTACCAAGTAATCTACTAAGTAATCTACCACATAATCTACCAAGTAATCTACAAAGTAATCTACCACGTAATCTACCACGTAATCTACCACGTAATCTACCAAGTAATCTACTAAGTAATCTACCACATAATCTACATAGTAATCTACCTAGTAATCTACCAAGTAATCTACCTAGTAATCTACCAAGTAATCTACCAAGTAATCTACCAAGTAATCTACCTAGTAATCTACCAAGTAATCTACCAAGTAATCTACCAAGTAATCTACCAAGTAATCTACCTAGTAATCTACCAAGTAATCTACCTAGTAATCTACCAAGTAATCTACCTAGTAATCTACCAAGTAATCTACCAAGTAATCTACCAAGTAATCTACCTAGTAATCTACCAAGTAATCTACCAAGTAATCTACCAAGTAATCTACCTAGTAATCTACCAAGTAATCTACCTAGTAATCTACCTAGTAATCTACCTAGTAATCTACCAAGTAATCTACCTAGTAATCTACCTAGTAATCAACCTAGTAATCTACCACGTAATCTACCAAGTAATCTACTAAGTAATCTACCACATAATCTACCAAGTAATCTACAAAGTAATCTACCACGTAATCTACCAAGTAATCTACCACGTAATCTACCTAGTAATCTACCTAGTAATCTACCAAGTAATCTACCTAGTAATCTACCTAGTAATCTACCTAGTAATCTACCAAGTAATCTACCTAGTAATCTACCTAGTAATCAACCTAGTAATCTACCACGTAATCTACCAAGTAATCTACTAAGTAATCTACCACATAATCTACCAAGTAATCTACAAAGTAATCTACCACGTAATCTACCAAGTAATCTACCACGTAATCTACTAAGTAATCTACCACATAATCTACCAAGTAATCTACAAAGTAATCTACCACGTAATCTACCAAGTAATCTACTAAGTAATCTACCACATAATCTACATAGTAATCTACCTAGTAATCTACCAAGTAATCTACCTAGTAATCTACCAAGTAATCTACCAAGTAATCTACCAAGTAATCTACCTAGTAATCTACCAAGTAATCTACCAAGTAATCTACCAAGTAATCTACCAAGTAATCTACCTAGTAATCTACCAAGTAATCTACCTAGTAATCTACCAAGTAATCTACCTAGTAATCTACCTAGTAATCTACCAAGTAATCTACCAAGTAATCTACCAAGTAATCTACCTAGTAATCTACCAAGTAATCTACCAAGTAATCTACCAAGTAATCTACCAAGTAATCTACCTAGTAATCTACCAAGTAATCTACCTAGTAATCTACCTAGTAATCTACCAAGTAATCTACCTAGTAATCTACCAAGTAATCTACCTAGTAATCTACCAAGTAATCTACCAAGTAATCTGCCTAGTAATCTACCTAGTAATATACCAAGTAATCTGCCAAGTACCCTGGCGAGGACAGACTACCAACCGAAGTCGGGAAGGCAGCAAACATTAGTTTAACTCGACTCTCGTCTCCTCGTTTCACGCAGAACATTTCAGCCACGTAGTCCAGCAGAATGCGAAACAAAGCAGTAAACCTCGTCTTCATGTCGGCGGACAGCCGGGCCATGGCTTCCTGTTGGATAAACGCGGGATAAATATATAAACCTGGGGTAAGGTGGATAAACGCGGGATAAGGTGGATAAACCTAGGATAAAGTATATATACTTGGGATAAGGTGGATAAACCTAGGATAAAGTATATAAACTTGGGATAAGGTGGATAAACTTGGGATAAGGTGGATAAACCTGGGATAAGGTGGATAAATGGGGGATAAATATATAAACCTGGGATAAAGTACTTGACTTTATATATAAAGTCAAAAATGCGTAGAAATGAAATACATTGAAAATACAAATGGGGGGTGAAGTGAAAGTGGGTCAAGTTTAATAAAGATAAATGAGAGGTTTAATAAAAATGAAATGAGAGTTTAGGGGAATTGATACACTAGAAAATCCTATAAAAAATTAGAATTTATTTAAAATATACTTTCTAAAAAATCAATTTCTTATAACTAGGACATATTTTTTGATTCTATAAACAAAAAATTCTATTTAAGGCATGAATTTTAGATTTTGAGGCATTTTCAATTTGCATAATTATTTCTACAGAAATAAACCACGAGATTAAAAATAGTTTTTCTTAAATATCAAATAACTTTAAATACATTTATAACATAAATATGCAATTCACATATAATCATATGTAATATGAACTTAGTAAGAAAATTTAAATTGCATCTACAGATTTTGAATTTTCCATTTATTACAATTTTCACATTTTGAAAATAAATGTTAGTTTAATTATTATGAAATATTATAAAAATAAAAATATAGATTAATTGAAAATAATCTAGACATTTACAAAAAATAATATAAGTATAACACAAATTTGAGATTATAATCCATATAATTACAACAATAATATGAGAATACACATAGAGGAAAGTGCTTATTATAATTTACATTCATATTCAAGTAATAAATCAATATAAGATCACTATTTTATTAATAATATAACATTATGAACATAACATATACAAATTGAAATCGTTAAGACAAAAACCAATTGCTGTCTTGTGTTTAAATTGCATGAGTGTATTTTCTGATGCCATCTTTAATGCATACACATTCATACCTGAATGTGTAGCGTAGCAGAGTAATTGTCTTATTATCTCTAGCATCTGTTTATAAACACAGCATCTCATATAGTCGAGCAATCTCGAGGAGAGGCAGACATGGAAATACCATAGTAGAAAATAGCAAGAATTGTACATCTGCTTTCTTCACAATCTCTTATTAACTCAAATGCAAATATTATCAACTTATATGGCAAATAATAAATGTAAATAGGTTTATGGCGTTTTCATAATAGAATAGATATATTTCTATATTTTATAAAATATATAAAAGTATTACGTAATAAATGAGTCTTTTTTTATGTAATAAGAATAAGAATAATAGTCTATAAAAAAGAAAAATTAATCTTTTTGGTAAAAAATAATTTTAATTGGGAAATTGTGTTCAAATAAATTTAGATATTTATATAAATAAAAACTAAATATATATAATTAGAAGAATAATATCCATAAAGAATAACAAATTTAGATACACTAACAAAACAATAGATTTAATATATTTACTACGCAAAGAACCATATGAATTATAGCTTAAATAAAGAGCACATAGAGTGTATTTTCAAACAATGTATATATTCTATGAAATAATAAGGAATTAATATCATTCATATTTATATTAAATAGAAATGTAAACAAATATATTTGAATTTTATATGAAATAAAAATACTGTTAAAACAATATTCCATATTCAATATAATATATAATATAAGTATTTAGTGGTCTATAGAATTAATATTAATATTAGTTAATAATTAAATATAATACTTAATATTGTAATATATACAATACATCATTATATACAACACATCATACATATCAAGCTTTGATTGTTTTTTCACAATTGTGAATAATTTAAATTAAGATTTATTAACAAAATGTAACAAACAAAATGTAAATTGAAGGTAATTTATATTTGATAAAAATGTAAACACAAATTTAACTGAAAATGCAGAAAATACAAGAAACTGACCAATGAAATACAGAATATAAAGGGCATAAACTTATTAATGTTTTATTATAAATTATATTATTGATATTATTGAACAGGTTATTATTTATTATACATAATTTATTATATATATTTATCTCACATCATATTAATATATAATTATAAGTTAAATTTGAGATATATCATAACAAATTTAATGTTTATTATAATTTCATATTTTATTTTCTAATTTTTATTTTGTTAACCCCATAATAAGTTTACCCATTTCATATTACTATTATGTAGAACATGATCAGGTTACTGATTTCTACCCATTTCAATTCAAGTTCCCTAGCTATGAGATACTTTAAACATTTATATTGTATCAATGTGGATTATCATCGTGATTTTTTTTAAATAATTTTAGAATAGCAGTGATTCACTAGACGACGATTATCCAATACTTCCTGCTTCTCCTGTAAACTATACTTGGTACATTGTAAGTTGATATATTCGTGGATATTGGAGTCATTTTATAGACATAGCCAAAGTATTTCTAGCTGTGAAGACTTTCCATCAGAAGGATAAACTTTTGATATGCCTTCGAAAGAAGACCTTGACAAGATTATGTCCGCAAGGACAGGTCAGCCCTAAGCTATATAATGAAGTTATTGTGTATATGTATTTAATTTACTGGTCTCGACTTCGATGGCAGAACAGAAAAGGTTTTGATTTGTCAATTTAGAAAAATAATATTTTTAAATAATTTTCTAGAGATTGATTTAACTCTAAATCATATAAAGATATATATTGTTATTATATATATGCTATTATATTGATGATTATCAACACAATGCCAGATAAGCCATAATTTGTCAAACAACAAACTGACACTTCTCCTACATGCCAGAAGATATCAGGCATGCATTTACTTCACAAATAAAAAAAGTTTAAGAAGATTGAACAACTGAATAAGATTTTATATATTTATATTTTTATTATATTTTATGAAACCATATTGTTTTTTTAAACTTACATATTGTTTATAATATATGCTATAAATTAATTACTATATACACATATATTTAATTACGAATAAAGTATATATTTTTAACAACTTATTATCTTTAAATCGACAACAAATGTATATAATTAATCATCATAACTTTTGTTAGATTTAATCAATTTTAATATTTCAAAAACCAAATTATAGATAACTGTATTATTGGAAACTTTCTATTGCCGTTTATATTTATAAATTGCATATTTAACTTACTAAAATATCAATAAATTAAATTCTGCCGGAATTTAATTTAAAAATAATATTAAAAAAATATTTTCCATTAAATTACTATTTTACTTTTGTAAATAGATAACATGTTATGGTGTAGTATTTAGTTATCTTTAATATGAGTTTTAGTTTTATTTAAGAAATATTTATAGTTTGAGTTATGAGAAATTAAATAAGTCATACGATAATAAATCTAGAAATTCATATATTTTACAAAATTAACCGTAATTCCTATGTAATATACGGTTGCATTTATATTACATAATTTTGGAAATATTCATTATTTTAATTAACTTTAAAAATTATTGTAAAGATTATTATATTATCTATAACTTTTACAAGATATTTACATACATAATTATTAAATATAATTATTAGTAAAATAATATTATGAAAATTTAACAAGATAATTATTAATTTTTTTTTTAATTATTGATGTGTATTTTTATTTTTTATTCTTGATATTTTTATATTAATATTTACCTAGTTATGAGTTATTTTATTGACCATAGTAAAAAAATGAAAAACAATAATAACGTAAAATCTAGTGATTCCGATAAAAATGTGGCGAAATAACTATTAAGGGAAAAGGGATAAAGTGAAATGAAGTATAAAGTGAAATGAGGTATAAAGTGAAATGAAGTATAAAGTGAAATGAGGTATAAAGTGAAATGAGGTATAAAGTGAAATGAAGTATAAAGTGAAATGAAGTATAAAGTGAAATGAGGTATAAAGTGAAATGAGGTATAAAGTGAAATGAAGTATAAAGTGAAATGAAGTATAAAGTGAAATGAGGTATAAAGTGAAATGAAGTATAAAGTGAAATGAAGTATAAAGTGAAATGAAGTATAAAGTGAAATGAGGTATAAAGTGAAATGAAGTATAAAGTGAAATGAAGTATAAAGTGACAATATCATTTCTGTGAAAAATTCAGAAAATATAATTAAAACAGAATAAATATAATATTTTTTTTACTAGAAAATAATTATTATAGAAGAAAATAAAAACCTGTCCTGCATTCTCATTATTAGACTCGGTGTGGTGTTTACAGAAAGGATGGGACTTCCAGGCTTCGATATCTCCGCAGTCGCAATATCCGCCTCCTTTCGAAGTGTTAATCTAGAATTTGCGAGGTACGCGTTCAGTTTACGAGGATTCGGTGGCAGCCGAACAATAGACCTATTGTTCCGTTGGGTTGCGCTCGCGGCGACAGAGGCGTCCACTAACCCGATACCTATGCTCCTTGTGCTTGCTTCCCTTGAAGCATTCGATGCAAAGCACGCAGGTCGTATCCAATCCACAATCGCTGTGAAATGTAATCGTTTCAGAGCTTAGGGTATCGTAAAGAATAAACAGTAAACAGTAATCAGTAAACAGTAATCAGTAAACAATAACACAGGGAGAGTGGAATTGAAATGAATTAGATTCTAACTTGCAAGAATAGGTTGGTTCTCCACCCTTGAAAACTTTTCCACACAACTGTAAAATAAACCACATTGAAATGGAGGTTGCGCAGATATCTCAAACATAAAGGGAATGAATTTAGAACTTTCTAATTCGTAATTAAATTATTTATATCTGTAGTGATTATACGGCTTTGTTATGAATCAATGGATTGAAAATAAGTAATAAGTACAAGGGCTGAACTCGTTAACAGCATTTTCTAAGGGAACTCATTTGCGGGCGGTTTCATTACTACCTTGGGAGGTGAATCGCTTGCCTTGAGCTGTTTGAAAACCAGTTTTGCTTGGTCAGCGTTATCGCAGCCGGCGAGGAACAGCTCCAGGGGTTCGAGGAGAATTGCTTCCAAAGCGGGGTTGTCGGCTATCAAGTTCATAGTGCTCAATTTACTGTATACGGAGTGGTGAGTATTGTAGATATTAGTGTACTAACCCTGTGACTTGGGGATGTTAATGCCAATATTAGGAATTCGTAAATATATTTTATTTATTTTGCAAAGTATGCTGAGCTAAAAGCAAAAATGTATAAATAAATAAAAAATAATATACTATTCGGAAATAACCGAATGTATTTAATCCATATACAAATTTGAGAAAATGACATACATTCTATTACTTATATTTTAAATAAATAATTAAAATTTACAATGTTTATTATGTTAAAATTCTAATTATTTTGAATGGAATATTAATATTTTTAAAAATGTTTAAAAAATCTTACAATGTTTAACCCTGGATTTCAATTAAATGAGAAATAATTTTTTAAAAAAATTCCATTATAAAATTTGAAAGTTTGTCCCGATATAATCTTCTTTATAAGTTACATGCGGCTTATAAAATTTTAAATATATCCATATAAATAATATATATAATAAATGGAAATAATATAAAACTAAGATGAAATATTTTGGAATAAAGTACGGATTCACAAAAACTACAACCAATAGAATTAAGTTTTTCGAGTATTTTGTGCATTTAGGAAAACTTGGAGTTGAGCTCTAAACAATTAAACCTGTAAACTATATAGAATATGTTTGTGTTCTATGTTTGTGACGATTCCACCGGTAAGATGTGCAAAGATAATCAACGAAGGTAAGATTTGTAAAGATTGTTAAGTGAATCACGGGCAATTCATTGTTGTCTTCAATAATAAGATATTAATAATGTATAAGATATTAAATAATAAGATATTAATAATGTACTATGTGTAATACTACTTATATAATATATTGATCATTTATTATTATTATGATGCATATATGCATAATAGATTATAATACAAGTATATATATGTAGATTATAATCTATATAAGGAAATATAGAGATATATATCCTGGTTAAAGTTCAGATATATGTTTACTATATTACAATAGTTGCGGTAAATTTTATTGGCGCAATTTTATTTAAAATCGTGATATATTCAATGATATTGACGTGTCGATGAAATATACATCATCTATAAATAAATCTAACAAATGAATTTAAGTGAGAATCCAACTTAAAAGTTCAAAATTGATATCAAAATCACAAAACAATTTTTTTCCAAATAAATTCTAAAGAAATTCATCAATTTATTTTTATATTTGTTTTAAAATATTTTTTAATATTTTAAAAATATATATTAATATACTAAATATTAAAAAATTAATATAATGATTATTAATTATTTAATTCAAATATTTTAAAATAAATTAAATGTGGAAAATTCGCTTTAGAACATTTTTATTTTAATTATTAGAACAATTATCAAAAAATATTTGATTTCATGTAATGAGATATATTGAATCATTTTTAATTTTATATTTAAATCTTCAGTTTATTGATATTTTATAAATTATATATAAATTATTAATAAACTGTAAAAATGTCATTAAAATCATAGTAAATGGGAGAACTTTTAAAAATAGACCAATTTGAAATGAAAAGCTAATCAAATATATGTTGAAATATAACACATTTTTATTTAATACATTATAATATATCATGTTATGCTTTGACTGTAAATGGATACAAAAAATAATGTACAAGATTTTATTAATATAAATATCTCACAAATGAAATTTTGCTTAAAATCTGAATACCACTAAAATGTAACCATCACTTCGACCAAAATTATCATCTAGATATTTCTCTTATTTGACTTTCAAATATTACATTACTATTTTGAATGTAATTCATATAAACTTTGTATTATGAAATCAATATAAAAATTATTTAAAAATAATATTCATATATAAATGAAATTAATTAATTAAATCATGTGTAGAACAAAAACCTAAAATGACTGAAATAGGTGCTAATATAGGTATAAATAGATGCTAATATAAGTATAAATAGATGCTAATATAGGTATAAATAGATGCCAATATAGGTATAAATAGATGCTAATATAGGTATAAATAGATGCTAATATAGGTATAAATAGATGCTAATATAGGTATAAATAGATGTTAATATATGTATAAATAGATGCTAATATAGGTATAAATAGATGTTAACATAGGTATAAATAGATGCTAATATATGTATAAATAGATGCTAATATAGGTATAAATAGATGTTAATATAGGTATAAATAGATGTTAATATATGTATAAATAGATGCTAATATAGGTATAAATAGATGCTAATATAGATATAAATAGATGCTAATATAGGTATAAATAGATGTTAATATAGATGTTAATATAGGTATAAATAGATGCTAATATAGGTATAAATAGATGCTAATATAGGTATAAATAGATGCTAATATAGGTATAAATAGATGCTAATATAGGTATAAATAGATGCTAATATAGGTATAAATAGATGCTAATATAGGTATAAATATTTCAATATATAATATTGAATAACTTAGAAGATATTAATGATTTATATTGAATTTATATTAACATAAGGAGTGGACGAATTGATAGAGAAAATTTACATATTAAAATAGTAATTGTTAAGAAAAGAAAGACCTGGATTTAAACACTGCTTCATTATCACGCTGTTATTATTATTTTATCTTGCTATATTGAAGTGTCGAATTAATTTGTCAGCATAGTAACAATAACATACAGCAACATTACATAGATAAATCAATTATACATCTTCCATGTGTATTTTTTCATCCAGAAACAATATTAGAGAATATATATATAATATTTTCGTGTACAAATATATTTGTTTCGAGTTACTAACTGGTAAATTGCAGGCACATATTTACTCCAACTTGAATATAATGTTTCTTTCATGGAATTAGCTTTTAAACCATTTCCAAGATTCTAAATTCCAATGATATAATGGTAATATTAAATTATATTGTTAATTTTTAATTATTACATTTAATAATACCTTAAATTATAAATTAATAAATTTATAAAATTTAATAAAAATATATATTTGAATAGTATATTACACAAAAATATTAATAAATACTCAAATATACTCTTTAATATGTTAGGTGGTATTTAAAAAATGTTAAGTTATATAAAAATAGCTTTATAAATATGACCTAATTGTCAATTTCCATCACGTGGTTATGGTTAAAAGGTATGCTATATGAAAATAAACAATATGTAATATACATATAAACTATTATGCGTTATTATTAATTTTGTTTTTCTATCTACTATAAGTTTTAAATAGTCATAACTATTTTTTTTCAAGCGTAAAAAATAACATCTCTATTATTATTATGCTTTAATGGAATATGAATTATTATATAAAAAATTATTAATTTAAATTTATATCTCAAAATATTATTTATTTTAACTGACTATTCTTCCAATAATTCTCCAGATTTGTACTATCTATAGTGTACTAAAAGTACTAACTATAACTAAAGTGCTACAGTCACCAAAATAGATTTAATTTCTAAATTTGCTATATCTTATACTTATCTATTTTATCTTTATCTATTTCTATCAAAGATAAATGATCTATTATGTTTAGAATACTCTTTCATATCATGTGAAGATATTTAAACTATATTTTAAGTAATGGTTCTATTGATATATTTACAAACGAATTTATTTTACAATAATGAATATAATGTATTTTAGTCGAGAATTAACTACAAGTATTAGAGCCAAATGTTTAAAATATAATTGAAAATTACACTTCATCATATTAATGTATTTCCGCAAAAATACTAAAAATATGTATTATATAGTTATGTATTATATAATATAAAATAATAGCAAATTATGATATTTGGCAAAGTCAGTCTCCATATTTGTGATAAAATTCACGTATTTACTATACCCTAATATGCAAATAATAATCACATTAATACAATAACTAATATAAAAATAAACTACTTACTAATATAAAAATAAAATTTTATAATTAAACAAATTATTTCTTGATATTAATTAATTTCATATATAATATTGATATTAGGATCATGAATTAAGCAATTAAATTCTGTGATTAAGTCCTTGGTTAATTTACAAAATAATTTGCATGTATCTGTTTATATGTTAACCGTTATATTATTATTAATAATTAATTTAATATTGCATTATAATTATTAATTATTATTAAAATAATATTCTAATCTAAAAAGTAGATAGTAGTTATTATTTTATATGTATTTTATATTGATTAAATTATTATATTAGTTAATTAAAAATCAATATTCATATAAAATAGAAATTAGTGAATATGGTACATACATTTAAATATGATATATATTTAAATCGTGTAATACATTGTATTAGTAGGTATCACAGTAAAATATCATTATTACAATATAATTTACAAATATATCTACTACGTATTAGATACTTAAACTATAAGAGTATCCTATTAGGAAACATTATTAACTTGATCAATAATGTCAATAAATAGTAGAGAAATTACAAAATCATTAACATGTTTTCAAAAAAGTGAATGACTTGTCAAAAATAGGCATATTATTTTTAAAATGACATATTTATATCAAAGTTAACTGGATAAAGTTAGAAAACTAACAGTTAGCATTATTTTTAGATCAAATTCTTCTAGAATCATTCTGACTCTTTCAGAATGCTCAATATTATCCCGGAGATCGGGATCTGATTCATCCATAGTTTAAAAATTGCAAAACACAAATTCAGAATCGAAATTGAGAGAGAATAAAAAAGAAATAAGTATTTTTTAGCCCTATGTGATAAATGGAATTTTATTTTGAAATAATCTGCCCTAATAGAGGGTATATTATTAAATGAAAATACTAAATGTATATATTAATATATATATTCAATAATTATTATATAAATATTATATTAAGAGTAAATCAAGAATTTTAAATAATTTAAAATAGTTGTCATTGGTTGTTATTATTTGAAATTATACAAAATGGCTGATGTTTTAGATTTACAAGCTGGCGGAGATTTTGAAATTGAAGATGAAGAAGGAGATCGTTAATATAACTATATCTAGTATATTAAAAATAATTGATTTAAATACATTTATAATGCTATTTTATACATAAACTATGTATATATACTATATATCTATATAATGTTACTTTGTAATGTAATATATTTTAATTTGACGCATGCAATTTAATATTCTTTTTTATTCTATATCTATATGGCGGTTATTCATTGTAGTGTATACTATGTAACTTGTAAGCATACACTTTATATTCTACTATTCCTTACTTAAGGAGGAGTTTTAGAATTAAAATCGAGTGTGACCAAACGAAAAGGACGAGGCTTCGTAAGTTAGTATATTTTCAAATAATTGCTGGAACGTTCTATTCATTTATTGATTTAAAGTTGTATTCGTTACTAAAGTATTCTACTTTATTGTATAACTAAATACGATATATTTCTATGCTATTCGTTATAGTGTTTCACCTAGGTATTGTATAACAGTATATATATTTTAATACGTAATCAAGATATAATGCTATAATATGTATATAATATGTATATAATAACTACCAATTTCGACATCAATGACGAAGTATTCTAAGTTGATATTAATTAACAAATTATTTATAGTAACCAATTATATCATTAATTTATGAATATAGTCATTGGGATAGTTATCTAAATTAGACTAATTGTGTAAAATTTCTAAATAATTTAAGTGTTTATCTTGAGTAGTTACTTGTTTAAAGCGGCATACAAATATTTCTAGTGAAAATAATGGATGGTGGGTACTACATGAATTCCAGGTCAAAGTTACGATCAAGTAATTTCAGCTAGAATTAAGTAAATAATTCATTGTACTCCATTTTAATTCGTACATAATTTGTATACAAATAATACGTGATTAAATTAAATACATTTATTAATAATATAAATATATATTTACACTTAAATAAAACTAAAATAATAGCATTAATCCACTTCCAAGGTAAATACAAAATCTGATACATTTAACATGTAACTTCCATAAATAATTAATTCACCAGCTATTATAAACCATTTATACAAATATTCTAAATAGGAAGCAATTTTTCATGTTGTAGAGACGATTAGTTTTCTTTATAATATGAGAATCTTGAAAATGCTGGGTGTAATAGCATTCACCACCAAGCTCTCGTCACGCTATAAATGTACTAGATTGTATATATATATATTTATACCTATGCGGTTATGGTAACCCCCCTGGTCATTATATTAAGATATCGGCCTAATGAAGACAAGAATGTGTACCGACAATGAAATCTATTGTTTAGTCATGTACTCCATTAGTTGCTTTAGTAAATAATCGTCTTCCTCAATAGAACCTCGAGATATAAATCAGTGAACAGGTCCATATCTAGCATGGCAAATAACCAACTGCATCTCCATTGATTTAAATTAATAAATATGAATATGTTCTCGTATATATTTTATAGTTCATATGGAACCAAATTTGACATAGCTCATATCAATTGCTCTGTTGACTTACGAAACTATGAATCCACTAACATTGCAAAGATAATTAATAATATTTTTTATGTATTGGTATCTATGCATTAAGTGGATGTACACTACATTAATTACTCATATGTAAACTTCTAGTAGAAGGCTCTTTGATTTTTGTATCAGATTTCATTTTGAAATTTTTATCGGAATTTATTTATCTTTAATGCACCTTATCCCACAATGTATGTCCACCCACTTAGAATATTGTTATCCAGCATGCTTTATTTCGTGATCTAGTGATTTACTTTGTTATTCAGATCAATCTTAATAGTATAATTTCATTACAAAATAATATGCATCAAGAATTGTATATTAGAAACAAGAAACTATATAATACTTTGGTGAATTCAATTGATGAATGCACTGTTTTACTTTATTACATATATTCTCATTAATTATTTACAAATAAATTACAATATATAAATTTAATTTTAGTTAATATAATTGTTATCAATTTAAATCATTTTACTATACCATACACATTCACATTTTAATAAAGTTAAATTTGGAATTTTAATTATAAAAATGTTATATTTATAATAGTAATTAAATTATATAATTTATAAATGGATACTTCAATTCATAATAATTAAATAATTGAATATGATTAAATTTTAAGGTGAAAGTTCGAAAAAAGAAAATGACAAATTTGAAAGTATTGATTGCGATGTTAAAACAGAAGAATATGGCCCACAAAGATGTTATTATTATTTATGTTCTAATATACATCATTATTTACCTATATATATACATTAATTACCTATTTAGTTTGTTATTTATATATATTTATATTCTTGCAGCAATTGAAGGATGGATTGTATTTGTAACCAATGTACATGAAGAATCTCAAAAGGATGATGTTGCTGATGCATTCTCTGAAATTGGCCCAATTAAAAATATCCATCTTAATCTCGATAGAAGGACAGGTTTTATAAAGGTTTGTATATAGTGATGGTGATAAAATTATTATTAAATATAAACCTAATAATTAATATATTAAATTAACACACATACATAATATTTGGCTATATTAAGTTGTATGTAAAATGAGTAAATTTTCATAAAGTGTATTAGTTTTAACTATTTTTCACTGGCTACACTATTTAGTAACTTGAGATTTTAATAACAATTTAAAGTTTATTATGAATTTCCAAACATAGTTAAAATATATTAAATTTGTTTGTATTAATCCCAGTCTATATATAGTCGGCAATATTTTATTTATATTGAATTTTAAATTAAGCACAACCTTAATTATAATTTAGTATTGTAAATTGTTATTTTTAAAAGTAAAAGTTTGTATTGGTTTTCAGTTTGAAATTTATAGTAAAAGAACTCGATAATAATATAAAATATTATTCAATGTCAAACAATCGTAAATATCTGTTAATATTATTTTATATATTAATATAACTGTTTAATTTAATAATTGAATTCATATCTCATATTTAGTGATCCTGTTAATATTGAATTTCATCAAATACTATAGATATTGTTTTGCAATATAAATTTGTTATATTATGACGAATCATATATATATATATATATATATATTATTCATATTGATTATATTAATATATATATTATTGATTATAGTAATATATAATTACTATTAATGAAAATGTATATATAATAGTATATAAAAAAAATATAATGATTTATAAGAACTATTAAAAAGTATATTTTCTAAGCTTATAAAAAGTTGTATTTAAAAATTGTATGAATACAGACATTTTTTATACAATGAATATTATCATAAAATTTGCATTTTTAAATTTCATATATAATATAATAATAATGCAATTGTTTTATATTAGGGATATGCCTTAATCGAATACGAGACATTTTCTGATGCAGAGAAAGCAATCCAGGATCTAAATGGAGCCGATATATTAGGTTCGACTATATCTGTTGATTGGGCATTTGTGAGAAACCCCACGAAATCAGAAAAAAGGTTACTATTTACTTTAATTGATTAATTGTATAATTAAATATTGCAATATACACAAATATAATTATTCTATCTTCAATTGAATCAATGTTAATGATATAATAATAATTCATTTCAGTAGGAATAGAAACAAAAGGAGGTGAAAGGAACAAATTAGTTGATATGCTAAAATACTTATTTTTATTGCTATTTATTTTTAATTTCTACCATCCTGTCCATTTACTACTAAATATCAAATATATGTGTGTTTCATTTATTAAATAATTTAGAAATTTCTGCTACGGCTGCTAATTTAATTAATTTCAAGTTTTTCTTGTACCATTCTCTGCAAATATAATTATATATTATAATGTAATATATATATATATATATATATATTTACTAGAAAATACCAATGCTAATGGAATATTTAACTTATACTTTGTTAATTAAATAATTACACTTTAACTAGAAATGAATTAATGAATGTTATATTTAAATCTGTAACATATTTAAAAGTGTTATTTTTATATATATTAGATAATATGTGATGTATCTAAATTAGTACATTTTAAACAACTTGTTCCAATATCTTTATTGTCACTTACTTATTATATTCTTTGTGTAATTCATAATTTTGATCTAAAAATGATTTATAATAAATAGACATTTCTTCTGCATTTAAATTATATTCATGATTTTGTCCACTTTTAGATTTAATTTCCTTTTGTTCAATAATAAATTTTTGTTTTCCCTGTCAATTTATATAATCGTATTAAATACCTAAATTAATGTATAAATTAGATAATTAATATGTTAATTGAAGATGTTAACAGTTGTAAATTCTTTATTATGTTTAGTCCAAAACTCCTGATGCCATATTTGTATTTCTTGTTTTGCTATTCGGAATGACCTTTGCGATTCACTTTCATTCTCTGGTATATGAAATAGTATAGGTCGAATTCCTGAAACAGCATTCGGGGGTCCAATACCATCTAATTTTTTCTATTGATTTTATTGATTTAATAAACAACAATGAAAAAAAATAGTTTATATGATCAAATATTCAGAATAAATGATTGCTGTTACAATATAGTAATAATTATTAATAACAGATTGTATAATATATAAAAGAATATATATATATATTTCATAAAGAATTCTGGTTAAACAAATTTTTTAATTTAGATATATAATATCTAATTACTTATGATATCATTTTAATATCCAATACTCTTTTTTTTTATCTATATATTTACATGGTAACTTACCGATATCGATAGACTATTTAAGGGTAGGTGTATTAATAAGTGGTATATTTAGTTATATTAGATTTAGCATCATAAATATTCCGATATACATTCTTTATGCTAAATTATATTATAAAATGGTAAACATGACATGTTATTAGCAAATTACCATATAATTTTTATAGTACTAAATATATATGTATATATAAATGTTTTAGTGAATGCTTTAGGAACTTTATTAAATCGCATATCCTGTTATAATTAATACAGTATAATTATTTAATCAAATACTAATATTTTTATAAAATTATTCGTATTATAATTTAATGCACCAAATATTATACCTTAATATTACTTTTAATTATACATATGGTTATTAATAATGTGTATTATTAAATTGTAAGTTTGCCATAAAATATTATGTATAAATAAATACACCGTACACCTGATTGGCTCATTAATTAATCCATTTTCAAAAACAAGATAATATAGTAAATTTCATTATTATAACTATAATTATACACAAATTTGAATACATATATATTATTATTATTAAGTATGTGAACTAACTTCGTGATTAAGTGAATTAGATACAAATATATTTATTGGTGCAAATTGTAAATACAATTGATAATTTGTAAGAGCCTTATATTTTAATTTAGATAACACTTTTAATGACATTTAATATTTTTTAACGCTAAATGGATTTATTTTAAAAGTTATATTTTATTTACCAATGAGTGAAAATATAACAATTTGTATTTATAGATTCGAATAAATAATGACTACTATATGAAGGTTCTTCTATATCAGTATTATATTACTATATAGTCATTTAACTATTAATTAAATAAGGTTCTGCTATGTAAGCTTTTTATATTTACTCAAGCATACATATTATAAAATGTACTAAATAATAATGATAACATTAACATTGTAGTATTACTAAAACTTTATAGTACCATATAGTACTTTATCATCGGTAATGTATGTATATGTTTTATTAGGAATATTATTTTAATAAATAAATAGTTGATCAAATCTTTAAATTTATAATTATATTATACCTCATCATGAAATTTATATGAAAATGTATCTGTATATCCTATCGGATATACTCTACTCATTAACTATTTATATAATTATGCATCTATATATACATATAAATAAGCAACCACTATTTAATATGGGGTATAGCTATATGAGGTATTGATATATCTACCACTAGTATATAAGTTATATATACCCTATATATTAGCAATCGATGACATTCATAACACATCCATGACTATTTATTTGCATTTATAATATCTATGTAAAATGAATTTTAAATACAACAATCATGATGGTAATTTATTGTTTTAAAAGGTTTTTTTAAAACTGATTCCCTTATGTATTTACTTGTAATGTAAATGTGTATACTTTATTACTTAGATCGTTAAATATTATTTAATGACTAATATATAAAAAAAAGAAATTGATCTGATATGTTAAAGGGATATATATATAACATTTACATATAGCGAAATCGTGACGATTTCGCAAATATTTTCTGAAAACTTTATTTCGGTAGATGTAATCATGCGGACGAAAAAATAATTTCGGCCTGATTTAAACTTTTTTCTTCCAAACTTGAAAAATGTTTTTTATGTTTTTTTTTCTGTCAAAATCAAAGATATTCATTAGAATATTACCATTATTATTGGTAAATCAGTATTAAATTATTTAAAACTATTTGAATATTAATCCACAAAAATTAATAATATTACTATAAAATGATATTTAAAATATATAACAACATTAATTATCTTAAATATAGTTTAATATACCGTATTATGTTTATTATTAAATATACATTAATAAACAACTAATTAATTATTATATAAAATATTGACTATTATAATAAAATATAAATTATATATTTCACTAATTTGTAAACTAGATTGTAAGTAGTAACTATTAATTTATACAGTATAACTATAGAATATAAATTAACTAGTATAAATATATTAATTTTAAATTAGAATATTGAATAAAATACATATCGGACATATTGTCGAACGACCGCGCATTTAATTGAGTGTATGTTAAACGTGTTGATTGTATCTGGGACATATCCCATTATCTCACTATTATCTCACTATTATCTCACTATTATCTCACTATTATCTCACTATTATCTCACTATTACCCAACATGTCATATGCCACAAGCAATATGATCATTGGTCAATTTGCTATATGTAATTTGGAAATCATATTGCGCTTCATTATTTATATGAAACGGATAAGAATACTACCCTAATAATCTCTAGTACGAATCACATAGACCCTGGGACCAACAAATTAGCAAACCCAGAATATTGGAATAACTAACCAGGGATTTGAAATGTTCTGGTAATTTTATAAAATAAGCAATCCTTTGAAGTCGATAAAATATTTAGTAAATTTTATTTATTCAAAATTATATCCAGACAGGGAAGTCTGTATTTATATACTTTCATCAATATAATTATATAAAAAATAATTATTGCAAATAATATAGATGTAGTATTAAATTAGTATAGGCATTGCGACACTTCAATATTTATGTAAATCTAGAAATTGGCATTTGCCATTTTAGTATAGTTCATGTGATATTTGTCAATTGATAAATTCTATAGATTAGTTATCACATTATAGCTACATATGAATTAAATAGATTATTATTGGATCTCAAAAATGATCATTACCATAATAAATTAAAAAGAATACAATACTGGTGCTACTGGCTAATAATTTGGAATGCAGTGGTAATTTTTAATTATCAATATTATAAAATATTGGTTATGATAATATATATAAAATTAATATTATAAATTATACTTTGATTAAAAGTTAATTCTTTAAAATATAAAATTAACATTATACATAATAAAAGTAAAAGAAATTATAAAACGTTGGTATTCGTGCCGAACATATTATAACATATTTTTAAAAGAGTTTGAAGATAAATCTGGAGCTAGTGGAAGTGCAGCTACTGTAGTTACTAAACTAGCCTGGATGTTTTACAAAAGTCTATTTCTAATAGTTTTAAATATTATAAAATATTTGTAAATTGAATTATATAACAATTTAATAATATAAATATTATTATATTAAAGTAATTTTTTAGTTATACATTGTTAATAATAATTATAATATATAATACCTATTTTCAATGCCATATAGAATGAATTACAATTTACAGATAACTAGGGAATTTTACCTTCTTTATTGTCTCATATTATTATGGAAGATGATCTATGATTCATGCTGCTCTCCATCTAATATTTCCATAAATTAAACTCCTTCATCTCACACTGTAATCCAATGGTGTAGATATAGATCACTGTCTAGCAACACCTCAACTAATATAAAAGGTCTTTTATTTTCTTTATATGATTTCGATCTTTATTTTATCAACTATTATTAAACGAATACATAATATAGCATAACATGTTTATGTTAGCTACTTTAATATTATTATCTTATTTTAAAGTTATCTATATGAAGTACTTTCATTATACAAAGGAAAAAGCTAACAACGTGGAATTAATTGAAGCGTTAAATTATCTTCAGAAATCCCAGGAAAAGCCTAATGGAATGGAGGCGGGGATAAAAATAGCATGGCTAAAAGAATAGAGAAGTCGCCAGAAAAAAAATAAGAATATTATGCCATGAATTTGATGAACTAAATTTAAATGAATTAATAACTAAATAACAATTATAAATAAATACCAATT
>OZ038314.1:16481920-16511920 GCA_964035775.1 Osedax frankpressi | reverse complement strand
CTATGCAGATGTCATTAATAAGTATGATTATATTTCCTTGGACGGATACATCAATGCGCAGATTTATCCTGCAGCATATCTAACCCACGACCAAATACAGGCTCCTTTACTATGGTCGAAATATTTTCTGAATACAATATCCTGTATTTTCTTACTATTATCCTAAAAAATCTAAACGAAAGAATCTGGGTTTAGTTGTCCCTATTTGACCCATATTTGTATGTAAGAAATGAATGATCGGGTTATAATGATCTGGTATATTTATCAATAGAAGAATACATTATGTAGCTTTTGATCTAGATATTAATACTCTATCTGACCATATATGGTCATAACATAATAAAGCATAAGGTATAATACAAATATCTAAAAACATGGAGCTAGTAAAGAATCAAGGTGCTAAGGAATTAGATGCATTAAAAGTATAATTTGTTTAATAAATTGAAACTGAACACCAATTAGCATTCCAAAGTATATTTCATTTTTATTCTCCCGGTATATGGTAGCTATAGTTAAATAGGTTATGTTTATTAGAAGTTTAATTTCACGAAAATACGTTTTACAATATGGATTGAGATATATTTGTTCTGATTGAAATTTATCCCACTTATTTTTTGATTTTACTTTTATGATTTCCTTTTTTTATTGCTGGATTGTTAAATTTCAAAAAACTGATTTATTTACTACGAGGAATAAATTAGCAAAATGCGTAACTCAATGTTTTGTTATTTTTCGATTCCTCGATAATATCTTCCAATTGCAATAAATGTATTGGATATGATTTTATTAGAGTCGATTCTTGTTAGGAATCTATTTATATCTTATAGACACAAATTAGTGATAAAGTACAGTTTATAAAATATAATTATTGTTATTAGCAATTTCTACTACTTAAGTATTACTGGCGATTAAAATATGGAAAATTTAGCTGTTTTGCTTATCTTAGTAAATTTAACTTAATTGTGGAAAATACCAATTTATAACTTTCTGATTGTAGGTAATTGAAGAAACTATATTTGTAATATTGTATACAAATAATGTTATTAATGATATTCAGAGTTTAGATTTGGTTCCAGTAACAATAAATTTATTAAAAGAGAATGATATAAACATATATTCTTGTGGTAATATGTGATAGACCAACAAAACATATTTGGAAGAAATATGAATTATCCGTAAATAAATAATAATTTTTAAAAACAGAGATAAATGATGGTTTATTGTATACCATATATGGCGATATTGATCAGATGAGTTGTGTTTGCAAGCTGAGGATAATGTATCAATTAATGTAATATAATCATCTATTTACTATATATTTTAAAATATGTATCAATTTAATATATCTTTATAATGTAACTATTATTATTTGTAATTTAAATAAATAATCTACTCATATATATATTATTAATATTTAATTTACCTTAATACATTAAGTATTATAGAATACTTAATAATGAAACAAATTAAAGACATTTTTATATAATAAATCTATATTATAATATAGATTTTATAATTTATAAATTTAGCTTAATAGTATGAATATATGCAAAAGTATACTTTTGTAATATATAACAGATTATATTAATATAACAATCATTATTCATTATTAAAAATGTATATGACATATACATGTAAATGTTATAACTATGTTATAACTTAATAATGTGATATAATATAAAATTGTATTCACCATAAATTATATGAGAAATTGTAATATTGTTTATATTGATAGTAATACAAGATGACTTACGTTACCTCTACTAACGCTCGCTCATTTCTATATACTTATATAGAACTTTTTCCATCTAGGAAAATTTAAATCTAAGACTATAGTAGATATAATATAAATATATATATTATATAGTATATAGTATATATAGTAGAACTATTGTTAGTATTATCAAATATTAAACTTTTTTTATTATTTTACTCAAGTTAGCTATTGCTAACTTGAATTATTAATTTGCTAGTTATAACTAGCAAATTAAAATATCTATCTATGGATAACGATATATATATATTTATATAAATATGAATAGAATGTTCATTAAATATAATAATTCGTAATACATTTTATTCGAAGTTGAATATATGTATAAAGTTTAAAAAACATATTTTGAGATATTTCAACAATTCTTATTATATTTATAATAATATTGAACATTTCACGGTATCTGCATCTGTTTCATTTCGTATACGGACTAATCCTATAGGATTAAACAATCATAATATTAATACTATAGTATTAATATTATATATTAATATTATATATTATAATACTATAGTATTAATACTCTATATTATATATTGTTTAAATATTGTAGAACAATGCATGTTCACTTATATAAATGTAACTTATATGTATATTTTCAAATATGTTCAACATATTTGAAAATAATTATTTCAAAATTATTCCAAAATAAAATAAAAAAAATAAACATTATTTTCATTATTTTCTTTACTGCAGAATATTTATTATAGAAAATCACATAATATTTCAAATATGTTATCACAAAAGTTCTATTAAAAACTATAAGTAAGTAAATATATACAATTTTAAATATACATAAGTCGCAAAATATCTGATTACATATATATAACATATATGTATATTACATATGTATGATTAGATATATGTAACATATATAATATATATTATAATATTTGTTATATATATAAATATTATAGTATATCGTTTAATACAATATGAATTAATATTGATAAAATTAAAATAAATATATATTATAATTTGATTATATATTATATAGTGAATACATCAGAAAATAATATCCTCGGATTTAGAGGTAGGAATAAATAATATTTAAATTCGATCTCTAATCTTCTACATATATGTATATATATATATATATATATATATATATATATATATATATATATATATATGTGTGCGTGTGTGTATGTGGGTTTGTGTATGTGTGTGTGTGTTTGTGTGTGTGTGTATATATATTTATATGTATACGAAAGTGTTATTCGAATTTAGGAACTCTACATTTATGGGTTTAAAGATACATTGTTCACCTTAACGAGTTTCTATAAAAACAATTACAAATTACAAATACAATTATATGACCATTATCATAGTCTTGATCTATTCATAACTTTTAGGAATTATTTCATATATATATATGTGTGTATGTGTGTGTGTATGTGTATGTATGTGTGTATGTGTATGTGTTTGGGTGTTTGCAAAACGTGATTACTATTAAAAAAATACTCTCTAAGGTAATACTAGCCTTAAGTTAACTGATTTGCATTTGCATTAAGAAATATTTATATTTAAACATAAATATTTTTGTTGCATTTTTTATTGATATATATATATATATATATATATATATATATATATATAAGTATATATAAGTATATATATATATATATATAATACCATATCATTATAGTATTATATATCATATTATCAATCTAAATATGATTCTAATGTACTAATGTTCCAATAACAACAACAGGTATAGACGATTCTCTTATACTAGGATCTGTCTATGTAATTGCGATATTAACTTCATCAATACTAATGATTCTTACATTCGGTGTTCTTGTTTTGTTAGATTGACATACTATTTTATATATGATTTGCTATTTAATATATCTACTACGTGTTGTTATGCCATTACATGTGTTATTGTATGTGTATACATCCATCCGATGTATACACATATCAACATATTGGTTAACATCAAGGTACCGTATTATATACGGCGTATATGGTTCATTTTTAGCACTTATATTATGTCAAAATAATCTAATATATATATATATATATATATATATATTACAATGAATACAATTATTTAGGATATAGAATACTATCATTAAAATATCTATTAGAAAATATTAGAAATCAATTAATATATATTATTAACCAATTGCATGTATTTATAACTATATTATTATTATTAATATAGATAATATGACATTTATTTTGTAATATGATATGTATTAATTGATATTATTTTCTAATGGAAAATACAAGTGATTTAAACATATTTTCCCATTAATAAGTAACTGTATTTTGCAATTTATGAGTAGATATTCCAGTTTTTTTAATAAAAATCTAAACGTGCAATGTTTTTATTGATTGTACGATGAGAAATAATCGAAATAGAATTTGTTTGTTTTACTTCCGAAGTGGATATTTGTTGGTTTTACTTCCGGAGTGGATATTTGTTTGTTATACTTCCAAAGTGGATATTTGTTTGTTATACTTCCGAAGTGTATATATATATATATATATATATATATATATATATTGTAATAACTTAGTCGTACAAGTAACCATATAGCGTTACAACTTTGTAGACGGGAATATTGTTATTCATCTTACAAATAGACCATAGTATAATTTGGGAAAACTGTCATCCTTTTTGCAAACAATTATATGTCCTTTTTCCTATATGTGGAAGTATTAGCAAAATAATCAATGTACATTTCTTATATAAACTTATTTATACCACATATAAATTATTTTACCAAGGCGTAAATTAATAGAACCAAATATTAATTATTGTAATAGCATCATAATAGGCTATTATACTTTTCTATAGAGTAAATTACTGTCATCTTCTAGTAATCAAATATTATTCCTATTTATAAATAAATCATTTTCCAGGTATTATATAAAAAGTAAGACGGAATATAATTTTGTAAATTTGCCAGTTACAAATATTGTTCCATGTAATATGAAAACTTCAAGTTATTATAACTCACATATATAGTAATAAACATATATAGTAATAACATACACTATTAAGGATTAAGTTACAATATTGATAATGTATAAGGTACATTACTATTCCAACACATTTACATTATAACGTAAACAAATTAAAAATACAAATTATGTTATTTTGTGCATAATGATGTAAAACAGTAAATTCTATAATTATACATTGCGAACTGCTAAATGCAAATTATACAAATATACCTTACGTTAATAGTTCATTTTATTTATAAATTTGTTTACAAATCAAAAAATAATAGTCAATGGATAAACTACTGAAAACTTGTGGATTTTTAAATAAACTTATTTTCAATGTTTATTAAATACTTTAATCTAAGTGTAAAAACGCCTTTGTAATATTAAATAAAACATAAATAATCATATCATAGTACATTTTATTATCTAAAACAATAACTTCCTGATATATCAAAGTATGTAAAAAAAATTGTAATTATCTTGTTAAATTTACATAATATTATTTTACTAATATTTATATTAAATTAAAGTATGTACATATCTCGTAAAAATAATAGATAATATAATAATATTTACTATAGTTTTAAAATTTAATTAAAATAAAAAATATAGCAAAAGTTATGTTATATAAACAGAACCATACAATCAAATTTGTATAAATATTAATTTCTAAATATATTATCGTATGGTTTATTTAGTTTCTCATAACTCATGAACCATGAACATTTTTCTAAAATAAATTTTTTTTGTAAAGAATTTTTTTTGATATAAAATTATGAAAAAGTAATTTATTGCTATTTATCAAGTAATATATATATATATATATATATATATATATATATATATATATTAATTAAAGTTTTAAATAGTTCAGTTATCTGTTTTTGGTTTTTATATTATTAAAATTAATTAAACAAGCAAAAGATATATTTATATATTTTAAAAAAATGATAATAAATTAAAAAAATATTGTAATATATTTATATTTTGTATTCTCAAATATATAATATTTAGAATGTCAGAAACTTCATAGTAAATAATGTAATCTATATATAAATTTGAAAAACAATATAAGTTCATAAAATATTAAAATATATGTGCAAAAAGCGTAAACGAAGAAAAATGTTTGGTTTAAAAAGTATGATGACATATATATATATATATATATATATATATATATATAAGAATCTCTTCAAAAAATTTATCTAAATGAATACGATTTAACAAATAAAACAACAATAAAATAAATAACAATAAACAAATAAAACTAAACAAATTTACAAAACATGAGTATTACTAAAAGTATTACCCCTCTTAGAAAAACAAAATCTCTTCTCATATTTTAAACATCGCAATATTTTACATATCGCACCTTTTGGGGCTCTGCTAGATTATTGTGCACAGCTTACAATGAGTTTACCGCTGTTCACAAATACGTGATCTTCAAAGAGCCCAAAGGAGGGCCAAACTGAATAAGGATTATCCAGTGCACTTCTATTTTACCGCAAATCAACGTTACCGAAAAGTTGATCGCGGAAATCAAGCAGGATATTGTATTTTAATGTGTGACATACGTGGGCATTTGTGATTAAAATGGCCAACATATTAAAAAACAATACCTTGTAACATTTCTTTGCGTATTGGCCAGAAGGATAATAATTACGGAATAGATCGAACAGGTCGATAAATAACCCCATATATTATTATAGTGGATCGCTAATGCAGGTTTGATGTTTGGTCGGACAAATGGATGGTAACCTCTAAATCGTCACAGTTTGAAATAAATCGACAACATGTATACATATCGCTTAGTACCAATACGCCATTTACAACTCACCATTCTACTCCAGTTCTTCTTTCGAAGGCAAGATCAGCAGGATATGGCATATCACAAGTCCATCCTTTTGCTGGAAATGCCTCCATTTCAGTACTGACAGAAGAATTTCGCTCTCGACCTCTCCTAATTGACTGCCCCTTCCTCTACCAGTAACTCAAAGTACAGAATAAGCAGGAATTAATGGCTCATCATCGGATAAATCACTGTCATTCAAAAATATTGTTGATAATATTTGAGAAAAAAATACGTGATTAGCGTGACAAAAATTGAAACTGTTTATAAATATAAATATTTTTATAAATTACCTCGTAGTTGAAGAACCGCTCTTGGGGTCGAAATCATGACTCTGGTACTTTTATATCAGTTAGTAATAAGTAAATAAGTAAACGTAGTGTTAAAAGGAACACATACGAATTATGAATACAAAATATTTAAAAATTGTAATAAAGGTCATTTATTATGGTATTACATTATTTATTACTTTTAATTGTAGAGTATTATGATATTAATTTATTATTTACAATAAAGTATATAAAATAAATAATAACCTGATCCACAATATCGTATAATGAGTCATTATACATATTATATTTATTATTATTAGATACATCATATATATTATACATATTTATATTAATATATTCTAATGTATATATAATAATTATATATATATATATAATTATTATATATAAGAATATATTAATATATATATATATATATATATATATATATATATATATATATATATATGTATAATTTGATTCATATAATAGACTGTATATCATGCATTCTAATTAAAAAATAATGTTTATAGATTATACACGTAATATAAATAATTATATTATTATATTGACTTGCTCTAAATACACACACACACACATATATATATATATATATATATATATATATATATATGATTAAAATCATGTTTTTAAATCTTTACAATAGATTTGACAACTATTAGAAAGGAGTGTAGTAAAATGTTATTATATATATATATATATAGTTTTTTTTTCATTTCAACATATAGAACTATAGAATTAATATATTAATAGTTCATTACGAATATTATTAATATCTATTATGAAGAATTAGTGTAATTAAATATTACATTAGTTAAATAATTTATATTTATAAAATTATATCCAATATATCAAATTATATTTTTTAATTTAAATTTTAAATTATCCTTTGATTATATATATAATTATATATATATATATATATATATATATATATATATATGTGTGTGTGTGTGTGTGTGTGTGTGTGTGTGTGTGTGTGTGTGTGTGTGTGTGTGTGTGTGTGTGTGTGTGTGTGTGTGTGTGTGTGTGTGTGTGTGTGTGTGTGTGTGTGTGTGTGTGTGTGTGTGTGTGTGTGTGTGTGTGTGTGTGTGTGTCTATGTATTTATATATGTGTGGTATGTGCATGTTTTGGGTATATGTGTATGTATGTGTGCGTATGTATTGCGTAAATGCGTAAACGTTGACGTTTGGGCGAAAGTTCAACTTTAAACGAACGATCCGCAACACGGCAGTCCCGCAAAACCGTTAAACATCGCCGCCTGTGCAAGTCCTCCTCGAGTTTCTCAAGTTTCGGTGATGAACGAAATGTCGAACAAGATCGCGCTACGAAACGTCCAACCCGTTATCGGTTGCTACAACGTATACAGCGAGTTCGCGAAACAAACGGACGGTAGAGGCGCTGAAGTGGCCACTAGATCGGATAGCAAGTGTCGTAGCAATGGCTCGACGGAGCATCGCAATGCGGTTGCCGACTTCGACGAGCCCATGCATCTGAATGCAGCTTATAATCAAAAAATATATGAAGTTATCGAAGGCAAAGTTTCATATTAAATCACATACGTTGGATTATATATTTTGTTTTTACTTTTTAGTTACAATTAAATCTATTGTGCAAATACGAGAATATCTTATATTACAATGAATACACGTATATAAAATATAATTAATCATTTTACAAAATTTAATTAATTTCATATGGTTAAAATATGAATAATTCGTAATATTACTAAATACCATTTTATAATATTTAATATAATAATTAGTTATATTATTATAATTATATTATTTATATAATTTATTTATCTCTGTAGACTATATGCAAAGATTTTCATTAGGAATATACGGATAAATATAATGTAACCAGAACTTATTTAAATTGTATCATAATTATAAGTATTTATATAAATATCTAAGATTTAGATGTAAACTGTACCTTGTACTATTTAGAATTGTACAGTGTACAGTGTACACTGTACACTGTATAATGTACACTGTATAGTGTACATTATACAGTTATATCTCACGCGTATGTTTAAATGGATATGTTTAAGCGGAATAAACAAATAAATTAAAACTAACGAGAATATATACTAAAAGATACTAATTATTGTTTTCAGAAGTAGTGAAATATATACAATATTATACTGCTATATAATACATAACATGTGCTTAGATTAAATATACTCTGTAACGTAATTTAGTTAAATAATATAATTAATAATAAATCAGTTAACAAATTAAATATAAAGTTTATATTAAGGTAATAAAAAGTAAAGTAGATTTATTTTTAAAATAATTATTATATGCATATATGTGTAAAATGTACAATCTACTCTGTACAGAGTATAGTGTAGACTGTACACGTATATAATATACAGTTACTGCTTTACACTATACAGTGTATATTGTATAGCTTATACTGGTTATACAAATTACCATACAAAGTCAAGATTGATTTATATATATTCGGTATTAAAGAAATAAATTATTGATGTAACATATATGGTACATACTTTAATGCAATGCATAGTCAAGTAATATATACAATGTCCGAGAAAGATTTATCCAATTTAACAATCAACGGTCTAAAGTTATAAATAAAATAATATAAATAATAGTAAAAGAGTACTTAGCTATTAATGGATTTTATTCTGGAAGTATCAAATGTCATGATATATTTGTAAAACATGAGTTTTAATTTAATTGAGCTTTTTAATTATTAGAAAATATTAAGAAAATACGTATTTTATATATATAAATATTGCGCAATACTACCTTTAATATTGGAATTTACTTTGAATTTATATATCAAAGTTATCCTTGTGTGAGCCAATATTTCCTAAGTTACCGTGAGCCTGTTTTCCATGGTTACAGTATATACTTCTAATTTATTAATATATTAGTTATCTTTATCTATAATTGATTTCCAAAATATAAATTTTGTATAACAATTTTAAGATTATATATTACCTATAGATCCTACAGGATATACATATAAAGCAACTTATTTACATTAAATATATATCCTATATAATGATCAAACAACAATTAATTGTGTGAATATAGTTAATCATATTATTTAAAATATATACATTATAATTTGATAAGAACTTTCACAACAGTTCTTATTTGTTTCATCATTTAAGACAGTTATTTGCTTATTATAAAATTGTTATGAATAGACTATAAAAAGAGTCAATATAAAATATAGCCAATGCAAAATTAGTCTATGTAGCAATTGTTACTAAATGAAAACAGTGGATATAAAACTAATTCTATGCAGAAATTATATATTTTTAATTAAATTTCCAGTAATATAATTAAATTTTATATAAATATTATTAAAAAATATATATTTTATAGTAGGATTAAACTTCCTTAAGAGTATACTATATAATATAAAATAAATATGATACTATATATATATACTAACAATCATATACCTATTATCATTCTTATGATGATTCTCTGATTGTTTTTGGATATTTTTATTTGATTACAAAATGAAAGAGTATACAAATTATTTAATATAACTCATAAATATGTATATATTATAAATTGATATAACTAAATTAATTTGTTTGATATGACAATTAAATAGTGCATGTTGTAGATGTTGTTGTTTATACTGATGTTGAGATTATTTATACGGTTGGTAGCGTTTCTGTGGATAAAGATGTTGGTTTATCTGGTAGATTTGATAAAATTGTTATTTGTCATGTGTTGAAAGATATCAAGATATGTCAAAAGATATTGATAGTTTGTAATATTTTATATAGAATGCTATGTATATATAGTTTAATTAAAACTCCACAACTTGAAATTAATGATTATATTATTTTACAATTAAAAAATGCACTATAATTGCATTTACAGTAACTTTTCATTCCTGAGAATCTTCTCAATTTGAATTCTTTATTTATTTTTTACAGTTTATTTAATTTACAGATATTTCCAAATATATTCTATAAAGATAATATATAAATTATATGGAAATATCTGCGTCTAACAAATAAAAGCTCTTATATATCGAGAACAATTTAATAATAAATCTATAATATTTAAATAAACCACATTAACTACAGGAATGAAAATTTTGAACTTTACTTTAACTTTTCCTTTTATCAAAAATGTAATATTTTTTAATTTGTTTTTATGATTACAAATATTATTTAGTATTCAATTATTTAGTATACAATGAATTCAAAAAGTTATACAATAGTAATTTTACTAACACAAATGTAGACTTCTATTTCTATATAACTAAATTTGAATACATTTTTTGTATCCTTAGAAACTCTCAGCGTATTTAATATTCATTGTAATATGTTTTCATACATTATTATATATTTATTTTAATATTTCCATATGTATATTGTCAATATTCTAACCTATACAAATATATATATTTTGACAAACTGATTTATTTAGTACTTAGTATATACTAAATATTATATTCAATTCAATATATTATAATATTTTAATGTATGTTGTACAAGATTCAATTAAAACATTATGAATTTATTTAAATATATAATCAGTTAATAAAAATAAATAAATCTAAAATTCAATAGTCAAACTTTAATTTAGGATACCTGAAGTTACTTATAAATTAAATAAGCAATTAAATTATTGGGTTAATATAATTTAACATGTTATTATATTTTAATTAATTAGCTTATCAATTTAATTCAATTTCTTTTGTAGGTAAGATTTTCTGGATTTGAATCATAAAAACTAAAAAAAATCACATAAAATTAATATATTGACTAAGAATAAAAATAGTAATTTATCATTAAATTGTTAATTAATTGAGTATAAAAAAGTATTTAAAAATATTAAATAGATATAAATAAACAAACTAGTTTGCTTGGGTTTTGAAATTTTATGAGGCAATGGTCGGCAAACGTATGTTCTCTCATGATCTATAGCATAATTTTCATCTACAAATACATATTTTGTTAAAAAAATCCATCTCGCTACACAAAAACATAATTTAAATACATATAACTTAATTTAATCTTGTTACATAATATATAACTTTGTACATTTGAATTACTTACCATTCCGATCTGTTATTTTATTAGATATTGGTCTAATAAGCCATTTGTTTTCACAGTCTTGAAGAATTTCAAGTAATTCCAAAGTCTTGCTATTACTATGACCATATTCCACTATTTCAGAAACATCTGAAAAACTTATTAAAACAAATTAATTAATAAAAATAAATAAATAAATGACATATAAAAATAACTAAATTTCTAATCTAAATTTTGAATTTTTAAATGAGTTTACATGAGAAAGTAATGTAAAAATTTGAATATAATTAATATTTACTTTATTTTTATAACCAGTCAGTCAGAATTGTAATTCTTCCATTAACTTTGAGACACTCATTAACTGTTTCCATATAAGTAACTGGACGATCATTTTGAATACAACAAACTATAGCCTATTTATAATATAATTGCATATAATATAATCACTAGAGCATAAGTTAATAATAGTTATGATTATTAAATATAATTTATTTATTGTTTATCAACTAACATTATCAAATTTATTCGCCTTGAAAGAATCTGGTATTATTCCATTAAATTCTTGTAAATTTGTATTACTATTTAAATTACAATTTTTCGATTGGTTCATTTTGTACCAATCACTAATGATTTTATTAACTTTGATTGGATTCGTTATCAAAAAATTGCATTCTCCACTTTTACCAACTGTAAATTTACAAAATGTCGTTGAAATTAGTTTTAAATTTGAATTAATAACTACAAAGCTACTTACAAACAGAACCCTGGTAAGTATTTTACTAACTTAGAGAATCAATGATAAGTTGAAATACAGGAGATACGTGATTGTTGCATATTGCAAGAACTCTAGATCCAGTTTTCAGATCACTTAGACCCAAAGCAGTGAAAATATTCTATATCAAATTATGTGAATATATAATTAATGTATTAAAATTTAGAAAAAAAGAGATTCTAAAAAAAAATTAATTAGCATGGGTTAAATATATGTAGTATAATATAAACTATATATATAGAAAGTAATTGAATATTGTTATTATTAAAGAAAAGTTATTTTAACCCTGGCTGATAAGACATTAGTGTCAAAAACTATATTCAAATATTCCATTAATGAAATCTGACTAGCGTAAATATAGTTGCTTTTCGACATTTTCAGAATCTATGAAAAATGAGTATCCATGAATGGGTTAACAAAATGATCTCATCAAAATGATCTCCCCTAAAGAGAATTTATATTGTATTAAATAGATGCAATTATAATTAACTTGTCCATTTTGTTTGTCAATGATTTCATTATGGTGTATACAACCCCAGGAATTTGAAAATATTTCATCTTTAGAAAGACCTCTTAATACCTGTACAATTATATTATATTATATTTTAAACAATTTGTACTGCAATGTAGTTGATAATATAATTAAATAATAGACACTAAATAATATATTGATCTAAACTAGAGATAATTAAGTAACATTCAGTTTCTCATTATATTTTGGTTGTTTGATAGATCTGATCATGAGTCCATCTCCGATTTTATTTGTTTCATTATTAGCTATTTTCACGTTAATTTAAATTAAATTTGGTTGTTAAACAAAAAATAAAGGTGATTTTTTTAGATACCAGATTTATTACAGTTATAAAAATAAATCAAATACCTTTGTTAATGAATATATCATTATTCCTCCATTTATGAAATTTGTCAATAATAGATAATTTTGGTTCAGAAATGTTGAACCAGTAACTTGATTCTTGTTTTACATTATTTTCATTTGAAAGAGGGGAAATCTTTCGAAATTTCGAAACAAAACCTAAAAATAAAATAATTTATAATATGTAAAAATAAAACTAATGAATTATAATATTTTGACAGATTAACCCGATTATAAGTATATATCATAAATGATAGACTATACCTACCTTATATTAAAACTACATTGTTTATAAGCATTATATTTACTACAATGATACTAACATGATAATGTGTTATCAATCGAAGGAAAAGATAATCGATTATTTTCAGACCAATCTGCGAACATTTAAACGAATAAAAATATGATATGAAAGATATGCTAAAAATTAATTATTTTACAATATTCAAATATAATATGGTATAAAATAATGATATTTCTAGACTTATTTTATAATATATAATTTGCAAGAAATAAGAATCTTTAAATAGTTAACATTCAGGTCAAAGTACAGAACTATAAAGTACCCGTGTTTAGATTGTCATATTTATTTGCTAGATTCCAACGATCTTCTCTTTCATGCCAGACATCCTCATAACTAACACATAATTTTTTATTCAAAATCAACTTAAAAAGGCTCTCAACATGTGTAGAACTAGAGGATATAATAAACAACAATTAATAAATAACAATATAATTTAATATGGAGGATAAAAGGAAAATTAAATTTAAACTTAATTTATTATTACTAATTTACATTTATCTATACATAAATTTCTAACTATATTTTTATAAAATGTTTTTGTAAATATTAACCTTGGGGTGTAAACAATAATACATTTACCAGGTTTCAATAATCGTACTGCATTCTCAAAGACATTTGACGGGCTTGGCATATCTAGGTAAACCTATAATCATTATATAGTTATTTCAAAACATTGTCTATTGATTATTATAACTAGACATTAATAAAGTATTAATTAATAAAGTTTAAGCAAAATATTTAATAAAGTTAAATAATATGTATATAATCAGTATGTCAATATTCCTATGCATGCAATATAAACCATACAAATTCATATATTCAATAGTAAATAATTAAAAAGAGTATTTATTGAAAATTATAAACTGCATATAATTAAGTGATAATTCATTCGACTTAATCTAATGAACACTGCAAAGCAAGTTATTACCAAATCGTATTGATCAGGCTGCGATTTGTAGTCAGACAAGTCTCCGGTACGAAACTCTACGTTGTCAGGCCACGAGCGTTCCGTATCCGGTATCCTATACGACTCACACCAGGTGGCGAAGTGGCGCAGAGCGATGTCGCTCTGCTCCGCCGAAATGTCGAAGCTGACCACGCTGCCAGTCTCACCGACTTTCACAAACATTATTAAGCAATTAGTGAAAGTGTTTAAACTTGCGAAGCAATATAAACTCTTAGATTTCAATATTTTCATTTTTACCAATAAATTAATTCTTTATAATTGTGATATATATATGTGAAGTATTTAAAAAGTCTATGTTGAAATAATATATATGTTATAAACCGTATTTAGATAATAAAAGAGAAACCATCCCTTGACCTGAACCTGCCTCCAAAACCTTGTCACCATGTGATAGTCCACTATTACCAATAGCACTGAGTACCACCTAAATTTACGCCAGGGTTTAATATGTACTAATGCATATACTATTATTTATCTCGCAAATACACTGATTACATAACAAAGGAAAATATGAATAACAGATGACTAATATGAATGGAGTTAACTTTAGCAGATGGTGTAACAACTCCTCTTCGCCAATGTTGTATAAATTCTGCAAGCGATGGTCTTTTGATCTTTATACATGTAATTTCGTCAAGAATAATTTTATTGTATTCACATTTTCCTATAATTGCGAGTGATCAATTTTCCAATTTTTTCTTTTGACGATATCACCAATTTTTAACTGGAACAATTTTACATGGTCGTACCTATTGAAAATAATTGAATACTTACATAAGGTGTTCATGTACAATATATTTCAAAATAAAGGGTACCTACTTTTTATATTTGAAAGTTGTTTGAATTAATTCTCCTTCTTCAAAAGACTTGGCTTCATTGTAATTATAATATTTATCTAGTTGAACTTGTTCATTTGGATTTGAGTTATGCTTATCACTACTACTATTATAAATGTGTTCCTTGGATTCAGTTGTAATTGGAATCAATCTACTTAATCGGTCTATAACAGAAATACCTCCGCGTGATCGGAATGAACTTTTTAATGATTTAGTAGCATTAGTAATTTTACTTTCATATTTAACATTGCTATTATATCTATATATATTATTCCAATTTTTATATAATTTATTTAATACATTATTACTAGAAGAATAAAATGTACTCACAACACGAGTTGAATATGTATTATGACTGTAAATAATCTTGGATATTGCATTATATGATTTCATTGTGTATTTATATATTACATTATGACTATTTAAACTATATTTTAAAATATTAAATTTTGAAGAGTTCATTATTATTTTAAGTATATGTTATTAAAAATGATATTATAATATTAAAATAAAACTTATTAAAAAATTGGATAAACCATTATTACCTAAATTAAAATTCTTGAATGTAAAATCGATGATTACCGTATTTAATAGGTTGTGTAATCATGGGCAATAGGCTATATCATATCGAGAATATTAGTATTGAATATTTAATAGAAAATTTTTTTAATTTCAAATTTAAATCAAATTTATATGATCCACGGAATTCGGTAACTATTTAATATAAATAGCAAGATTATCCAAACCATACATTTAGATAATAATTTAAAACGATATTATTCGCGAATTAAATATATTAATAAAATAAGGTGTTGGCATAAATATAATATTATACAGCTATTTTAAAATATGTATAAGATAATATGTAATATATATTTAACATTAACCAAAATATTATTATGATGATGTAACCTTTATGATTGTCATAATGTATGCGCATTATAACATGTATAATACAGGTTATAATTATCTTTGTTAATCTTCAAAAAATGTAAATCTATGATCCAAACTATTTTACTATTAAATATTGTAAAACTTTCTATTATATCATATATTTATTTCTTAATATTTTAAAAGTACCAATTTAAAAAATAATTCCAATAATTGCAAAATAATCGTATCATTATAATATAATAAGTATTACTGCTAATCGTATTGGAGAAATGGATTTTGATAGCTACTCAGATGATGCGGTGAGATTTAATAAAAATAAATATAATAGTAAATTACTTGTATTGTTATTTAATTTAAAGTATCAGGTATGGAAGACGAACCTGTGCAAATTTGTAAAAATTAGCAACTCCAAAATATCACTGAATAGAATTTTCTTGATTTGTATGTATGATTTTATATAAATCACACTTTTTGTTCAAATACTTAAATATATGTTTTTAGTATTTTATTGACGAGTACGTGAATATTATTTTTATGATTATTTGTATAAAATACGTGAATTGACCACGATTAAAGAAGTCAGAGATTCAGTCGCATATAAAACTATATACCATATATGATATTACTTTATATTGTAATATATACAACATAAATTATATTTAAATAATATGAAATAATATCATATGGTATATAGTCTGATATACAATTAGATCGGCTTCCATATTTGTGGTAAATTCACCTGCAAAATCACCTTAAAATTATAATATGTATCATATTTCATATACTTAATCATACATATAATATTCATTTGTGTAATATTAAATAATTATATATCAATAAAATACTAAAAACACTTATCACCTATTTGAACAAATATTATGATTCATATTAAAATCTTGCATAAAAAGCAAGTATTTCTATTCAGTGATTTATGGGTGTTGCTAATTTTTTAGAATTTTCATTGTGATGTATTCTATATGTGATGCAATTTAAATATATAATAATGTATATAACTGAGAATTACAAATAAAAACCTTACCTTTGAAATCATAATTGGCAATGTTCATAATCCCTGAATTGATAAGTTATGCATAATTTTAATATTAACTAATAAATGTGTAAATGACAATGTAAGACATTATGTATTGAATCATTTAACCAGAGAAAGGAATGAATATATTATCGGCAAAATGTATATGTAGGTGTGGTATGATATGGGCATAGCTACAAAAGAGAAAGCAATCAAAGCAATCGCAAATTGAGATAACTAAAATGCAAATTTTAATGCTTTGATGAGTGTTAAATATATTAATAAGATAGTTTTAGTTATTTTATTGATATGAAATAAATTGTTTTTATACGTGTGGATATTATTTGTAAGTAAGATTATATGAATATTGAATACATTATAATTATTTACATTTAAATAAATTCACAACATTGGAAAGCTGACCTAATCTCATATTAGACTATAAAAGATTATTTAATATTTTATTTTATGATACAAATATAAATAAAGTGCATATAACATCTAACAAATTATGGCATTCAATACTAGTAGCATACATCTTGTATTTATTATCGTATAGGTAAATATGTTTAATATTATTCATATTTTATATAAATGAATTCTCCACACATGGAGACTGACTCGGTCACCTATCAGAATATGTAGTCATAAATGATATGATATAATATTTAATAAATTAAATAGTCGCAAATGATAATTTATGTGAATTTACTATAATTAGGGAAGCTAGCCTTATGTCATAATCACTCAACACACTAATATTTTTTATATAAATTATATACATATAATTTTAGACATATAGTTTTAAATTGAATTTTACACCTTACTTACCACAATATGGACTCACTCTTTCTAATATTTGACTACAATCACAATGATATTACTTTATATTGTAATCATATGATTCATTATAATGCTACTATCATTAATGAAAATAGGTAATTATGTACATAATTATAAACATAATTTGGATTGATATTCGAAATATTAACATTCTTGTGGTGTAATATCATGTTTAAAATGAATTTAAACTATTACAATGTGTATACACTGATACATTTATTAATACAAATTATTTTTATATGATATACGTATCATATAATTGTAATATGAACTAATCAGATAGTGTTGATGTTCTCAGAACAACCCATACTTCTTGGGCACATAGAACACTTCACATACTCTTATAAATCTAGGATATACATGGAGTTTAATGAGTAGTTTGGTTGGAGATAGTAATTAAACAAGAGCCAGTGAGCAAGAAAGGCTAAAAGATGGTCAATAATTATTATTGACTAGTGGAGTACAAATATATAACCCATAAGTTATTAATCTATACTGCTTTTGTAATTTATAATATAAGTGGATATATAAATATATATGAAACATTCAAATAATGAGTGAGTTCATGTATGAATTTAATGCATGACACATACAAATTATTAGATATAATATAATGCAATAGCATAATAACAACTCTTAATAATATAATGAAACCACTTTATAATTCTAGTATATAAACCCCAAATGAATATCTATAATAATAGTCTGTTTCCTATTGTTTTCTGAGATGAAGTAATGTTGTTATCTTCGACGTGAAACATATTACTGAGGAACAGTATTGTAGATTACTTTAAGACCATTTGTACTCTACGTCAGCTATACCCATTGTTAAACAAAGTAGTCTCTACTTAAATCTGCGATAATGGAAATATCATAATATTGCTATGGAACAATACTCTGTATTCAATCCATCAAACTACAACCTTCTATGTTATCGAGAAGGGCCGAAGAATGTGTAATCAAGTATTATTAGACACAGTAGAAACAAGAGTTCATCAGTTATATCCACTGGAGATGGTGCAGATTATATAAAATCTTGATCTGAAATATAATCGTTAATATTTTCCTATCCTATTGATACAGTCAATTTGTCAACGCTGCATTCTCCAAAGACTATCTATCGAATGATTTAATATCTAGATTCATTCGAGCATTATTTACTTAATTACTAATTTTTTGTTAATCGTTAACTGATATATAATGCATGTGCTCACCCTAATTGATTCATAAATGTAATGGTCTATAATATTAATTGTGTTATAAATATAAACTTAACTTATATAAATTATGAAAATAGGTAATCTACAGTTTTGTAAATAAATAATATTCATATAAATTGCGTTATTCTGAATTTATTTGCAAAATTTGTCAATTAATAAACTCAGAATATAATAATTATCTTTAAATTAGAGGTTGATTTTCTATCTAAATATTTTAGGAGTTCAGACAATGATATACATTAGTCAATTATAGTTGCATAATCTCGGTGGGAACAATACTTTAGAGTTCTTCTATTATAATGTAGTCATATTAATATGACTAATAGTGGTAATTAATAATTATTTTATAATATAATACATATCTTTATATTTATTGAATAATTCGGAAAAGTATAGATTCTTAAAATATAATTCTCATGCATATTCCGAATATTAATATTACATTTTTTGATAAACATTTATAATTAATTAATAATATATATATATATTAATATTAAATCATTTATATAATACTGTTTAATATTTATTTTAACTATATCTAAACTAATTTTAATGTATTATTAATATTTTTCCAGTTAATTATGTTGAAATTACTGACTTGTCATAAAATTTGCAAAGAAAATAAGACCCTATCTAAATGGTATAACTCCCTGAGACAATATACAGGTAATAATAATAATAAAAAATTTGTAAAAATTTAATATTAATAATGCTATTATTGATAAATATATTATAATTTTTTTAAGGTCTAATTAGTTTTTTATATCAAACATATATTTTTGTAAAATGATGTATCTTTATTATTGAATAAATAATATCATCCTCAATCTTCTATTATAACAATGAAACTAAGTAGTAGTATTATCTAAGATTACCAAGATACCCTGACACCTATCTCTTCTAAAGCAACCGCAATATAATGCAAATATCTTATGCATATTAAATAATGAATATAAAATAACAAAATGATATCAACTCAAAATCTAATGATATATTTAATGTCTTAATTTTCACTGAGTCGACTTTACCAAATAATTTCACAATGATCAATTTCTCTCCAACGGGTTTCTTGTTAATCTTAGATAATACTATAACTACTGATAACTTATCTACTGAAATAATTAAACATGACCTTCTTGACAGAAATAAAACCACGGGTTATTAAATATAGAAGACTATTGCGCAATCGTTTATTGCGTCATCGATGGCACGACGTGTTCCACATTGTTAAGAATATAACAACTCAACAATTCAATGACAACTCTTTACTCTATAATGTAAGAATAGTTTTTTATTATATAATGCAACTAATTAAAAGCATATTTGAACATTTTCTATGTAAATTAATTTTGTTTTTAACTAGTTCTATTTACTGTACTATACAGTTTACAGTTATATACAGTTAGAAACTATACAAACATACATATATTTATATATAGTGCATTATTATCTTTGTTATAGGTTAGTATGGAATATATACAACAGATGAAAAGTGATGATATTGGACACTTAAAAAATCTTGTATTGTAAGTGTTACATGTTATATTATTTTTGGATGAAATTGTATTTAAAAGTTTATATAATTTAAGATGGTAGCATGTAATTTAATATAGTAACATATATTTATTTATAATTTATTATATTTTGATTACGGTACAATTAAGCACTTTATTTTATTATCTATTAACAATTCATTATCCCACTCACTAGCAGTTCATACATTAATTCGTTATAATTGATTACATATAATTATTATACTTAACGACTATAAATAATGATAGATTCATTTACAATTCAAAAAGCTACATTTGTAACAAATTCGATCAAACATCAGATTATATTCGATGTTGGTCTTTGTAATCAAATTACGATTATAATTCATTCGTTGTGTTCTTATGACAGTCAATTACAGAACTCTACACTTCATTACATTACGCCTATTGAATATATCATGCTTCTTATCTCGCGTAGCAAATTCGACGATGTCATCTATACATTACAGGTTTGCGAGATCTAATATATATTTAGTCATTAAGATAATCCATTACAATTTCAACAGTAAGCTAGATGTCTAATTTAATGTATTTAATTAAACGAGAAAACTTTATATCAAATTAGAATTTATGGGAAGACACGATTCAAACTAAAATGTACATTTGCAACTATAAACAAACTTTCAGACAATTTTATTAATTGAACCTATCACTTATTATTACTAAAATTTGTATGACTCTATTTTTTTACATTCCTTTTACATTTTCCAACATTACCTTTTAAGTATATTGTAACTTATATTCATTGTTCAATCTATGTCATACAAAAGAACCTTAAAAATGATCGATACGTCCATCCGAAAAAAAGAATTTCAGCAAAATATAAACATGATAAACGTTTGGATAAGTTGTTATTACAGTTATACAAAGGTCAATGCTTATATCATAATTGGAAGAAAGAAATTATTAAACAAGCCACAATAGAAAATCAAACATGTTAATTTTATGTTTGAATATATAATATAATATTATTTAAAACAGTTTAATTTACTAATTTTCTATTACTCACATCTATAAATAACTTTCCTAACTTATTTTAAAGAAGTGCATTTTAATAAAACCTACAGCTATGCCTGAATACACGAAACAAGATTTATTGGAATATCAGAAATTGTTGGTTAATACTGCAGCAAGAAGAGCCGAAAATTCATTTAAATGTCTGACCAAGAAAAAAGGCGTCTGGGATATTTTTATTTGCAAACAAAAGGAGGTTAAAAATGTTGCGGATTAATATTTACCTAGTCTTTCAAAAATCATTCAAAAACTAATAAATTGATAATGTTCAAAGATATGTTTTCAAATAGTTATGTATTAAATAGAATTCAATTAAAATAATAATTAAAATTTTTAAATAAGCCTATAAAAATATATAATAATCTATATGTAATTATTCCTATTAAAAGTTTAAACTATTTTTGAATATTTAAAACTATTTAAAAAAAAAAAACTTCTGCAAATTATGATAATAATTTACTGTTCAAGTTAATTATTAACTAATAATTAAATATCATTATAATTGTGAACTAACTATATGTATATCTATATATATATATATTACAGAAAATATATTGCAATTTATATTTTACATCATAGTTTATAAACTTAGTGAAGGATATATATTGTTTAATAATTGAACAATAAAGAATACAATATATGATTCATTAAATATAATTTTGTTTTTTTTAGTTGCTAATGTATTCGGGACAGTTGAAGGATTGCGAGCGATATCTACGTACCAACCAACAGACCAATCCTAATAATCTAAATGCACATGTTCAATATTACACATTTCTCAAACAGTACATGCTTCCGAAATGTGTAAAAGTTTTGCAGGTAAAAAATGCTATCATCTCATCGCAGAATTTATAATTTCTTAAATTATATTTTGCAAAAATAAAAACTTTAAATAATAATTCTGTTATATTTAAGAGATCATTTTCAAAAGAAATTATGTATTACTCAACTCTTCAAAATAGTTTGAAAAAATGCAGACTCGATAGGTACCCTTTAATTTTGTAATCAACTCACCAACCGTATTCCATTAGGAAATACATAAAATCGACAGTTCCCATAAATTGAATTTAGAACTGTTTGTGAATCTATACAGAACAGGTGAAATTGCACTTTGATATTTATTTTAGAATATATTAACCACCAATAGCCAGTGAACATATTACAATTGAATATTTTAATTTAGTTTAATTGTTTACAATTCTCAGACTGCGAAAAATCTGTTTCGGTGATATTCCAGTACCTGGATAATTCCATATGCAAAAATGATTTCAAAGCATGGAAATATTTATTGAAACTTTTAAAGAAGGCAAATAAAAAGTATATATTAATCATATCTAATATATTTATTTAATATCATACATTTGCGTTTTGAAATTTAAGTATAATTATTAGGTACATACTTTGACTATACTAATCAATTTTAAGTAAAGATGGAGTATATCTACACATACTCGAGTGTTGGAAATACCGGCGTTCTTGGTGGGTGGAATACCAGTTTCCTTTAGATGACGACAGCGATGACAACATTACAAATTTCTATAAAATATATAGCACAATCTACCTACTGGGATCAAGTTAGTCTTTGTTCTATATTATATTGACAACATTCATTTTAAATTATACTCCTCATATTAAATAATGAAGTAAAAATCTAATGATTATTTTTAAATTAAATAAAGTGAAATAAATAATTAAATTTTCCCTTTATTATATAATTATGAATGATATTAAGTATTTTATAGCATTTCATTTGGTAGAATTGATTAATCAATAATAAATGAACAGGAAATGTGTTTTACGAGCAACATTGTAGTTTATTCGAGTCTCATAAGAATTACGATGAGATGGCATTCGAAGTAAATTCATTGCAGAAGACATCGGAATTATTTTCCCACGAACAATTATGACATATACTATATACACGCATTCACCAATAAATAATATATGCTATATCATTATATATATATATATATAGTTGTTTTGTAGGATTATTATATGTGGTATTCTAATACAACGAATCGTATTTATTAATATACAGATATAGCCAATAAAATATGTAAAATAGTATTGTGGTAAAATAATAAATGTAACCGACAGATTGTTATGATTGCAATATCTGTTGTTAAAACTAGATATTAAATAAAATATAAAATACCAAAAAATACTAATCAAAGCATTGGACGTCTCTGTCTGATCTCTCTAACTCTTGATAAAACCTGATCTATAAAAACATAGCGGTTTGGAATGGGCATTCGATATCGTACTATATATATTACCACGGGTGGGGGTGGTTAAGCATTTCTCATTATCTGATTGGTTCGTTTGTTCGCAATCTTTACCCGGTCGTCTAGCACTTCGGCCTAGAAGGGAGGGGCGTTAATGAATAGATAGTCAGTTGTATTGCATAATGTTAAACACTTCACTAGGACGGTATCGAGCTAACGGCTGGACAACGGATAGAAATAAGAGAAATAAATAGAAAATTACAGCGTTACAAGACAGAGTTTAGGTTCCGCGCGGCAATGGAGTTCTCCTCGTCTCCTGTACCTATTATTAGAATGGACGTGAACAATGAAGCTATTGTTACGGTGGTTACGACACGGGTGCACGCGACTCTCACGTTTTATAATAGTTTATTCGCCCTCTTGTTGGCTTCTTTGATGCGTACTTCGTTGCAGAGCGCCTGGGTTCGTGGGTTAGAGGTTAAACCGGCATACCCACACACCCACACACGCACACAGGCGCCACGTAGAGTTCACCGTATCAATTGTTAGTAAACCGGATTAGTTCGTTAGTAGGCCAATTATAATTAGTAACGCGGAATTATTTAGTTGGCGTATAATGTAATGTTTGGAAATAAATGATTGAATTTCTGACGGGAAGATAAGAGTAGTAAATGAACAGGTTTGGGATGCGAAGTTTGCATCGGAAGATAATCGGCTGGGTTACCTTTTGGTTGATTCTATCTACTGTACGATTTTGTGAGCTGATCTCGTTGCCCATGTCAACGGCCATATTGCGTAGATTTCCAATCATGCCGTTCACTTCGGTGAGGTTGTTCTCCATTTCGTTTTCTCGGTCGTCGTTAGTGATCCTGTTCGGTCGAGGCGATTAGAACGGAGTCGGAGAAGGGAAAGAGGTCGTCGGAGAAGGGAAAGAGGTCATCGGAGAAGGGAAAGGGATTGTCGGAGAAGGGAAAGAGGTCGTCGGAGAAGGGAAAGAGGTCGTCGGAGAAGGGAAAGAGGTTGTCGGAGGAATATACGCACGGGAAAACAAATGGAAACCTGGTGACAATATTTCCTTGCATGCCCATGGCATCCCCGACTTGAACTCTGGGCCCATTTGTATTGACTTGTCCGTCGTCGTTTTTGTTCCAAGCATTTGCATAGTCCCCACTTTTCTCAAAATTCTTCGTTCTGAAAACGTCGGGAAGAAAAAGTCAATCGTAGAATTGCGGAGTCGGCTTTTATTTCTACTGGTGTAAATATCATGAATCAAAGTCATTTATATGTAAGTCAAATAATTTACAAGGACAAGGAACATTTTCTATTGTTGTGATTATGTAATTTCAGGCAGATTTAGGCTATCATTTCAATTGGTTACATTCGATGTAAATTCAATTCTCCGGCCTTATATTGATTTTGATATTATTGATAATTTGCATTATGTATGCATTTTGAGAAGCCTATAAAGTTTTTTGTTGCTTAAACGCCGACACACATATCGACCAGCTACCTGGACTGGGGAACAGACTAGTATTGATCAATTGATGTGTGGTTCAAATACACCAACGCACTCACACACGCACACACACACACATGCGAATACATCAACACACTCACACACGCGCACACACACGCACACACACACACTCACACACACACATGCGAATACACCAACACGCGCACACACACACAGGCGAATACACCAACACACAATCACACACACACACACATGCGAATACACTCACACACGCGCACACACACAAATGCGAATACACTCACACACGCGCACACATGCGGATATACCAACACACACACGCACAAACACACACACAGGCGAATACACCAACACACTCACACACGCACATAACACACATGCGAATACAATAACACACCCACACACACACACAGGTGAATACACCAACACACTCACACACGCACACACACACACACACATGCGAATACACTCACACACGCGCACACACACATGCGGATATACCAACACACACACGCACAAACACACACAGGCGAATACACCAACACACTCACACACGCACAAACACACACACATGCGAATACACCAACACACTCATACACGCACACACGCAGGCAAATACACCAACACACTCACACACGCACAAACACACACACACCAACACACTCACACACGCACACACACACACACACACACACACACCAACACCAACACACTCACACACACACACACATAGACTAATACACCAACACACACTCACACACACACTCACACACATAGACTAATACACCAACACACACTCACACATACATATGCTGACCTAACATACTCGAGGATACACACAGTAAACATAATGTTATCAAGATTAAGAAATATCCTGAATATAATCGAATTAGACTACAACCAGACTTACTAGACTTATTTAAATACCTTAAACTAATAAATATAACTAAGAAAGCAAAAGATACAAGAGCACAATTTACTGTAAAACTTTGCAAATAAAGATAAACTACACATTGATAGAATTGTGACAACATCTAACAACTTAACTAATGAAATGTATTCATCTTTTAAATATTCCCCACTGTTGTCAATCAATTGCTGCTAGATGCTAACTACAATATCATCCAACACTATTACATCACTTAAACACTCAATAATAAGTCTTTATATAAACAATTTGTTTACCCCGACCAACGACTAACTATCTCAGCGAGACAATCAAAGAGGTATCCATATACTTACAAACCTATCCTACTTAACTGCAAATTACTTAAACTATTACTTAAACGAATACTATCAAAATGGATTCAAATAACTTCATCTATAGAGTCTACTATTCCTGTTATTAAGACGCCATCTAAATAGTACTTGGTGATCTAAAGCTTATAATAATCAATAGGCCTATCCAATTGATTTTATCAGATGACTTTGATCTTACCACAACTTCCTAACAACATACTAATACATACTTTAATTATCTTCTAACTCCATTATTTCAACTTTCTACTCGAAAACGAAACAAAATTCCAAATATTATCATTTATTGTACTACTATATTCACAAGACAAACTAAGACTATAGTGAAAATATTAGATGCAATTATTAATGAAAGAACCAACTAATTTACCAACTAATTTACCAATATACTTGTAACTAAACATATATAAAATATTTATTAATATGGTTTCACTCATCGCAGAACATTTCTCTAAATATTAAGTTATTTGTAGATAATAATGTAATGTTCTTCACACACACACACATACATACATACACGCATACATACATACACGCATACATACATACACGCATACATACATACACACATACATACATACACGCATACATACATACACGCATACATTTTGATGAGTTTCATTGTTATTAAAGAACTATACAATAAATGAATAGCTGTATTGTATGTTAAAAAAGTTATTGCAAGAATTAAATACTGTAATAGTTATGCAGCTATCCTTGCCTCTATTCAATATCAATATGCTTAGTTACCGTTTCCATGGCAACACACACAGCCCGCAACACTTTTCGAGTCCTTCGAGATTCTTCTCTGCGTCCTTCATGTCCTTGTTAATTTGATCCATCCCCTCATCGATACGGTCGAGTTGTTCTGGAAAAAGTGACATCGAAGTCAGGCATATTATTATATAATAAAGAAAACATTTTCTTTGCGAAGTAGTCGAGAAGATAGATATTTAGCGAGATAGACGTAAAGAAGGTAATTATGCGATGTAAAAAATGTTGAAAAGAAGAACCTCAATGCAGAAGAAAATTAGAATTAAACATGCAAATAAGCAATAAACAAAAATAGAAAATGAAGATAGAATTCTGGGTAGATTAAATATACCAAACATTAGTCAGGTGATCTAATAAAAGTAACACTAGGATAAAGTCAAAATACACCTCGATACCATATCATAATTTCCATTTCAAAAATATCATTGTATTATATAACTATATTGATTATATAATAAATAAATGCATACACTACATGCTGCCGTTTTCTAGAGGCTTTTTGATAACAGGAATCTGTTCCCATAACTGTCATTAGTCGAGCTCGCATGCAAATTGAGTTCTAAATTGAACTTAATTAGGCTAAAGTTCACATAAACTTTGCCAACAAAGACCTGTTTGAACTTTCAGTAAAGAGACGGTGATCTTACCAGCTTCATAACTCTTTTGGAATATTTAAGATATATTAATCGGTAAATAAGCAAATAGAGTGTTGCATATGTTGACTAGTGTTTCTATATTGTTGAGAGAGAGAGGGTGGGAGGGAGGGAGGTATGGAGAGAGAGAGGGAGTGAGTGAGGGAGGGAGGGAGGGAGGGAGGGAGGGAGGGAGGGAGGGAGGGAGGGAGGGAGGGAGGGAGGGAGGGAGGGAGGGAGGGAGGCAGGCAGGGAGGGAGGGTGGGAAGGAGAGAGGGAGGGAGGGAGGAGGGAGGTAGGGAGGGAGGATGGGAGAGAGGTAGGGAAGGAATGGGAGAGATGGAGGGGGAGAGAAGGAGGAAGGGAGGGAGAGGGATAAAGCAAATTAAAAAGTGAATGATATTCTTTTTTTCTTAGTCGAGATATATTTATAAGAATTACGTAAGAAACGCGATAAAAGAAACAAAAACTAAACGCACATAACCCATATGTAAAGACGTGTAGAGATATATTGCTTTTGAGGCACTCTGAAATAAGATATACACAATGTTTGTAAATTTTGCAAAGATTGTAGACTACAAATCTAGGTCAATCGTTTTGTTTTGTTTCATAAAATATATTTTATTATATAATTTAACTAAAGCATAATTCTACTATTTAATAAAAATACCTTACAATACATAATTATAATCAATATATTATGTACGATCAAAAGTAGAGAAAAGAGTAGAGGTTGTTCGAGAGGTTGTTCGTGATGTATAATGGGTGCGAGGAGTGGGTGCGAGACGTGGGTGCGAGGCGTGGGTGCGAGCAGTGGGGCAAACCCCATGTACACCGCATCCGGGTTTCGCATCAATAAATAATGAGCTAGAGACATCCACGACATTGTGGATGGATAGAAAAATGTTGTTTACTGCGAAGGCATGACAATAAAGATACAAAGTATCTTGTGGCTAATGTACAGAGTTACTTGTGGCTAATGTACAGAGTTACCTGTGGCTAATGTACAGAGTTACTTATGGCTAATGTACAGAGTTACTTGTGGCTAATGTACAGAGTTACTTGTGGCTAATGTACAGAGTTACCTATGGCTAATGTACAGAGTTACTTGTGGCTAATGTACAGAGTTACCTGTGGCTAATGTACAGAGTTACTTAAGGCTAATGTACAGAGTTACTTGTGGCTAATGTACAGAGTTACCTGTGGCTAATGTACAGAGTTACTTGTGGCTAATGTACATAGTTACTTGTGGCTAATGTACAGAGTTACCTGTGGCTAATGTACAGAGTTACTTGTGGCTAATGTACAGAGTTACTTGTGGCTAATGTACAGAGTTATCTGTGGCTAATGTACAGAGTTACTTAAGGCTAATGTACAGAGTTACTTGTGGCTAA
>OZ038314.1:16466920-16476920 GCA_964035775.1 Osedax frankpressi | reverse complement strand
TGAGAGGAGATATTGAGAGGAGATATTGAGAGGAGATATTGAGAGGAGATATTGAGAGGAGATATTGAGAGGAGATATTGAGAGGAGATATTGAGAGGAGATATTGAGAGGAGATATTGAGAGGAGATATTGAGAGGAGATATTGAGAGGAGATATTGAGAGGAGATATTGAGAGGAGATATTGAGAGGAGATATTGAGAGGAGATATTGAGAGGAGATATTGAGAGGAGATATTGAGAGGAGATATTGAGAGGAGATATTGAGAGGAGATATTGAGAGGAGATATTGAGAGGAGATATTGAGAGGAGATATTGAGAGGAGATATTGAGAGGAGATATTGAGAGGAGATATTGAGAGGAGATATTGAGAGGAGATATTGAGAGGAGATATTGAGAGGAGATATTGAGAGGAGATATTGAGAGGAGATATTGAGAGGAGATATTGAGAGGAGATATTGAGAGGAGATATTGAGAGGAGATATTGAGAGGAGATATTGAGAGGAGATATTGAGAGGAGATATTGAGAGGAGATATTGAGAGGAGATATTGAGAGGAGATATTGAGAGGAGATATTGAGAGGAGATATTGAGAGGAGATATTGAGAGGAGATGTTGAGAGGAGATGTTGAGAGGAGATATTGAGAGGAGATGTTGAGAGGAGATATTGAGAGGAGATATTGAGAGGAGATGTTGAGAGGAGATATTGAGAGGAGATATTGAGAGGAGATATTGAGAGGAGATATTGAGAGGAGATGATGAGAGGAGATGTTGAGAGGAGATATTGAGAGGAGATATTGAGAGGAGATGTTGAGAGGAGATATTGAGAGGAGATATTGAGAGGAGATATTGAGAGGAGATGATGAGAGGAGATGTTGAGAGGAGATATTGAGGAGTAGAGGCAGAGTTAAAATTTGAGAAGTAAAATATAAGATAACCAAATAAAATAATAAATTATATAATAGATATGGACACGATTAGGTGGTGGTTAGGTGATGGTTAGGTGGTGGTTAGGTGGTGGTTAGGTGGTGGTTAGGTGATGGTTAGGTGATGGTTAGGTGGTGGTTAGGTGGTGGTTAGGTGGCAGTTAGGTGATGGTTAGGTGATGGTTAGGTGATGGTTAGGTGATGGTTAGGTGGCAGTTAGGTGATGGTTAGGTGGTGGTTAGGTGATGGTTAGGTGATGGTTAGGTGGTGGTTAGGTGGTGGTTAGGTGGCAGTTAGGTGATGGTTAGGTGATGGTTAGGTGGTGGTTAGGTGATGGTTAGGTGGTGGTTAGGTGATGGTTAGGTGGTGGTTAGGTGGTGGTTAGGTGGTGGTTAGGTGGTGGTTAGGTGGTGGTTAGGTGGTGGTTAGGTGGTGGTTAGGTGGTGGTTAGGTGGTGGTTAGGTGATGGTTAGGTGGTGGTTAGGTGATGGTTAGGTGATGGTTAGGTGATGGTTAGGTGATGGTTAGGTGATGGTTAGGTGATGGTTAGGTGATGGTTAGGTGATGGTTAGGTGGCAGTTAGGTGGTGGTTAGGTGATGGTTAGGTGATGAGTATTGCGACTAAATAGCAATACCGATATCGAGGTTAAAGTTGATACGAATATATTTCATAATGAATAGATAATAACAACGCATAAAGAATAATGCTGCAATAAATTACGTAATGGATATGAAGAATTTATGAAATAATATGAAGAATCTTCTTTACGTTATTATTTTGTGACTGGACACAAATTGTTATGATCAGTGGTCCGCTGACCAATATAATGTAATATCAAATATTATGCCATTACCACATCGGCTATGCAATGGACGATTATTAATAATGCATTCTAGGCCAAAGTACAACGGCAATAATGGACTACAAATGATAATGATTTGAATATGATGCATGAGTGAGTGCTTGAATAGTGTTAAGTGAGTGAGTGAGTGAGTGAGTGATTGAATGCGTACGGGAATGAGTAAGTGTGTGAAGAGTAAGTGAGTGAGTGAGTGAGTGAGCGAGTGAGTGATTTAGTGAGTGAGTGAGTGAGTGAGTAGTGGTTAGTGAGTTAGTGAATAAGTGAGTGAGTGTGTGTGTGTGTGTGTGTGTGTATATGTTTATTCATATACACACATGAGTGAGTGAGTGAGTGAGCGAGTAAGTGAGTGGTTAGTAAGTTAGTGAGTGAATGGTTAGGTGTGTGAGTAAGTTAGTGAGTGAGTGAGTGAGTAAGTGAGTGAGCGAGCTAGTTAATGAATGAGTGAGTAAGTGATTTAGTGAGTGAGTGAGTGAGTGGGTGAGTGAGTGGGTGGGTGAGTGCGTTAATGAGATAGTGCGTAAGTGAGTCAATTGGCGTATGCGAAGATACTATGTACCATAAAGTTTGTACATACATATTATATAGTCTAAATTCAATTATAATATAATAATAGGATAATCAATATATAATAAATACATACAGTATGCTATGATAATTCTCTATAGAACATACATAATATAGGTTAAAGTACACGCATATAAGTAAACACATGAGAATGAATACGAGAACAATTGTTAGTACTAGTAGGAGTAGAAGTATGAATACAAATACTACTCTATCTTACTAAATGTTTTGCTAGTAGTATTAAACAGTTTCAATTATGTAATTCTTGATCTATTCCACTTATCGATAACTATTAATAACTATTAATAACTATTAATAACTATTAATAACTATTAATAACTATTAATAACTATTAATAACTATTAATAACTATTAATAACTATTAATAACTATTAATAACTATTAATAACTATTAATAACTATTAATAACTATTAATAACTATTAATAACTATTAATAACTATTAATAACTATTAATAACTATTACTAACTATTAATAACTATTAATAACTATTAATAACTATTAATAACTATTAATAACTATTAATAACTATTAATAACTATTAATAACTATTAATAACTATTAATAACTATTAATAACTATTAATAACTATTAATAACTATTAATAACTATTAATAACTATTAATAACTATTAATAACTATTAATAACTATTAATAACTATTAATAACTATTAATAACTATTAATAACTATTAATAACTATTAATAACTATTAATAACTATTAATAACTATTAATAACTATTAATAACTATTAATAACTATTAATAACTATTAATAACTATTAATAACTATTAATAACTATTAATAACTATTAATAACTATTAATAACTATTAATAACTATTAATAACTATTAATAACTATTAATAACTATTAATAACTATTAATAACTATTAATAACTATTAATAACTATTAATAACTATTAATAACTATTAATAACTATTAATAACTATTAATAACTATTAATAACTATTAATAACTATTAATAACTATTAATAACTATTAATAACTATTAATAACTATTAATAACTATTAATAACTATTAATAACTATTAATAACTATCGCATCCTGTAACTGAAATCACAAGAAATGTAATCGCTTGGATAAAAATCATAACTCAATGGCCAAACATTCTCAATAACAAACAGAAATACATTAATAAATACGCCGACTTCGTAGTCCATCTAGGCATTGTCCTCGGATCACTATTACGCATCTATATATCAGATACTAAACACTTAGTAAATAATATAATATTAATTATTAACTATTTTATATAAGCTGACGATAAACAGTTCTATATTAACTATTAAAACTATCTCAGCATCAACCAACTAATTTAATACTTGACATTTCGAAAATAACTTTCCTACTTTCTGACTTATGGAATAGCCTACCACCGAAATTACAATTACAATATCATCTTACAAGACTAACTACTCAACAGTATACCTGACATAATGCAATGCAATTTCCGCTACAAATTATTGACTAATTGCTATTCACTCACCCTACATTTATAAATATAATGTTCCAACCCATTACCATGCCTTCATAACCTTGTTCGCCCGCACAATACCCTCCTTTCTTCTATTGTTCTTACTTTATTATACATCAATCCCGGTGCTTACTTATTCCAATTACATTTACTTTCGACGATATTGAATAACTTACTTATGTGTTCTTAATCGATATTTAATTTTTTACATGTTTTATTATTACAAAATAATTGATAGCAAATTTGCTTAGAAATATGTCACTAAATAATTATTAATCACATAAATAATAAAACACATACACACATATAAACACATAAATAACCACACATATATATATGCATTTATATATATATATACGGTAGATAATCTACTTTCTAATATGGTAGGAATAATATCATTATTAAGCATATCTCTGATATAATATCGTAAAACTAATTTCTACCTAAGGCACGTAATGCCCTGGACGTGAATTAGATTGATTGACAATAATGTAATGTATTTGGTATAATAACTAAAAACATCCAAATGATAAAAATGATAAGATACTCTTATAATTATTATATATATTAATAATAATTATAACTCAATCTGAATAAAAGAGAATTTCTATAAATTGACGTGTTAATATTATTTGAATATTAATTTATATTATGACAAAGTTTGTACCCAATCCGCGATGAATATTATATAACAATAGTTATAATTGACCAGAAATATATTGTATAGAATTATATAAAGCATAGTACGAAAAATCATGTCCTTGAACTGTGCGTTATAATAATTACGTTATGATATTCGATATAATAACAGTAAAGAGATGCAATTATTTTTCTGATTAGCTGATATTCATAAAATAACTAATATTGTACAGTACCATGCAAACCTTGACATAATAAAAGTATACGTTTGATATATATATATATATATATATATATATATATATATATATATAAATATATATATATATATATATATCTACAATTTGTAATTTCGCAACTTTAATAGCATCTTTAATTTAAAAGTATACAAAATTTGTAAATATATTTATTGAATAATATATGCATATATTACGTAATATCTCATATATCTAGAGCATATAGTTAATGGTTAATAATTAATAGAATTCTTTAACACTTTCTTGTTGACGGTATTTTATTAAATTACATCAACTTTCGATATATTGTATTGTTATATAACATGCCTACTTAATAACAAAACAACAATATAACTCTACAGAATAAACTACAATAGCTATTCTATAGGAATAGTGTAGCCAAGTTATAGTAGTGTAGTGGGTAGTGTAGTCACCAGTGTAGTAGGGAGTGTAGTTAGCAGTGTAACGGGTTGTGGCGAGTAGTGCGGTGAGTAGTATATTCAGTAGTGTAGTGGGTAATATAGTGTGTAATGTAGTGTGTAGTGTAGTGTGTAATGTAGAGGGTAGTGTAGTGGGTAATGTAGTGGGTAGTGTAGTGGGTAGTGTAGTCGGTAGTGTAGTAGGTAGTGTAGTGGGTAGTATGGAGTGTAGTGGGTAGTGTGGTGGGTAGTGTGGAGTGTGATGGGTAGTGTGGTGGGTAGTGTAGTGGGTAGTGTAGTGTGTAGTGTAGTAGGTAGTGTAGTAGGTAGTGTAGTAGGTAGTGTAGTAGGTAGTGTAGTGGGTAGTGTAGTGGGTAGTTTGGTGGGTAGTGTAGGGTAGTCAGTAGTGTAGTGGGTAGTGTAGTATGTAGTGTAATGGGTAGTGTAGTAGGTAGTGTAGTGGGTAGTGTAGTGGGTTGTGTAGTGGGTAGTGTTGCGGGTAGTGTAGTTAGCAGTGCGGTGAGTAGTGTAGTGGGTAGTGTAGTGGGTAGTATTGTGGGTAGTGTAGTAGGTAGTGTAGTAGGTAGTGCAGTAGGTAGTGCAGTAGGTAGTGTAGTAGGTAGTGTAGTGGGTAGTGTAATTAGCAGTGTAGTGTGTAGTGTCAATATATAACTAATAGCAGTAATGTTTCTACATAATTTATAACTATTTTAGTAGTTATAAATAGTTATAAAAACCCAAACATCAACCCTCACACCAAATCCCACCTCACTCTCAACTCCACTTATAACTCATTATCTTACCATTCACTCCAAACCCTACTCCTCACTCTAAACCCTACCATTCATTTCGAATCCTACTCCTCACTCCAAACTCTACCTCCTACTCCAAAACCTACTCCTCACTCCAAACCCTACTCCTCACTCCAAACCCTACCGACTACTCCAAAACCTACCATTCACTCCACCCATACAAAACAAACTCACGGTAATTAGTATAATGTATTGTGAACACTGTTCATATCCAACACAGAATATTTTTAAGAGCCAAATCTTTATAAGAAACTGAGTAATCAAGATATCTCCTTTTCCCCTTGCCCACTACCAGACTATCATTATCTCTCACCTTTCCATTTCTTTCTCCATAGTATTCTACCCTACTTTCCCTCTCCCTTACACTCCTCCCATACTCTTCACTATCTAACTCAAACACTCTTCCCTATCACACTAATACACTCCCACTATTTCACTCGCTCTGATGTTATCGTATGCCCCACTATTATATGCCCCACTATCATATGCCCCACTATCATATGCCCGACTAACGTATGCCCCACTATTATATGCCCCATTTTTGTATTCAGCCACTCTACTCTCTTAGCTATGCCGTAGTAATAGTCAATATATCGATGCGTGTAACCGAGGCTGAGATGGGTGGTGAGATATAGCTTACTCCTAATACTGGACAGTGTACAATGTACTCGGTACACTTTATAGGGTAAACTGTACGAGTAATAACGGTTACACACGGACGGAGGAGGAGGAGTAGGAGGAGGAGGAGGAGGAGGAGGAGGAGGAGGAGGAGGAGGAGGAGGAGGAGGAGGAGGAGGAGGAGGAGGAGGAGGAGGAGGAGGAGGAGGAGGAGGAGGAGGGGAGGAGGAGGAGGAGGAGGAGGAGGAGGAGGAGGAGGAGGAGGAGGAGGAGGAGGAGGAGGAGGAGGAGGAGGAGGAGGAGGAGGAGGAGGAGTAGGAGGAGGAGGAGGAGGAGGAGGAGGAGGAGGAGGAGGAGGAGGAGGAGGAGGAGGAGGAGGAGGAGGAGGAGGAGGAGGAGGAGGAGGAGGAGGAGGAGGAGGAGGAGGAGGAGGGGAGGGGGAGGAGGAGGAGGAGGAGGAGGAGGAGGAGGAGGAGGAGGAGGAGGAGGAGGAGGAGGAGGAGGGAGGAGGAGGAGGAGGAGGAGGAGGAGGAGGAGGAGGGGAAGGGGAAGGGGAAGGGAAGGGGAAGGGGAAGGGGAAGGGGAAGGGGAATGGGAATGGGAAGGGGAAGGGGAAGGGGAAGGGAAGGGGAAGGGGAAGGGGAAGGGGAAGGGAAGGGGAAGGGGAAGGGGAAGGGGAAGGGGAAGGGGAAGGGGAAGGGGAAGGGGAAGGGGAAGGGGAAGGGGAAGGGAAGGGGAAGGGAGGAAGGGGAAGGATGCGGATGCGGATGCGGAGGAGGAGGAGGAGGAGGAGGAGGAGGAGGAGGAGGAGGAGGAGGAGGAGGAGGAGGAGGAGGAGGAGGAGGAGGAGGAGGAGGAGGAGGAGGAGGAGGAGGAGGAGGAGGAGGAGGAGGAGGAGGAGGATGAGGAGGAGGAGGAGGAGGAGGAGGAGGGAGGAGGAGGAGGAGGAGGAGGAGGAGGAGGAGGAGGAGGAGGAGGAGGAGGAGGAGGAGGAGGAGGAGGAGGAGGAGGAGGAGGAGGAGGAGGAGGAGGGAGGAGGAGGAGGAGGAGGAGGAGGGAGGAGGAGGAGGAGGAGGAGGAGGGGAGGAGGAGGAGGAGGAGGAGGAGGAGGAGGGAGGAGGAGGAGGAGGAGGAGGAGGAGGAGGAGGAGGAGGAGGAGGAGGAGGAGGAGGTGGAGGAGGAGGAGGAGGAGGAGGAGGAGGAGAGGAGGAGGAGGAGGAGGAGGAGGAGGAGGAGGAGGAGGGAGGAGGAGGAGGAGGAGGAGGAGGAGGAGGAGGAGGAGGAGGAGGAGGAGGAGGAGGAGGAGGAGGAGGAGGAGGAGGAGGAGGAGGAGGAGGAGGAGGAGGAGGAGGAGGAGGAGGAGGAGGAGGAGGAGGAGGAGAGAGGAGGAGGAGGAGGAGGAGGAGGAGGAGGAGGAGGAGGAGGAGGAGGAGGAGGAGGAGGAGGAGGAGGAGGAGGAGGAGGAGGAGGAGGAGGAGGAGGAGGAGGAGGAGGAGGAGGAGGAGGAGGAGGAGGAGGAGGAGGAGGAGGGAGGAGGGGGAGGGGGGGGAGGAGGAGGAGGAGGAGGAGGAGGAGGAGGAGGAGGAGGAGGAGGAGGAGGAGGAGGAGGAGGAGGAGGAGATGGGAGGGATATTAGAATATTTCATTGCTTAATTAATATGCACTCAACAATTTAAAGATAACTCAGAATATCACTATTATTATAATACAAAATTAGAAGCACGGATGTTGCCATTTGTTGCTAATTCCTACTTAGAATCATTTGTTATGATACGTAGATCAAATCTGTTGTGGTTGATATAGTAATATTAACTTCTAGAGTTCCGAGATTAATATCGATTTGTAGTTGTTCATCTTCAGTTGGAGTCTTCGCTGGTTCCGGAATTTTTGGTTCTTCTTCCGGTTCTTTGACTTGTTTTCCCATGTCGAAATATGGGCGTGTCGGGATACTAGGCGTGTCGGGATACTAGGTGGGTCGGGATACTAGGTGGGTCGGGATACTAGGTGGGTCGGGATACTAGGTGGGTCGGTACTAGGTGGTTCTAGTGAGTACTCGGATTCCGAGGCTTCTAAAGGCTATTGGCAAGGGATTTATAGAATTTGCGAGATAATTGTCGAACAGACCGACTGTAAACCGGAAGTCGATTCAGAATCGTCCAAACGTGGAGAATCAACAGGTATTCTAACGGAACAGGACAGCGATTTTGGCAGAATGGTCAGTACAATATTATTATTACGACGGCGAAAGATTTTCCGGAGGGCAGAATTGAACTGTAGATTTAGGAGATAAAAGAAATGGAGTTATAGGAACTCGCATATCGCGTATGCGTGCGTCGGTGGAGGGCGTAATAATGCAGCGCGCGTGTGATTACGCAGATGTGTGCGTCGTAGCTAGAGATGTAACGGTAACCTTCGTCTGGGTGTTAATATTCGGATTCTAGGTTTGGAGTTAGTGGCGTGCGCTAGATAACAGGTAGATAACGAGTAAAGGTGCATATGCCTTAATGAAAATACCGTATCCATTGTGTTCGCCAACAATATACCTAGTTGTATGCAACGTCTAGGAAAAGTTAAACCAAAATACGAGTTAGTAACTGATGATATAATATATATAATAATTTTAATAATAATAATAATAATACATGTAATAATAATAATAATAATATTAATTAAATCATTTAGCGTAATGTATATGTATATATTAATATATTAATTATTATATTATATAGTAATAACAAAGTAGTATCGTTTTTTTAAATCTCGGAAATTATATAAATATAAATCTGATGTTTACGTAACAATATGCACATAGACACCTTATTCAAATATATCAATGTATATTTGTAATTTCCACGTTATAACTGCAGGAACGATAACATAATGAGGACATCGATTATGTAACTGTCGGGCGCTACTCTAAAAAAAAGAAGTGTCGTGGGAAAACAAGCAGTACAAACTCTCCATCTCGGTACGGTAGGTTTCATTCTCATGAATATACTATATTATATTAATATAAATGGTAAATATTGCTCACTGAACGCTGTACAGTGTACAGTGTACATTGTACAGTGTACAGTGTACAGTGTACAGTGTACAGTGTACAGTGTACAGTGTACATTGTACATTGTACAGTGTACAGTGTACTATAAATACAAATATATAACTATATGGTGAAGTAAGCGCGTCATCAACGCGTATATTAAACTATATGTTGTATGTTAAACTATATGTTGCGTAACAATTGTGCGAGAAAATGACGTATTAACAGAAACAATGAAGCGTGACGTCATATTTAGACGAGCAATTATAAAAACAAGGTGCCATGTTGAGTTACGGAGCATTAATTATAGATGGAATAGATAGATCGTGAATATATGGTATCCGAATAACAACGTATCTATATGATAGG
>OZ038314.1:16462627-16466720 GCA_964035775.1 Osedax frankpressi | reverse complement strand
GAGGAAGGAAGGGAAGGAATGGGAGAGAAGGAGGGGGAGAGAAGGAGGAAGGGAGGGAGAGAGATAATTAAAAAGTGAATGATATTCTTTTTTTCTTAGTCGAGATATATTTATAAGAATTACTGTAAGAAACGCGATAAAAGAAACAAAAACTAAACGCACATAACCCATATGTAAAGACGTGTAGAGATATATTGCTTTTGAGGCACTCTGAAATAAGATATACACAATGTTTGTAAATTTTGCAAAGATTGTAGACTACAAATCTAGGTCAATCGTTTTGTTTTGTTTCATAAAATATATTTTATTATATAATTTAACTAAAGCATAATTCTACTATTTAATAAAAATACCTTACAATACATAATTATAATCAATATATTATGTACGATCAAAAGTAGAGAAAAGAGTAGAGGTTGTTCGAGAGGTTGTTCGTGATGTAGAGTGGGTGCGAGGAGTGGGTGCGAGACGTGGGTGCGAGACGTGGGTGCGAGGCGTGGGTTCGAGCAGTGGGGCAAACCCCATATACACCGCATCCGGGTTTCGCATCAATAAATAATGAGCTAGAGACATCCACGACATTGTGGATGGATAGAAAAATGTTGTTTAGTGCGAAGGCATGACAATAAAGATACAAAGTATCTTGTGGCTAATGTACAGAGTTACTTGTGGCTAATGTACAGAGTTACCTGTGGCTAATGTACAGAGTTACTTGTGGCTAATGTACAGAGTTACTTGTGGCTAATGTACAGAGTTACTTGTGGCTAATGTACAGAGTTACTTATGGCTAATGTACAGAGTTACTTGTGGCTAATGTACAGAGTTACCTGTGGCTAATGTACAGAGTTACTTGTGGCTAATGTACAGAGTTATCTGTGGCTAATGTACAGAGTTACTTGTGGCTAATGTATAGAGTTACTTAAGGCTAATGTACAGAGTTACCTGTGGCTAATGTACATAGTTACCTGTGGCTAATGTACAGAGTTACCTGTGGCTAATGTACAGAGTTACTTGTGGCTAATGTACAGAGTTACTTATGGCTAATGTACAGAGTTACCTGTGGCTAATGTACAGAGTTACTTGTGGCTAATGTACAGAGTTACTTGTGGCTAATGTACAGAGTTACCTGTGGCTAATGTACAGAGTTACTTGTGGCTAATGTACAGAGTTACCTGTGGCTAATGTACAGAGTTACTTGTGGCAAATGTACAGAGTTACTTGTGGCTAATGTACAGAGTATGTTGTGGCTAATGTACAGAGTTACTTGTGGCTAATGTACAGAGTTACCTGTGGCTAATGTACAGAGTTACTTGTGGCAAATGTACAGAGTTACTTGTGGCTAATGTACAGAGTATGTTGTGGCTAATGTACAGAGTTACTTGTGGCTAATGTACAGAGTTACTTGTGGCTAATGTACAGAGTTATCTGTGGCTAATGTACAGAGTTACCTGTGGCTAATGTACAGAGTTACCTGTGGCTAATGTACAGAGTTACTTGTGGCTAATGTACAGAGTTAATTGTGGCTAATGTACAGAGTTACTTGTTGCTAATGTACAGAGTTACCTGTGGCTAATGTACAGAGTTACCTGTGGCTAATGTACAGAGTTACTTGTGGCAAATGTACAGAGTTACCTGTGGCTAATGTACAGAGTTACTTGTGGCTAATGTACAGAGTTACCTGTGGCTAATGTACAGAGTTACCTGTGGCTAATGTACAGAGTATGTTGTGGCTAATGTACAGAGTTACTTGTGGCTAATGTACAGAGTTACTTGTGGCTAATGTACAGAGTTACCTGTGGCTAATGTACAGAGTTACCTGTGGCTAATGTACAGAGTATGTTGTGGCTAATGTACAGAGTTACTTGTGGCTAATGTACAGAGTTACTTGTGGCTAATGTACAGAGTTACCTGTGGCTAATGTACAGAGTTACCTGTGGCTAATGTACAGAGTTACCTGTGGCTAATGTACAGAGTTACTTGTGGCTAATGTACAGAGTTACTTGTGGCTAATGTACAGAGTATGTTGTGGCTAATGTACAGAGTTACTTGTGGCTAATGTACAGAGTTACCTGTGGCTAATGTACAGAGTATGTTGTGGCTAATGTACAGAGTTACTTGTGGCTAATGTACAGAGTTACTTGTGGCTAATGTACAGAGTTACCTGTGGCTAATGTACAGAGTATGTTGTGGCTAATGTACAGAGTTACTTGTGGCTAATGTACAGAGTTACCTGTGGCTAATGTACAGAGTTACTTGTGGCTAATGTACAGAGTTACTTGTGGCTAATGTACAGAGTTACCTGTGGCTAATGTACAGAGTTACCTGTGGCTAATGTACAGAGTTACCTGTGGCTAATGTACAGAGTTACTTGTGGCTAATGTACAGAGTTACTTGTGGCTAATGTACAGAGTATGTTGTGGCTAATGTACAGAGTTACCTGTGGCTAATGTACAGAGTTACTTGTGGCAAATGTACAGAGTTACCTGTGGCTAATGTACAGAGTATGTTGTGGCTAATGTACAGAGTTACTTGTGGCTAATGTACAGAGTTACTTGTGGCTAATGTACAGAGTTACCTGTGGCTAATGTACAGAGTTACCTGTGGCTAATGTACAGAGTTACTTATGGCTAATGTACAGAGTTACCTGTGGTTAATGTACAGAGTTACTTGTGGCTAATGTACAGAGTTACTTGTGGCTAATGTACAGAGTTACCTGTGGCTAATGTACAGAGTTACCTGTGGCTAATGTACAGAGTTACCTGTGGCTAATGTACAGAGTTACTTGTGGCTAATGTACAGAGTTACTTGTGGCTAATGTACAGAGTATGTTGTGGCTAATGTACAGAGTTACTTGTGGCTAATGTACAGAGTTACCTGTGGCTAATGTACAGAGTTACCTGTGGCTAATGTACAGAGTTACCTGTGGCTAATGTACAGAGTTACCTGTGGCTAATGTACAGAGTTACTTATGGCTAATGTACAGAGTTACTTGTGGCTAATGTACAGAGTATGTTGTGGCTAATGTACAGAGTTACTTGTGGCTAATGTACAGAGTTACCTGTGGCTAATGTACAGAGTTACCTGTGGCTAATGTACAGAGTTACCTGTGGCTAATGTACAGAGTTACTTGTGGCTAATGTACTGAGTATGTTGTGGCTAATGTACAGAGTTACCTGTGGCTAATGTACAGAGTTACTTGTGGCTAATGTACAGAGTTACCTGTGGCTAATGTACAGAGTTACTTGTGGCTAATGTACTGAGTATGTTGTGGCTAATGTACAGAGTTACCTGTGGCTAATGTACAGAGTTACCTGTGGCTAATGTACAGAGTTACCTGTGGCTAATGTACAGAGTTACCTGTGGCTAATGTACAGAGTTACTTGTGGCTAATGTACTGAGTATGTTGTGGCTAATGTACAGAGTTACCTGTGGCTAATGTACAGAGTTACTTGTGGCTAATGTACAGAGTTACCTGTGGCTAATGTACAGAGTTACTTGTGGCTAATGTACAGAGTTACTTAAGGCTAATGTACAGAGTTACCTGTGGCTAATGTACAGAGTTACCTGTGGCTAATGTACAGAGTTACTTGTGGCTAATGTACAGAGTTACTTGTGGCTAATGTACAGAGTTACTTGTGGCTAATGTACAGAGTTACTTGTGGCTAATGTACAGAGTTACTTGTGGCTAATGTACAGGGTTACTTGTGGCTAATGTACAGAGTTACTTGTGGCTAATGTACAGAGTTACTTGTGGCTAATGTACAGAGTTACTTGTGGCTAATGTACAGAGTTACTTGTGGCTAATGTACAGAGTTACTTGTGGCTAATGTACATAATTACTTGTGGCTAATGTACAGAGTTACTTGTGGCTAATGTACAGAGTTACCTGTGGCTAATGTACAGAGTTACCTGTGGCTAATGTACAGAGTTACCTGTGGCTAATGTACAGAGTTACCTGTGGCTAATGTACAGAGTTACTTGTGGCTAATGTACAGAGTTACTTGTGGCTAATGTACAGAGTTACTTGTGGCTAATGTACAGAGTTACTTGTGGCTAATGTACAGAGTTACTTGTGGCTAATGTACAGAGTTAC
>OZ038314.1:16215127-16457627 GCA_964035775.1 Osedax frankpressi | reverse complement strand
AGATATTGAGAGGAGATATTGAGAGGAGATATTGAGAGGAGATATTGAGAGGAGATATTGAGAGGAGATATTGAGAGGAGATATTGAGAGGAGATATTGAGAGGAGATATTGAGAGGAGATATTGAGAGGAGATATTGAGAGGAGATATTGAGAGGAGATATTGAGAGGAGATATTGAGAGGAGATATTGAGAGGAGATATTGAGAGGAGATATTGAGAGGAGATATTGAGAGGAGATATTGAGAGGAGATATTGAGAGGAGATATTGAGAGGAGATATTGAGAGGAGATATTGAGAGGAGATATTGAGAGGAGATATTGAGAGGAGATATTGAGAGGAGATATTGAGAGGAGATATTGAGAGGAGATATTGAGAGGAGATATTGAGAGGAGATATTGAGAGGAGATATTGAGAGGAGATATTGAGAGGAGATATTGAGAGGAGATATTGAGAGGAGATATTGAGAGGAGATATTGAGAGGAGATATTGAGAGGAGATATTGAGAGGAGATATTGAGAGGAGATATTGAGAGGAGATATTGAGAGGAGATATTGAGAGGAGATATTGAGAGGAGATATTGAGAGGAGATATTGAGAGGAGATATTGAGAGGAGATATTGAGAGGAGATATTGAGAGGAGATATTGAGAGGAGATATTGAGAGGAGATGTTGAGAGGAGATATTGAGAGGAGATATTGAGAGGAGATATTGAGGAGTAGAGGCAGAGTTAAAATTTGAGAAGTAAAATATAAGATAACCAAATAAAATAATAAATTATATAATAGATATGGACACGATTAGGTGATGGTTAGGCGACTAAATAGCAATACCGATATCGAGGTTAAAGTTGATACGAATATATTTCATAATGAATAGTTAATAACAATGCATAAAGAATAATGCTGCAATAAATTACGTAATGGATATGAAGAATTTATGAAATAATATGAAGAATCTTCTTTACGTTATTATTTTGTGACTGGACACAAATTGTTATGATCAGTGGTCCGCTGACCAATATAATGTAATATCAAATATTATGCCATTACCACATCGGCTATGCAATGGACGATTATTAATAATGCATTCTAGGCCAAAGTACAACGGCAATAATGGACTACAAATGATAATGATTTGAATATGATGCATGAGTGAGTGCTTGAATAGTGTTAAGTGAGTGAGTGAGTGAGTGAGTGAGTGATTGAATGCGTACGGGAATGGGTAAGTGTGTGAAGAGTAAGTGAGTGAGTGAGTGAGTGAGTGAGCGAGTGAGTGATTTAGTGAGTGAGTGGGTGAGTGAGTGAGTGAGTGAGTAGTGGTTAGTGAGTTAGTGAATAAGTGAGTGAGTGAGTGTGTGTGTGTGTATATGTTTATTCATATACACACATGAGTGAGTGAGTAAGTGAGTGGTTAGTAAGTTAGTGAGTGAATGGTTAGGTGTGTGAGTAAGTTAGTGAGTGAGTGAGTGAGTAAGTAAGTGAGTGAGTAAGTGAGTGAGCGAGCTAGTTAATGAATGAGTGAGTAAGTGATTTAGTGAGTGAGTGAGTGAGTGGGTGAGTGAGTGGGTGAGTGAGTGCGTTAATGAGATAGTGCGTAAGTAGGTCAGTGGGCGTATGCGAAGATACTATGTACCATAAAGTTTGTACATACATATTATATAGTCTGAATTCAATTATAATATAATAATAGGATAATCAATATATAATAAATACATACAGTATGCTATGATAATTCTATATAGAACATACATAATATAGGTTAAAGTACACGCATATAAGTAAACACATGAGAATGAATACGAGAACAATTGTTAGTACTAGTAGGAGTAGAAGTATGAATACAAATACTACTCTATCTTACTAAATGTTTTGCTAGTAGTATTAAACAGTTTCAATTATGTAATTCTTGATCTATTCCACTTATCGATAACTATTAATAACTATTAATAACTATTAATAACTATTAATAACTATTAATAATTATTAATAACTATTAATAACTATTAATAACTATTAATAACTATTGATAACTATTGATAACTATTAATAACTATTGATAACTATTAATAACTATTAATAACTATTAATAACTATTAATAACTATTAATAACTATTAATAACTATTAATAACTATTAATAACTATTAATAACTATAAATAACTATTAATAACTATTAATAACTATTAATAACTATTAATAACTATTAATAACTATTAATAACTATTAATAACTATTAATAACTATTAATAACTATCGCATCCTGTAACTGAAATCATAACTCAGGATAAAAATCATAACTCAATGGCCAAACATTCTCAATAACAAACAGAAATACATTAATAAATACGCCGACTTCGTAGTCCATCTAGGCATTGTCCTCGGATCACTATTACGCATCTATTTATCAGATACTAAACACTTAGTAAATAATATAATATTAATTATTAACTATTTTATATAAGCTGACGATAAACAGTTCTATATTAACTATTAAAACTATCTCAGCATCAAACAACTAATTTAATACTTGAAAATAACTAAAATAACTTTCTTACTTTCTGACTTATGGAATAGCCTACCACCGAAATTACAATTACAATCTCATCTTACAAGACTAACTACTCAACAGTACACCTGACATAATGCAATGCAATTTCCGCTACAAATTATTGACTAATTGCTATTCACTCACCCTGCATTTATAAATATAATGTTCCAACCCATTACCATGCCTTCATAACCTTGTTCGCCCGCACAATACCCTCCTTTCTTCTATTGTTCTTACTTTATTATACATCAATCCCGGTGCCTACTTATTCCCATTACATTTACTTTCGACGATATTGAATAACTTACTTATGTGTTCTTAATCGATATTTAATGTTTTACATGTTTTATTATTACAAAATAATTGATAGCAAATTTGCTTAGAAATATGTTACTAAATAATAAATAATAAAACACATACACACATATAAACACATAAATAACCACACATATATATATGCATATATATATGCATCTATATATATATATATATATATATATATATACGGTAGATAATCTACTTTCTAATATGGTAGGAATAATATCATTATTAAGCATATCTCTGATATAATATCGTAAAACTAATTTCTACCTAAGGCACGTAATGCCCTGGACGTGAATTAGATTGATTGACAATAATGTAATGTATTTGGTATAATAACTAAAAACATCCAAATGATAAAAATGATAAGATACTCTTATAATTATTATATATATTAATAATAATTATAACTCCATCTGAATAAAAGAGAATTTCTATAAATTGACGTGTTAATATTATTTGAATATTAATTTATATTATGACAAAGTTTGTACCCAATCCGCGATGAATATTATATAACAATAGTTATAATTGACCAGAAATATATTGTATAGAATTATATAAAGCATAGTACGAAAAATCATGTCCTTGAATTGTGCGTTATAATAATTACGTTATGATATTCGATATAATAACAGTAAAGAGATGCAATTATTTTTCTGATTAGCTGATATTCATAAAATAACTAATATTGTACAGTACCATGCAAACCTTGACATAATAAAAGTATACGTTAGATATATATATATATATATATATATAAATATTTATATATATATATATATCTACAATTTGTAATTTCGCAACTTTAATAGCATCTTTAATTTAAAAGTATACAAAATTTGTAAATATATTTATTGAATAATATATGCATATATTACGTAATATCTCATATATCTAGAGCATATAGTTAATGGTTAATAATTAATAGAATTCTTTAACACTTTCTTGTTGACGGTATTTTATTAAATTACATCAACTTTCGATATATTGTATTGTATTGTTATATAACATGCCTACTTAATAACAAAACAACAATATAACTCTACAGAATAAACTAAAATAGCTATTCTATAGGAATAGTGTAGCCAAGTTATAGTAGTGTAGTGGGTAGTGTAGTCACCAGTGTAGTATGTAGTGTAGTTAGCAGTGTAGTATGTAGTGTAGTTAGCAGTGTAATGGGTTGTGGCGAGTAGTGTGGTGAGTAGTATATTCAGTAGTGTAGTGGGTAATATAGTGTGTAATGTAGTGTGTAGTGTAGTGTGTAATGTAGTGTGTAGTGTAGTGGGTAATGTAGTGGGTAGTGTAGTCGGTAGTGTAGTAGGTAGTGTAGTAGGTAGTGTAGTCAGTAGTGTAGTGGGTAATGTAGTGGGTAGTGTGGTGGGTAGTGTGGTGGGTAGTGTGGTGGGTAGTGTAGTGGGTAGTGTAGTAGGTAGTGTAGTAGGTAGTGTAGTAGGTAGTGTAGTAGGTAGTGCAGTAGGTAGTTTAGTAGGTATTGTAGTGGGTAATGTAGTTAGCAGTGTAGTGTGTAGTGTCAATATATAACTAATAGCAGTAAGGTTTCTACATCATTTATAACTATTTTAGTAGTAACACCAACCCCTCACCCCAAATCCCACCTCACTCTCAACTCCACTTTTAACTCATTATCTTACCATTCACTCCAAACCCTACTCCTCACTCTAAACCCTACCATTCATTCCGAACCCTACTCCTCACTCCAAACTCTACCTCCTACTCCAAAACCTACCATTCACTCCACCCATACAAAACAAACTCACAGTAATTAGTATAATGTATTATGAACACTGTTCATATCCAACACAGAATATTTTTAAGAGCACAATCTTTATAAGAAACTGAGTAATCAAGATATCTCCTTTTCCCCTTGCCTACTACCAGACTATCATTATCTCTCACCTTTCCATTTCTTTCTCCATAGTATTCTACCCTACTTTCCCTATCCCTTACACTCCTCCCATACTCTTCACTATCTAACTCAAACACTCTTCCCTATCGCACTAATACACTCCCACTATTTCACTCGCTCTGATGTTATCGTATGCCCCACTATTATATGCCCCACTATCATATGCCCGACTAACTTATGCCCCACTATCGTATGCCCCACTATTATATGCCCCATTTTTGTATTCAGCCACTCTACTCTCTTAGCTATGCCGTAGTAATAGTCAATATATCGATGCGTGTAACCGAGGCTGAGATGGGTGGTGAGATATAGCTTACTCCTAATACTGGACAGTGTACAATGTACTCGGTACACTATATAGGGTAAACTGTACGAGTAATAACGGTTACACACGGACGGAGGAGGAGGAGGAGGAGGAGGAGGAGGAGGAGGAGGAGGAGGAGGAGGAGGAGGAGGAGGAGGAGGAGGAGGAGGAGGAGGAGGAGGAGGAGGAGGAGGAGGAGGAGGAGGAGGAGGAGGAGGAGGAGGAGGAGGAGGAGGAGGAGGAGGAGGAGGAGGAGGAGGAGGAGGAGGAGGAGGAGGAGGAGGAGGAGGAGGAGGAGGAGGAGGAGGAGGAGGAGGAGGAGGAGGAGGAGGAGGAGGAGGAGGAGGAGGAGGAGGAGGAGGAGGAGGGGGAGGGGGAGGGGGAGGGGAAGGAGAGGGGGAGGGGAAGGAGAGGGGAAGGGGAAGGGGAGGGGATGAGGGAGGTGGATGATGAGGTGGAGGAGGAGGCGGATGCGGAGGGGAAGGGGAAGGGGAAGGGGAAGGGGAAGGGGAAGGGGAAGGGGAAGGGGAAGGGGAAGGGGAAGGGGAAGGGGAAGGGGAAGGGGAAGGGGAAGGGGAAGGGGAAGGGGAAGGGGAAGGGGAAGGGGAAGGGGAAGGGGAAGGGGAAGGGGAAGGGGAAGGGGAAGGGGAAGGGGAAGGGGAAGGGGAAGGGGAAGGGGAAGGGGAAGGGGAAGGGGAAGGGGAAGGGGAAGGGGAAGGGGAAGGGGAAGGGGAAGGGGAAGGGGAAGGGGAAGGGGAAGGGGAAGGGGAAGGGGAAGGGGAAGGGGAAGGATGCGGAGGAGGAGGAGGAGGAGGAGGAGGAGGAGGAGGAGGAGGAGGAGGAGGAGGAGGAGGAGGAGGAGGAGGAGGAGGAGGAGGAGGAGGAGGAGGAGGAGGAGGAGGAGGAGGAGGAGGAGGAGGAGGAGGAGGATGAGGAGGAGGAGGAGGATGAGGAGGAAGAAGGGAGGGGGAGGGGAGGGGAATGTGGATGATGAGGAGGAGGAGGAGGAGGAGGATGAGGAGGAGGAGGAGGAGGAGGAGGAGGAGGAGGAGGAGGAGGAGGAGGAGGAGGAGGAGGAGGAGGAGGAGGAGGAGGAGGAGGAGGAGGAGGAGGAGGAGGAGGAGGAGGAGGAGGAGGAGGAGGAGGAGGAGGAGGAGGAGGAGGAGGAGGAGGAGGTAGGAGGAGGAGGAGGAGGAGGAGGAGGAGGAGGAGGAGGAGGAGGAGGAGGAGGAGGAGGAGGAGGAGGAGGAGGAGGAGGAGGAGGAGGAGGAGGAGGAGGAGGAGGAGGAGGAGGAGGAGGAGGAGGAGGAGGAGGAGGAGGAGGAGGAGGAGGAGGAGGGAGGAGGAGGAGGAGGAGGAGGAGGAGGAGGAGGAGGAGGAGGAGGAGGAGGAGGAGGAGGAGGAGGAGGAGGAGGAGGAGGAGGAGGAGGAGGAGGAGGAGGAGGAGGAGGAGGAGGAGGAGGAGGAGGAGGAGGAGGAGGAGGAGGAGGAGGAGGGGGAGGAGGAGGGGGGAGGAGGAGGAGGAGGAGGGAGGAGGGAGGAGGAGGAGGAGGAGGAGGAGGAGGAGGAGGAGGAGGAGGAGGAGGAGGAGGAGGAGGAGGAGGAGGAGGAGGAGGAGGAGGAGGAGGAGGAGATGGGAGGGATATTAGAATATTTCATTGCTTAATTAATATGCACTCAACAATTTAAAGATAACTCAGAATATCACTATTATTATAATACAAAATTAGAAGCACGGATGTTGTCATTGTTGCTAATTCCTACTTAGAATCATTTGTTATGATACGTAGATCAAATCTGTTGTGGTTGATATAGTAATATTAACTTCTAGAGTTCCGAGATTAATATCGATTTGTAGTTGTTCATCTTCAGTTGGAGTCTTCGCTGGTTCCGGAATTTTTGGTTCTTCTTCCGGTTCTTTGACTTGTTTTCCCATGTCGAAATATGGGCGTGTCGGGATACTAGGCGTGTCGGGATACTAGGTGGGTCGGGATACTAGGTGGGTCGGGATACTAGGTGGGTCGGGATACTAGGTGGGTCGGTACTAGGTGGTTCTAGTGAGTACTCGGATTCCGAGGCTTCTAAAGGCTATTGGCAAGGGATTTATAGAATTTGCGAGATAATTGTCGAACAGACCGACTGTAAACCGGAAGTCGATTCAGAATCGTCCAAACGTGGAGAATCAACAGGTATTCTAACGGAACAGGACAGCGATTTTGGCAGAATGGTCAGTACAATATTATTATTACGACGGCGAAAGATTTTCCGGAGGGCAGAATTGAACTGTAGATTTAGGAGATAAAAAGAAATGGAGTTATAGGAACTCGCATATCGCGTATGCGTGCGTCGGTGGAGGGCGTAATAATGCAGCGCGCGTGATTACGCAGATGTGTGCGTCGTAGCTAGAGATGTAACGGTAACCTTCGTCTGGGTGTTAATATTCGGATTCTAGGTTTGGAGTTAGTGGCGTGCGCTAGATAACAGGTAGATAACGAGTAAAGGTGCATATGCCTTAATGAAAATACCGTATCCATTGTGTTCGCCAACAATATACCTAGTTGTATGCAACGTCTAGGAAAAGTTAAACCAAAATACGAGTTAGTAACTGATGATATAATATATATAATAATTTTAATAATAATAATAATAATACATGTAATAATAATAATAATAATATTAATTAAATCATTTAGCGTAATGTATATGTATATATTAATATATTAATTATTATATTATATAGTAATAACAAAGTAGTATCGTTTTTTTAAATCTCGGAAATTATATAAATATAAATCTGATGTTTACGTAACAATATGCACATAGACACCTTATTCAAATATCTCAATGTATATTTATAATTTCCACGTTATAACTGCAGGAACGATAACATAATGAGGACATCGATTATGTAACTGTCGGGCGCTACTCTAAAAAAAAGAAGTGTCGTGGGAAAACAAGCAGTACAAACTCTCCATCTCGGTACGGTAGGTTTCATTCTCATGAATATACTATATTATATTAATATAAATGATAAATATTGCTCACTGAACGCTGTACAGTGTACAGTGTACAGTGTACAGTGTACAGTGTACAGTGTACAGTGTACTATAAATACAAATATATAACTATATGGTGAAGTAAGAACGTCATCAACGCGTATATTAAACTATATGTTGTATGTTAAACTATATGTTGCGTAACAATTGTGCGAGAAAATGACGTATTAACAGAAACAATGAAGCGTGACGTCATATTTAGACGAGCAATTATAAAAACAAGGTGCCATGTTGAGTTACGGAGCATTAATTATAGATGGAATAGATAGATCGTGAATATATGGTATCCGAATAACAACGTATCTATATGATAGGATATGCTATTGTGAGTGTAAAGTAAACGATATAATATGTGATATGATACGATACGATATTAAATGTGATACGATACGATACGATACGATACGATACGATACGATACGATACGATACGATACGATACGATACGATACGATACGATACGATACGATACGATACGATACGATACGATACGATACGATACGATACGATACGATACGATACGATACGATACGATACGATACGATACGATACGATACGATACGATACGATACGATACGATACGATATGATACGATACGATATTATACTATACTATACTATAATATACTATAGTATACTATACTATACTATAATATACTATAGTATACTATATTATACTATACTATACTATAATATACTATAGTATACTATACTATACTATACTATACTATACTATACTATAATATACTATAGTATACTATACTATAGTATACTATATTATACTATACTATACTATAATATACTATAGTATACTATACTATACTATACTATACTATAATATACTATAGTATACTATACTATAGTATACTATATTATACTATACTATACTATACTATACTATACTATACTATACTATACTATTATATGCTATATTATACTATATTATATTATACTATACTCTATTATACTATACTATACTGTACTGTACTATACTATACTATACTATACTATACTATACTATACTATACTGTACTATACTATACTATACTATATTATACTATACTATATTATACTATACTATACTATACTATAATATACTATACTATATTATACTATACTATACTATACTATACTATACTATAAAAAAATATTATATTAATTGATATGCTCCTATATGATATGCTCTTATATGTTATAGTAGAGTAGAACGGAGCCTGTAGAGGTGTAGTTGTTATGTAGTTGTTATGTAGTAAACTCACATCTCCCGTTATTTTCAAGTAAATGCATGTCATCCAGTATACCCAAGTGCATTAGAGAATAGTGAAGCGTCGACTATAGTCGATTAAATATGCATGCGAAATCTAGTCCAAAGTGCAGCTGATAATATGTAGACTACATTGTAGACTCTACAATGTAGACTACATCATAAAGTATGTTGTAGAGTACGTTGTAGAGTATGTTGTAGAGTACGTTGTAGAGTATGTTGTAGAGTATGTTGTATAGTACGTTGTAGAGTATGCTGTAGAGTACGTTGTAGAGTACGTTGTAGAGTATGTTGGAGTATTTGTAGTGGGGATAGACGTGTTGGCAATGGAAAGGGATGTGAGATGCATGGGAATACGAAGACGGAGATCGAGAATGAGTTTGAGGGGAAATGGAGATCGAGTGTGGGGGGAAGTGGGTTTTGGAGGTGTTTGCGAAGAGAGGATGAGGGGAAGGGTATATGTGGTAGTTGGATGGAAGATTAAAGGATGGAGAAAGTAAAGATAGAGAGAAAGAAAAAGAGGGTGATAAAGAGGGAAATATAGTTTTAGTAAGATACATTTAGTGTATCTTGTTGTTGTTTAACACACTGAAACAGATGTAAACAATAGCTCATCAATAAGCATAACAAACAATAACAATGGGTCAGAAACGTAATTATTCAGCGTGTATAAATTTGTGTTGATGTGTATTTCACAACATTTGTGAGAGCGATTAGCTCGAGGTTTATGTGCGTGTGTGTGCGTGCGTGTGCGTGCATGTGTGTGCGTTTGTGTACGCGTGTGTATGAAGAATTTAGTATACACAAAGAATTTAACATATAGATAAATGTTCTACAATGTATTAATTAATCAAAATGAACAATAAAGTAAAATATAAAATATAGGGAAGGTGAATATTCTCATCTAAATAGGAACTTTTTAGCCTGCATTTAAACATATTAATGGTAACGGTGGGGAATAATAGTTTGGGTTTGGGAAGCTGGATCCATTTGTTTGGAGGCAGGTAGCGACAACTTTTGTAACCAACCGAATTTAATGGCATTGGAGTTAATGAGATGGTTATGAGGTTAGAAGATCGTAGTCGGCAATTTGTCTTCATATTTAGTACTTGTCTTAAGTTGTCTGGTTAGTCGTAAGGGTTTTCTTTAATATAGTTAGTAGTTTATAGTCGATGGATTTAGCATTTGTCATCCAGTTTAGTCGTAATCGCAAGTCCGTAATGTTTGTAGTCATATTTTTTGAGTTTTTAAATTAGTCCGATACTTATATTAAATATTGCGTTAAGTCTTTTGAGTGTAGTATTAGTCTGTCCAGTGAGTAAAGTATTGCAATAGTTTAGTCGAGATAGTATTATCGAACGTGTAAGTAAAGTGGCAGTGTTTATCATTTATGTAAGGTCGGAGTTTATATAGGTTGTATAAATTGTTAGTGGTCTGTTTCAGTGAGAGAATGTGTTGGTCAAAGTTTATTTTTTTGTTAAATTTGACTCCAAGATTCATGAAAATCTTTGGGAATGCGGGTTCTGTATTTATTTTAGGAGTGGATATTATGGTATTTTTTTGATGTCTTCTGTTTCAGTAGAGTTTAGTAGAAAGTCAGTGTGTATACGTGTGTATACCGGTGTGTACGAGTGTGTGCGTGTATGTACGCGTGTGTGTACGTGCGATACTTCGTCTTGCGTTTGGTGTATTGTTGGAGTTGGTTAGGAAGTGTTGAGTGGTTCTGAGATAGAGGCGAGCGTTTGCATATGGGGAAGGTATAGTGCAGGGATAGCTACAATCAATGCTGAAAACTATTTGGTAAACATGATAGTAAATATTATAGTAAATAATATAGTTAATAATATAGTAAATATTATAGTAAATAATATAGTTAATAATATAGTAAATATTATAGTAAATAATATAGTTAATAATATAGTAAATATTATAGTAAATAATATAGTTAATAATATAGTAAATACTATAGTAAATAATATAGTTAATAATATAGTAAATACTATAGTAAATAATATAGTTAATAATATAGTAAATACTATAGTAAATAATATAGTTAATAATATAGTAAATACTATAGTAAATACTATAGTAAATACTATTATAAATACTATAGCAAATACTATAGTAAATGCTTTAGTAAATACTTTAGTAAATACTTTAGTAAATACTATAGTAAATACTTTAGTAAATATTATAGTTAATAATATAGTAAATACTATAGTAAATACTTTAGTAAATACTTTAGTAAATACTATAGTAAATACTATAGTAAATAATTTAGTAAATATTATAGTTAATAATATAGTAAATAATATAGTAAATAATATAGTAAATACTATTATAAATACTATAGTAAATACTATAGTAAATAATATAGTAAATACTTTATTAAATACTATAATAAATACTATAGTAAATACTTTAGTAAATACTTTAATAAATACTTTAGTAAATACTATAGTAAATAATATAGTAAATACTATAGAAAATACTTTAGTAGATACTTTAATAAATACTATAGTAAATACTATAGTAAATACTATAGTAAATAATATAGAAAATACTTTAGTAGATACTTTAATAAATACTATAGTAAATACTATAGTAAACACTATAGTAATTACTATAGTAAATAATATAGTAAATACTATAGTAAATACTATACAAAATACTATAGTAAATACTCTAGTAAATACTATAGAAAATACTTTAGTAGATACTTTAATAAATACTATAGTAAATACTATAGTAAATAATATAGAAAATACTTTAGTAGATACTTTAATAAATACTATAGTAAATACTATAGTAAATACTATAGTAAATACTATAGTAAATATTATAGTAAATACTATAGTAAATAATATAGTAAATACTATAGTTAATAATATAGTAAATACTATAGTAAATAATATAGTTAATAATATAGTAAATACTATAGTAAATACTATAGTAAATACTATTATAAATACTATAGTAAATACTATAGAAAATACTTTAGTAGATACTTTAATAAATACTATAGTAAATACTATAGTAAATACTATAGTAAATGATATAGTAAATACTATAGTAAATACTCTAGTAAATACTATAGAAAATACTATAGTAGATACTTTAATAAATACTATAGTAAATAATATAGTAAATACTATAGTAAATAATATAGTAAATACTATAGTAAATAATATAGTAAATACTATAGTAAATAATATAGTAAATACTATAGTAAATAATATAGTAAATACTTTAGTAGATACTTTAATAAATACTATAGTAAATACTATAGTAAATACTATAGTAAATGATATAGTAAATACTATAGTAAATACTCTAGTAAATACTATAGAAAATACTATAGTAGATACTTTAATAAATACTATAGTAAATACTATAGTAAATACTATAGTAAATGATATAGTAAATACTATAGTAAATACTATATTAAATACTCTAGTAAATACTATAGAAAATACTTTAGTAGATACTTTAATAAATACTATAGTAAATACTATAGTAAATAATATAGTAAATACTATAGTAAATATTATAGTAAATACTCTAGTAAATACTCTAGTAAATACTCTAGTAAATACTATAGAAAATACTTTAGTAGATACTTTAATAAATACTATAGTAAATACTATAGTAAATAATATAGTAAATACTATAGTAAATACTCTAGTAAATACTATAGAAAATACTTTAGTAGATACTTTAATAAATAATATAGTAAATACTATAGTAAATAATATAGTAAATACTATAGTAAATACTATAGTAAATACTATAGTAAATACTATAGTAAATACTATAGTAATATAGTAAATACTATAGTAAATAATATAGTAAATACTATAGTAAATACTCTAGTAAATACTCTAGTAAATACTATAGAAAATACTTTAGTAAATACTTTAATAAATACTTTAATAAATACTTTAGTAAATACTATAGTAAATACTATAGCTAATTCTATAGTACATACTATAGAGCATTTATTAGAAGTTGCAAGGAAAACGAGTAAGATAATATGTTCAGATGGGTAATGTTATGGTAATAGTTAGATAACTCGTTTAAGGACGCTTTGTAGGCAGTTACTCCAATGCTAGATAAGCTAACAGGATGACGCTAATCTACCGCGTAATAAAACAGTCGATATAGCCGACGACCGCGTCATAGCTATGTCGTAATATTGAGGAAGGAGGTTCTGGACTCGATCGATTGCGTAATCATAGAGGCGCCGCGCTTTCCGCATATCCAGTGTACAATTAGACGAGTTCTATATAATAAATAAAATAACCGGACATTTAAAAAACCCATACGTTAAAGTATCAACGATTGACCACCAATGACATTTAAATTGAGTTATTATGCATAGATAGATATATTACATATATATATATATATATATATATATATTACATATATATATATATATATATATATATATATATATATATATATATATATATATTACATATATATATATATATATATATATATATATATGTAATATATGAAGGACTAAAGTAAAGGACTAAAGTGAACAACTAAAGTGAAGGACTAAAGTGAATAACTATAGTCAAGATCTAAAGTAAGATCTAAAGTGAAGGACTAAAGTGAAGGACTAAAGTGAATAACTATAGTCAAGATATAAAGTAAGATCTAAAGTGAAGGACTAAAGTGAAGGACTAAAGTGAAGAACTAAAGTAAGATCTAAAGTGAAGGACTAAAGTGAAGGACTAAAGTGAAGGACTAAAGTGAAGGACTAAAGTGAAGAACTAAAGTAAGATCTAAAGTGAAGGACTAAAGTGAAGGACTAAAGTGAAGAACTAAAGTGAAGGACTAAAGTGAATAACTATAGTCAAGATCTAAAGTAAGATCTAAAGTGAAGGACTAAAGTGAAGGACTAAAGTGAAGAACTAAAGTGAAGGACTAAAGTGAAGAACTAAAGTGAACAACTAAAGTGAAGGACTAAAGTGAATAACTATAGTCAAGATCTAAAGTAAGATCTAAAGTGAAGGACTAAAGTGAAGGACTAAAGTGAAGGACTAAAGTGAAGGACTAAAGTGAAGGACTAAAGTGAATAACTATAGTCAAGATCTAAAGTAAGATCTAAAGTGAAGGACTAAAGTGAAGGACTAAAGTGAAGGACTAAAGTGAACAACTAAAGTGAACAACTAAAGTGAAGGACTAAAGTGAATAACTATAGTCAAGATCTAAAGTAAGATCTAAAGTGAAGGACTAAAGTGAAGGACTAAAGTGAAGAACTAAAGTAAGATCTAAAGTGAAGGACTAAAGTGAAGGACTAAAGTGAAGGACTAAAGTGAAGAACTAAAGTAAGATCTAAAGTGAAGGACTAAAGTGAAGGACTAAAGTCAAGATCTAAAGTAAGATCTAAAGTGAAGGACTAAAGTGAAGAACTAAAGTGAAGGACTAAAGTGAAGAACTAAAGTGAAGGACTAAAGTGAAGGACTAAAGTGAAGGACTAAAGTAAGATCTAAAGTGAAGGACTAAAGTGAAGGACTAAAGTGAAGGACTAAAGTGAAGGACTAAAGTAAAGGACTAAAGTGAAGGACTAAAGTGAAGGACTAAAGTGAAGGACTAAAGTGAAGGACTAAAGTGAAGATATAAAGTAAGATCTAAAGTGGAGCGCTAAAGTGAAGAACTAAAGTCAAGAGAGAAAGTAAATATATAAAGTTAAGCACTAAATAAAAAAAGCTAAAATGAAAAGAATAAGTTGAGATTAATAAAGAAGATATATAAATTAATTAGTCAATGTCAATAATATAAGAAAATATGGATTATTTAAAATTTCCTAGCAGAAATTCGTATTATAATTTCATGTACCATGAGAAATATCATTATTAATATTGTTATTCATCTGCCAATACTGTAATGTATACTTGTGGACTAGAAATGTATAGATTGTATACTAGTCCACATTATAATAGGATTGCTCGATAAATCAATATACAATATAAAATAAGCACCATCGATATGTGAAGTGAATTAGTAAAGTTAATATAACACGAATGTAATAAATATATTCTAATTACCTATTAACAATCGATAGGTATGTAATATAGTGTGTATAGTATGTAATATATAGTGTAGTGTGTAGTGTAGTGTAGTGTGTAGTGTAGTGTGTAGTGTAGTGTGTAGTGTAGTGTGTAGTGTAGTGTGTAGTGTAGTGTGTAGTGTAGTGTGTAGTGTAGTGTGTAGTGTAGTGTGTAGTGTAGTGTGTAGTGTAGTGTGTAGTGTAGTGTGTAGTGTAGTGTGTAGTGTAGTGTGTAGTGTAGTGTGTAGTGTAGTGTGTAGTGTAGTGTGTAGTGTAGTGTGTAGTGTAGTGTGTAGTGTAGTGTGTAGTGTAGTGTGTAGTGTAGTGTGTAGTGTAGTGTGTAGTGTAGTGTGTAGTGTAGTGTGTAGTGTAGTGTGTAGTGTAGTGTGTAGTGTAGTGTGTAGTGTAGTGTGTAGTGTAGTGTGTAGTGTAGTGTGTAGTGTAGTGTGTAGTGTAGTGTGTAGTGTAGTGTGTAGTGTAGTGTGTAGTGTAGTGTGTAGTGTAGTGTGTAGTGTAGTGTGTAGTGTAGTGTGTAGTGTAGTGTGTAGTGTAGTGTGTAGTGTAGTGTGTAGTGTAGTGTGTAGTGTAGTGTGTAGTGTAGTGTGTAGTGTAGTGTGTAGTGTAGTGTGTAGTGTAGTGTGTAGTGTAGTGTGTAGTGTAGTGTGTAGTGTAGTGTGTAGTGTAGTGTGTAGTGTAGTGTGTAGTGTAGTGTGTAGTGTAGTGTGTAGTGTAGTGTGTAGTGTAGTGTGTAGTGTAGTGTGTAGTGTAGTGTGTAGTGTAGTGTGTAGTGTAGTGTGTAGTGTAGTGTGTAGTGTAGTGTGTAGTGTAGTGTGTAGTGTAGTGTGTAGTGTAGTGTGTAGTGTAGTGTGTAGTGTAGTGTGTAGTGTAGTGTGTAGTGTAGTGTGTAGTGTAGTGTGTAGTGTAGTGTGTAGTGTAGTGTGTAGTGTAGTGTGTAGTGTAGTGTGTAGTGTAGTGTGTAGTGTAGTGTGTAGTGTAGTGTGTAGTGTAGTGTGTAGTGTAGTGTGTAGTGTAGTGTGTAGTGTAGTGTGTAGTGTAGTGTGTAGTGTAGTGTGTAGTGTAGTGTGTAGTGTAGTGTGTAGTGTAGTGTGTAGTGTAGTGTGTAGTGTAGTGTGTAGTGTAGTGTGTAGTGTAGTGTGTAGTGTAGTGTGTAGTGTGTAGTGTAGTGTAGTGTGTAGTGTAGTGTGTAGTGTAGTGTGTAGTGTAGTGTGTAGTGTAGTGTGTAGTGTAGTGTGTAGTGTAGTGTGTAGTGTAGTGTGTAGTGTAGTGTGTAGTGTAGTGTGTAGTGTAGTGTGTAGTGTAGTGTGTAGTGTAGTGTGTAGTGTAGTGTGTAGTGTAGTGTGTAGTGTAGTGTGTAGTGTAGTGTGTAGTGTAGTGTGTAGTGTAGTGTGTAGTGTAGTGTGTAGTGTAGTGTAGTGTGTAGTGTAGTGTGTAGTGTAGTGTGTAGTGTAGTGTGTAGTGTAGTGTGTAGTGTAGTGTGTAGTGTAGTGTGTAGTGTAGTGTGTAGTGTGTAGTGTAGTGTGTAGTGTAGTGTGTAGTGTAGTGTGTAGTGGAGTGTGTAGTGTAGTGTGTAGTGTAGTGTAGTGTGTAGTGTAGTGTGTAGTGTAGTGTGTAGTGTAGTGTGTAGTGTAGTGTGTAGTGTAGTGTGTAGTGTAGTGTGTAGTGTAGTGTGTAGTGTAGTGTGTAGTGTAGTGTGTAGTGTAGTGTGTAGTGTAGTGTGTAGTGTAGTGTGTAGTGTAGTGTGTAGTGTAGTGTGTAGTGTAGTGTGTAGTGTAGTGTGTAGTGTAGTGTGTAGTGTAGTGTGTAGTGGAGTGTGTAGTGTAGTGTGTAGTGTAGTGTAGTGTGTAGTGTAGTGTGTAGTGGAGTGTGTAGTGTAGTGTGTAGTGTAGTGTAGTGTGTAGTGTAGTGTGTAGTGTAGTGTGTAGTGTAGTGTGTAGTGTAGTGTGTAGTGTAGTGTGTAGTGTAGTGTGTAGTGTAGTGTGTAGTGTAGTGTGTAGTGTAGTGTGTAGTGTAGTGTGTAGTGTAGTGTGTAGTGTAGTGTGTAGTGTAGTGTGTAGTGTAGTGTGTAGTGTAGTGTGTAGTGTAGTGTGTAGTGTAGTGTGTAGTGTAGTGTGTAGTGGAGTGTGTAGTGTAGTGTGTAGTGTAGTGTAGTGTGTAGTGTAGTGTGTAGTGTAGTGTGTAGTGTAGTGTGTAGTGTAGTGTGTAGTGTAGTGTGTAGTGTAGTGTGTAGTGTAGTGTGTAGTGTAGTGTGTAGTGTAGTGTGTAGTGTAGTGTGTAGTGTAGTGTGTAGTGTAGTGTGTAGTGTAGTGTGTAGTGTAGTGTGTAGTGTAGTGTGTAGTGTAGTGTGTAGTGTAGTGTGTAGTGTAGTGTGTAGTGTAGTGTGTAGTGTAGTGTGTAGTGTGTAGTGTAGTGTGTAGTGTAGTGTGTAGTGTAGTGTGTAGTGTAGTGTGTAGTGTAGTGTGTAGTGTAGTGTGTAGTGTAGTGTGTAGTGTAGTGTAGTGTGTAGTGTGTAGTGTAGTGTGTAGTGTAGTGTGTAGTGTAGTGTGTAGTGTAGTGTGTAGTGTAGTGTGTAGTGTAGTGTGTAGTGTAGTGTGTAGTGTAGTGTGTAGTGTAGTGTGTAGTGTAGTGTGTAGTGTAGTGTGTAGTGTAGTGTGTAGTGTAGTGTGTAGTGTAGTGTGTAGTGTAGTGTGTAGTGTAGTGTGTAGTGTAGTGTGTAGTGTAGTGTGTAGTGTAGTGTGTAGTGTAGTGTGTAGTGTAGTGTGTAGTGTAGTGTGTAGTGTAGTGTGTAGTGTAGTGTGTAGTGTAGTGTGTAGTGTAGTGTGTAGTGTAGTGTGTAGTGTAGTGTAGTGTGTAGTGTAGTGTGTAGTGTAGTGTGTAGTGTAGTGTAGTGTGTAGTGTAGTGTGTAGTGTAGTGTGTAGTGTAGTGTGTAGTGTAGTGTGTAGTGTAGTATGTAGTGTAGTGTGTAGTGTAGTGTGTAGTGTAGTGTGTAGTGTAGTGTGTAGTGTAGTGTGTAGTGTAGTGTGTAGTGTAGTGTGTAGTGTAGTGTAGTGTGTAGTGTAGTGTGTAGTGTAGTGTGTAGTGTAGTGTGTAGTGTAGTGTGTAGTGTAGTGTGTAGTGTAGTGTGTAGTGTAGTGTAGTGTGTAGTGTAGTGTGTAGTGTAGTGTGTAGTGTAGTGTGTAGAGTAGTGTGTAGTGTAGTGTGTAGTGTAGTGTGTAGTGTAGTGTGTAGTGTAGTGTAGTGTGTAGTGTAGTGTGTAGTGTAGTATGTAGTGTAGTGTGTAGTGTATTGTGTAGTGTAGTGTGTAGTGTAGTGTGTAGTGTAGTGTGTAGTGTAGTGTAGTGTGTAGTGTAGTGTGTAGTGTAGTGTGTAGTGTAGTGTGTAGTGTAGTGTGTAGTGTAGTGTAGTGTAGTGTAGTGTGTAGTGTGTAGTGTAGTGTGTAGTGTAGTGTGTAGTGTAGTGTAGTATAGTGTGTAGTGTAGTGTGTAGTATAGTATGTAGTGTAGTGTGTAGTATAGTGTGTAGTATAGTGTGTAGTGTGTAGTGTAGTGTAGTGTATTGCAGTGTGTTGTGTGTTGTGTAGTGTAGTGTGTAGTATAGTTTAGTGTAGTGTGTAGTGTGTAGTGTAGTGTAGTGTAGTGTAGTGTGTAGTGTAGTGTGTAGTGTGTAGTGTTGTATGTAGTGTTGTGTGTAGTGTGGTGTAGTATGTAGTGTAGTGTAGTGTGCAGTGTTTAGAGTAGTATAGTATAGTGTATTGTAGTGTAGTGTAGTGGGTAGTGTAGTATGTAGTGTGTAGTGTAGTGTAGTGTATAGTGTAGTGTAGTGTAGTGTAGTGTAGTGTAGTGTAGTGTAGTGTAGTGTAGTGTAGTGTGTAGTGTAGTAGTGTAGTAGTGTAGTGTAGTAGTGTAGTAGTGTAGTGTAGTGTAGTGTAGTGTAGTGTAGTGTAGTGTAGTATAGTGTAGTGTAGTGTAGTGTAGTGTAGTGTGTAAAGTAGTGTAGTGTAGTGTGTAGTGTAGTGTAGTGTAGTGTAGTGTAATGTAGTGTAGTGTAATGTGTAGTGTAGTGTAGTGTGTAGTGTGTAATGTAGTTTAGTATAGTGTGTAGTGTAGTGTAGTGTGTAGTGTAGTGTAATGTAGTGTGTAGTGTAGTGTGTAGTGTTGTGTGTAGTGTTTTGTAGTGTAGTTTTGTAGTGTTTTGTGTGTAGTATAGAGTGTAGTGTGTAGTGTAGTGTGTAGTTCATGGTGTATAGTGTGTATAGTGTGTAATGTGTGTATGTAAGAATTTATTAGAAAACGCAATAGTTCAAATAATAATACATCTTCGATATTGAGTTGAAGAAGAAAAAAAGGTATAATAAGAATTATTAGTTTCACGTGAGCAGAAAGCTTTTTAGCTTGCACTTGAAACTGTTTGGTGATATGGTGGGAGACAATTATTGTTTAGGAAGTCGATTCCATTTATAAGGGGATATTGATAACAACATTTTTTTTGCCATATTTTGAGTTAGTAATTAGTAGCGTGAGAATGGTGAGATCAGATGTTCGTAGTTGTCTGTTATTGGATTTCATGTTAAGTGATAGTCGTAATGCATGTGGTATGTACGATTTTTCTATAGCATATTGAGTAATTTGTATTCGACAGAGTCAGTAGTCGCCATCCAATTCAGTCGTTGTAGTAATTCAGTGATACTAGTTGAATAGTCATTTCGGTTGAGTCGGTAAATTAGTCCTATGGATCTATTAATAGTTCTGTTAAAATGTTTAATTTTATCTTTATTTACTGTAGTTAATATTGAGTTGCAGTGGTAGTAGTCGTGGTATAAATAGTAGTAAGTAGGACATTACACATAGGATATATTAAGATGGGGTATATGGTAGAGGTAGAAGCAGGGTATTGAGTTATTTAGGATAAGCGTGAGGTATAGTGCAGTGTTAGGGTTTGGGGTTTGGGGTGAGGCTTAGCTCGGGATGGGACGTATGTCCTTCAGAATAAGGGGAGTTCAGGACTAGGATATTTTTTAGGTGCGAGATTCTGTGTAGTGTAAAAGTCAGCTTCTGAACGTAGTATATAGAGTATATTAGTATATAGGGTATATTAGTGTATAGGGTATATTAGTATATAGGGTATATTAGTATATAGTTTATATTAGTATATAGGGTATATTAGTATATAGGGTATATTAGTATATAGGGTATATTAGTACATAGGGTAAATTAGTATATAGGGTATATTAGTATATAGGGTATATTAGTATATAGGGTATATTAGTATATAGTGTATATTAGTATATAGGGTATATTAGTATATAGGGTATATTAGTATATAGGGTATATTAGTATATAGTGTATATTAGTATATAGTGTATATTAGTATATAGTGTATATTAGTATATAGGGTATATTAGTATATAGGGTATATTAGTATATAGGGTATATTAGTATATAGGGTATATTAGTATATAGGGTATATTAGTATATAGGGTATATTAGTATATAGGGTATATTAGTATATAGGGTATATTAGTATATAGGGTATATTAGTATATAGGGTATATTAGTATATAGTGTATATTAGTATATAGGGTATATTAGTATATAGGGTATATTAGTATATAGGGTATATAAATAGTTTTGTATTCCTTGCACAATTCTTACATTTAATTATATTCGCTGTACGAGTGGGAAAAGTAAAATTGTAACGGCATATTCATACAGTGTTACATCTGTTATACAATATAGATGCCAAAATCAATTGTTGATGAGGAATTATGTGCAAACAGTATTGCGTAACGTCTTTATTGTAGACGTGGGTCACACGTCATGGGGTATATATATATATATATATATATATATATATATATATATATATATATATGAGTGTGTGTGTGTGTGTGTACGTGTCTATATATATATATATATATATGTGTGTGTGTGTGTGTGTGTGTGTGTGTGTGTGTGTGTGTGTGTGTGTGTGTGTGTGTGTGTGTGTGTGTGGGTATGTATATTCAAAGATTTATAGTTATATCATAAAAGTTATAAATCAGGGATTAAAGGAAATTAGCATCGTATTTAAAATAGGAATATAAATATAAAGTAATATTTTATAAATTCAAATGAAGGAATTATATGAAGGAGAGGATTTTGAAAATATGAATATGTTTTATAAATATAACAAATATTCAGAATTCACACAAAAAGTACAAATTAATATCTGAGTATGCTCATTCTGGTATACATTCGTGAATATATACTAATATATCCAGATAATATTGTGCCATCTGACGGCATATATTTTATTACAACATTTTTTACATTCATATCCATAAATACAAAACCATGCTTAGTTGCGCCATCTATCATAAATTTAATCACAATATAAAAACTAAAACCAGAAACTGTAACTACACCTAACGGCAATTTTATTAATACCAAATATATATTCTTGTAGAGATTATAATGACATCTAGCGAATATTTCCTATACTATTATTATTAAATATACTAAAACTAAAATATGTAAATTATACATACCATATATATAAATAAATCCTAGAATAAATCAAGTAAATATTGTATATTACAATCAATATATACATATATATTATATTTTATTTTATTTTATTGTATTGTATTTTATTGGATTGTATTTTATTGGATTGTATATATTTAGTAGAGTTCTATCATCCCATGCCGTTAAATTTGATGAATAGAAACTTATAACAATCAACAAATAGCCCACCATCTTTCTGAAGCATTTCTTGGTTAAAATGTTCTAGTTCTAATAAATATAAAATATATGCTCTATGCTGTAGATCATTGTAAAGGAGTGCATAGTTATGTCAGTAGGGGTCATAGTGTTTGGTGGTTCTGTTATATGTCACTGTAGGATGACATGGCAGCATTAGCTGTCACTATAACAGTTGGTTGACATGATGGCATTAGCTGTCACTATAACAGTTGGATGACATGATGGCATTAGCTGTCACTATAACAGTTAGTTGACATGATGGCATTAGCTGTCACTATAACAGTTAGTTGACATGATGGCATTAGCTGTCACTATAACAGTTGGATGACATGATGGCATTAGCTGTCACTATAACAGTTGGATGACATGATGGCATTAGCTGTCACTATAACAGTTAGTTGACATGGCAGCATTAGCTGTCACTATAACAGTTAGTTGACATGGCAGCATTAGCTGTCACTATAACAGTTGGATGACATGATGGCATTAGCTGTCACTATAACAGTTAGTTGACATGGCTGCATTAGCTGTCACTATAACAGTTAGTTGACATGATGGCATTAGCTGTCACTATAACAGTTGAGTTACATGGCAGCATTAGCTGTCACTATAACAGTTAGATGACATGGCAGCATTAGCTGTCACTATAACAGTTAGTTGACATGATGGCATTAGCTGTCACTATAACAGTTGGATGACATGATGGCATTAGCTGTCACTATAACAGTTAGTTAACATGATGGCATTAGTTGTCACTATAACAGTTGAGTTACATGGCAGCATTAGCTGTCACTATAACAGTTGGATGACATGATGGCATTAGCTGTCACTATAACAGTTAGTTGACATGATGGCATTAGCTGTCACTATAACAGTTGGTTGACATGGCAGCATTAGCTGTCACTATAACAGTTAGTTAACATGATGGCATTAGCTGTCACTATAACAGTTGAGTTACATGGCAGCATTAGCTGTCACTATAACAGTTAGTTAACATGATGGCATTAGCTGTCACTATAACAGTTAGTTGACATGATGGCATTAGCTGTCACTATAACAGTTAGTTGACATGATGTCATTAGCTGTCACTATAACAGTTGGATGACATGATGGCATTAGCTGTCACTATAACAGTTAGTTGACATGATGGCATTAGCTGTCACTATAACAGTTAGTTGACATGATGTCATTAGCTGTCACTATAACAGTTAGGTGACATGTCAGCATTAGCTGTCACTATAACAGTTAGTTGACATGGCAGCATTAGCTGTCACTATAACAGTTGAGTTACATGGCAGCATTAGCTGTCACTATAACAGTTAGGTGACATGTCAGCATTAGCTGTCACTATAACAGTTAGTTGACATGATGGCATTAGCTGTCACTATAACAGTTGGATGACATGATGGCATTAGCTGTCACTATAAAAGTTAGTTGACATGATGGCATTAGCTGTCACTATAACAGTTAGTTGACATAATGGCATTAGCTGTCACTAACAGTTGGGTAGAAAATCAATGCATACAGATAGAAATATAAGAAAACATGGTAAATATATAAATATAATGATTAGTATCTATAAATTCAATAATGGGGATTAGGTAACAATATTACTAATTCTCTATTATTCTTCTGTATACAGATTATATAAGCAAAACTCTTGGTATAATTTATACTTTATCAACTGATGTTAGATTATATATTTTTATTAGTGATTATATATGAATATATGAATTTTCCAATTCCATTTAATTCTAATTCTGATAAGTATCCCTAGTCTGGACATATAGATTGTTCAAATAAATACACTTCTTTTAATTTGGAACTTGTGGAAGAGATCTAAATTATAAGTGAAGATATTGAAGGCCTTCCCCGGTGTAATCATTAGTAATTATTACTAAATTATACTCCATTACTAAATGGTTGCCATAGAAACGGCAGGCTACCGCATAAACTGGCTACAAGACATTACAAGTCCAAACTAAAATTATCAAGCTTTGAATAAACTAAACCTCTAATTTATGTAATTGGCAGTAAAAGACCTGGAAATTAAATCTGATTATAGTGAGTATATAATTAATGTAACAGAAGTATTTGATGAGATAGAAAATATTATCAATTATAGAATTAGGAAACTCCAGAATTATGAAAACTAATATTACATGATCTCAATTGTAGTCAGTTTCTTACTTTGTTTTATGGTCGAGTGAAAACATCAAAACCAATTCGAAATTCCAGGACCTATTTGGAGGAATTTATAATCAGATTATATCAAAGAAGCCATCGAAGGATACAGTGATCTATTTTCAGAAATGTTCTCCGTCATTTAACCTATTCCTATTCTAAATATATATTTATATACTTATATTGGTGATACTCCGAGAAAATGGAGTCAATGTGTCAATTAATATTGCGGTCAATATAAGGTACTCTATATGACAAAGAATCGCAGTTAGAGTGGAGATAATTAACTTTAGCCACAATTGACCTCATTGTCGACCTCACATTATTTCTACTGTAACTCTAATAATCACATATTGACCTCTATATTGACCACCTTGTCCCATTGAAATAAATGTTATTAAAATCGGCCACGAAGAGCGTTGAAGTATCTAAAATCTAGAGTTCGGGTTCAATGGACGTAACCAATTGAATACAATGGAAATGAAACTGGAGTTGTAGCTGGGAGCAGAGGCAGTCTCGAGAGAGGCGGTCTCGAGGGAGAGGCGGTCTCGAGGGGCGTGTCTTAATGGCTCACAAACAGACACGCCCCCACCGTAGACGAGCCATTAGGAGCTAGACTACAACGGCAATTAATGGAGACGAATTATTTGCGGGGGTTTTAATGGGTTAATAGATTTTATATGTAGGCAGGGTTAAGATATGTGATATAGGGTTTGGTTATATAATATCTTAATCATAACCCGTGCGTAATGGTACAAGTGATTTACATTGAATCTATATACATATCTATACACATATCTATACACATATCTATACAAATATCTATACACATATCTATACACATATCTATACACATATCTATACAAATATCTATACACATATATATACACATATCTATACACACATCTATACACATATCTATACACATATCTATACACATATCTATACACATATCTATACACACATCTATACACATATATATACACATATCTATACACATATCTATACACATATCTATACACATATCTATACACATATCTATACACATATCTATACACACATCTATACACATATCTATACACATATTTAGTATAGATTCCAATCTACTCTACTATATACTCTTAACCTACCTTACTATATACTCTAACCTACTTTACTATATACTCTAACCTACCTTACTATATACTCTAATCTACCTTACTATATACTCTAACCTACCTTACTATATACTCTAACCTACCTTACTATATACTCTTACCTACCTTACTATATACTCTAACCTACCTTACTATATACTCTAACCTACTTTACTATATACTCTAACCTACCTTACTATATACTCTAATCTACCTTACTATATACTCTAACCTACCTTACTATATACTCTAACCTACATTACTATATACTCTAATCTACCTTACTATATACTCTAATCTACCTTACTATATACTCTAAACTACCTTACTATATACTCTAACCTACCTTACTATATACTCTAACCTACCTTACTATATACTCTAATCTACCTTACTATATACTCTAACCTAACTTACTATATACTCTAATCTACCTTACTATATACTCTAACCTACCTTACTATATACTCTAATCTACCTTACTATATACTCTAACCTACCTTACTATATACTCTAATCTACCTTACTATATACTCTAATCTACATTACTATATGCTCTAATCTACCTTACTATATACTCTAATCTACCTTACTATATACTCTAATCTACCTTACTATATGCTCTAATCTAACTTACTATATACTCTAATCTACCTTACTATATACTCTAATCTACCTTACTATATACTCCAATCTAACTTACTATATACTCTACTTAAATATACTCTCTTCACTTAAATATATATATTCGATCCTTTACACCCTTTCCTTACTCCTTCTTAACCACAAACTTAGGTCTTATATCTTACAAACCCATCTTTACATTCACATCTTCAATTCATTAATTATATCTTATAAGTTCTTCCTTTATTATCTTTTTATGCTTTCATCCTTGCCTATCCAGTTGCTAACACACATTCTACTCTGAATAACTTCTCCTAATTACTTCTGTCTTTCCTCGTTTATTACTTTACCTTAACTACTTTACCTTAACTACTTTCACTCCCCGGAGTAATCGTATTTAAAGTAATGCCTAAGAAAGTTATATTATATGTGCTGGTAGTTTTTAAAATGGGTAGAAAGTTGGAAAAATGGATGATATAAATTAAATATTGTAAAAATGATACTTCGTTAGTATTATTAAATATAAATAATTATTCTGAGAGAAGTCGTAATCTAATAGACTTAGTAACAAGTAGATTTATATACCGAACATTATGATTAAAAGTTTACAAATAATTATTGATTTTTATGCAATTAATTAGAATATGCCAGTAATTGAATTTATAGCACACATATCTTATATACATCATATTATATACATCTTACTCTCTACAATTAACAACATAGCAACCATTTCTTACAATATACAATTAGTCAAATGTAAACCACCTTTTAAGCAATTAACCTGTAGCAACCACGTACACAGAGACCAACTTAAGACATCACTGTAACATCTATACTTTACTCCAAATGCGGTGCTTTACAAACTACCCTACCTAACTATTGTCGAGTACAGATATCCACGAAGGCCTACTCTCTTCATCTATTCTTACCTCATCCGTTTGCTGGTTCATCGACAGTTGAATTTCTTCCAATTCCGATAACGGTTTTGTTTCGAATGGCATTTCATTGTTAGGGGCTGCCATTTTTTCTACGACCTCTCACAAAATCACACAATAGAATTCAAATACTTCCAAAGCTAATATCAGTTGTAATTGTTTAGCCTGTAAATTGATTAAAAAGCCATTAAATTTATTTATTATTAATATATTTAATATATTAAAATATAGAATATTCTATATTTAGTGTTCAGTAAATGCTATTTATTTATATTGTGCGGAGTAATTTCATAAAATATCGGAAACTTCTATGATTAATTTATTGTTTAACAATAATTAAGAAAGACAATTTTGGTATGAAAGTATTTTATTCAATGCATTTAGATTTATTAGGTTTTCTAAAAAAATCTCTTTTTTAGAAAATTGATTACGTGTATCAATAAATATTCAAATATTATAACGTATGTGTACAATATAAAATATGATAAAAGATAAAAAATGTTAATTAATTTACAATTAAACTAATATTTATTATAATAATATAATACCGAGTAATTAGTTCTACATTTGGTAACGAGACATGAGGAGATCTCGAATTTAATCGAGTAATAGGAAAATGAGTATTTCATCAGCGAAGAATACATTTCAAATATGCTTTCTCTCGTCACCCTATTAACTATAACGGATTGTTAAGATGATACCTCCTTTTGTATAATGCTAATTAATTTGTATAATATTTTGTTTTTAATATAGATTAATGAAACTCTTTCGTAAAGGTCCATAAGAATATATTACTTCTAATATAGAATGAAGACAATAGCATAATACTTTATTCAATAGTTGACTTAGATAGTTAACAATATTTTCGTTTTTGAATAATTACTATATATTTTTCATTATTCAAGTATTATCAATCATAATATTATTATTTTTAGGTGTTTTAATATTTAAATACTTTTATTAATATATGTAGTATATAAACAATAAATAAACATTGCATATATATAAATATAGGTAGGTTCTTATATATAATAAATAATTATGACTATATTTTGTATAGTGGTATACCAACTATATATGAATTAGAATAAGTTTTACAAATAAAAACATATTTAAATCATATAATCAATTATTTTTTTAAAAATAGATATTAATTATGATTAAATTATATTTATATAGATTATACTATATTATACTATATTATACTATATTTATTTTACCAATATTAAGATTTAGGCATAGAGATTTATAGAATTTATAATTCTGTCCCTGCGATCAAATAATATAAAGTTTATATAAACTTCTGATTAGGTTTTAATTATTTAATAAACTATGAAAAATAATAATAATTGTTTTTATTAAATTTCATTTAAATTTTCCGGCTCTATATATAATGTGCTTGATTGCCAATATTATTATAAATTATATAAATTATATATATATATATATATATATATATATATAATATATAGATATAGATATAATAGATATAAATATATATATATAGATATAAGGTATCTATAATAAAATAGAACTAAAGTAATCTATTTCCTTTTTACAAATCATAGACCCATGGACGTTCATTAAATATGGTCAAGGTATAAACGCTTGAAGATAAATGATGCATGAATAATTTAAATGTGTTATTCGAAGACATGCACATAGAAATTGATCGTGGGTTGCATAACGTATAGGTATAATGTAATATCTGGTGTAATGTACTAGAGCATGCCAATAATATTAGAATATTATATATTGTTGATTCGCAATGAAAAGTATAAACAAAATAAGAAAAAATTACAAATAGATTAAATTTAAAAATTTTGTAATCGATTTTGTGATTGATTTTATTTAAAACTGAACATAAAAACAATGTTATTTTCAAACAATGCCAATAAATATAACAAAATATACATTCATCTGTTCGAAATAATATTTATAGTAGGTCTATCTAAATAATTTCATATAGGAGTGTTTTAATGTGTGGGTTTTCTCTGTACAAGATGGTAACATTTAAGAGTTTTGGTTTATTAATTAGTATGTCTTTAACATTTTCTAGTCTGTTAGTATTTTATATTGGTTATATTGAAAGTTGTATCATGATATTTTCTGTTATCAATTCATTACATTGATTGAATAATTCTGTTTAATATTTTATCGGGAATTTAAAAGTCAATGTACATAGTACAATATACATATATTTTTTCACAAAGTAAATATATATTTCTAGTATTTTGAAATATATATTTATAAACATTTTATACATTTTATACTCATTGTATATTAGATATAGCCTCCGTAGATCCAAGACATATATAGAAACTAATCAGCCAATTTACTTCGCTCAGCTCATCTGAATTATTAACAAAGATAATAGATTGACAACGTCATAACTATTTATAACTGGAATCCAAGATCAGACAGATGAGAAGAAAAAGTGAAAAAAGCCTACACATTTACGTAATAAAGAGATTTCTAATATGTAATAAAATGATACCTACTTGTACATTATATTAATGTAGTTTCTATAAATAAAGAGTCTTATATAGTCTTATATCCGATATCTACTGATAAGCTAAAACATAGAAAATACATTTGTTAGAATCTATATTTTGAATTATATCGTTTTATCCAAAACATAACATTGGGATAATTGAAATTTGCAATGAAGTAAAAAGTAGTGAAATCCGAAAGCAGAACTAAAATATGGTGAAAACATTGATTAATAAACATCAATAAAATATATAATTTACATACGTGATTTGAAATCCAATACATTCTCTATAATATATCTAATAAATATAGTCTGGATGATGTGTGATATATATATAAACATAAATGAAATGAAAAATCACAAATCATAAATGTATACACAATAAAATCCATATTTACATTGTTATTGTATTAAAATTGTAGTATTCAGAACATTTCAATGAAACCATACAAGCAAAATGAACTTCTCAAAAACTATTGTTATTTTTTTATTGAAATGAGTAACACAAAACAGGAATTGTTTAGCTCTCTATACCTAGTTACATATAATAAATCATTATAATGGCATAATTGTCTTTACAAATACTATATACACTATCAATATGAATAGAACAATTTTATATCATGTTATGTCCAGTTTTGTTAACATTCTTCAGTGTTTTAAATGAAATAGTATTAATGATTACATATGAGCTGATTTCATCTACTTTGAACTATTACTATATTTGAAAATCACCCAACTCTATGCATACTACTATTAACATATAATTGTATTATTTCTATGAAATCCTTATTCATCAAAAATAATAATAAATAAAAAGAATTTAATCAAAAAGTTCAAATGTTAAAGTTCATTTACTCATTATCGTATGTAGGGTAAATAATACTACAATAAAGTATTTAAAAATGAATTTAAAAACAATTATCGTAAATAAGTAACCTTATTTAAATTGCAGTATTATTATAAATGTCGATGTTATATTAATAAATAAGTTATACAATTAAGGATAGAACATTAATCGTAAACATCTTAATAGAGACTTCAGTGATTTAATCAATAAATGACCTCAGTGCTTAAATTATTGAAATCTAAGGATTATATTGATCCATACAATTAAAAGCTAAAACTATATGAATAATAATCACAAATAGATACAGAAAAGCGGATATTATATTTTAAATTAAACAACCAGAGATATGAAATGGTCATCGAGTGGCCGGAGGTATTGGTCAAGAGAATAATTAAGAGAATAGTGGAAATTAATGTAGATATCCATTGGTCAATATAATAAACAACTTAATAGATGGATAATTTCTAGTAATTGCGATGATGACAGGAGGAGGAATAGTACACGCGGGTCAATAGGTCAATAGGTCAATGGGTCAATGGGTACAATGCATACAATGGTCAGTAGAAATTTATAATAATGACTTTATTGCAGTGAATATATAAATGTTATAAGAACTGCAACATCGCATACAAGATCTACACGAACGCGGGATTAAAACGCGAAAACCATCGGATCGGATGAAATTCAACGACGGATTCAACTGGAATCGCTTGGTTTCGAGAGAGTTGCGATGTGTACAAGGTGAAATGAACAACGTGCGTTGCGATCTTTGTAAGTAATTACAGCGGGCGAGCGAACACTCAACATATTGATTGTTACTAGCGGCATTGAGGCAATAGAAACACCAGCAAACGATTAAGTGAGAATCTCAAACATAAATCAAATACGTCAACGGCGATAGGAAGACCAAGGGAATGGAATTGTGTAGGCATTTGGTGTGTAGGCTATTTGGTGTGTAGGCATTTGGTGTGTAGGCATTTGGTGTGTAGGCTATTTAGTGTGTAGTGGATTTGGTATGTAGGCTATTTAGTGTGTAGGCTATTTAGTGTGTTGGCTATTTGGTGTGTAGGCTATTTGGTGTGTAGGGGATTTGGTGTGTAGGCTATTTGGTGTGTAGGGGATTTGGTGTGTAGGGAATTTAGTGTGTAGGCTATTTGGTGTGTAGGGAATTTGGTGTGTAGGCTATTTGGTGTGTAGGGGATTTGGTGTGTAGGCTATTTAGTGTGTAGGCTATTTGGTGTGTAGGGAATTTAGTGTGTAGGGAATTTAGTGTGTAGGGAATTTGGTGTGTAGGGAATTTAGTGTGTAGGGAATTTGGTGTGTAGGGGATTTGGTGTGTAGGGGATTTGGTGTGTAGGCTATTTGGTGTGTAGGCTATTTAGTGTGTAGGCTATTTGGTGTGTAGGGAATTTAGTGTGTAGGGAATTTAGTGTGTAGGGAATTTGGTGTGTAGTGGATTCGGTGTGTAGGCTATTTGGTGTGTAGGCTATTTGGTGTGTAGGCTATTTGGTGTGTAGGCTATTTGGTGTGTAGGCTATTTGGTGAGTAGGCTATTTGGTGTGTAGAGGATTTGGTGCGTAGGCTATTTGGTGTGTAGGGAATTTGGTGTGTAGGCTATTTGGTGTGTAGGCTATTTGGTGTGTAGGCTATTTGGTGTGTAGGCTATTTGGTGTGTTGGCTATTTGGTGTGTAGGCTATTTGGTGTGTAGGGAATTTGGTGTGTAGGCTATTTGGTGTGTAGGCTATTTGGTGTGTAGGCTATTTGGTGTGTAGGCTATTTGGTGTGTAGGCTATTTGGTGTGTAGGCTATTTGGTGTGTAGGGAATTTAGTGTGTAGTGGATTTGGTGTGTAGGCTATTTGGTGTGTAGGCTATATGGTGTGTAGGCTATTTGGTGTGTAGGGAATTTAGTGTGTAGTGGATTTGGTGTGTAGGCTATTTGGTGGGTAGGCTATTTGGTGTGTAGGGAATTTAGTGTGTAGTGGATTTGGTGTGTAGGCTATTTGGTGTGTAGGCTATTTGGTGTGTAGGCTATTTGGTGTGTAGGCTATTTGGTGTGTAGGCTATTTGGTGTGTAGGCTATTTGGTGTGTAGGCTATTTGGTGTGTTGGCTATTTGGTGTGTAGGCTATTTGGTGTGTAGGCTATTTGGTGTGTAGGCTATTTGGTGTGTAGGCTATTTGGTGTGTAGGCTATTTGGTGTGTAGGGGATTTGGTGTGTAGGGAATTTGGTGTGTAGGCTATTTGGTGTGTAGGCTATTTGGTGGGTAGGCTATTTGGTGTGTAGGGAATTTAGTGTGTAGTGGATTCGGTGTGTAGGCTATTTGGTGTGTAGGCTATTTGGTGTGTAGGCTATTTGGTGTGTAGGCTATTTGGTGTGTAGGCTATTTGGTGTGTAGGCTATTTGGTGGGTAGGCTATTTGGTGTGTATGGGATTTGGTGTGTAGTGGATTTGGTGGGTAGGCTATTTGGTGTGTAGGCTATTTGGTGTGTAGAGGATTTGGTGTGTAGGCTATTTGGTGGGTAGGCTATTTGGTGTGTAGGGAATTTAGTGTGTAGTGGATTTGGTGTGTAGGCTATTTGGTGGGTAGGCTATTTGGTGTGTAGGGAATTTAGTGTGTAGGGAATTTAGTGTGTAGGGAATTTAGTGTGTAGGCTATTTGGTGTGTAGAGGATTTGGTGTGTAGGCTATTTGGTGTGTAGGCTATTTGATATGTAGGCTATTTGGTGTGTAGGCTATTTGGTGTGTAGGCTATTTGGTGGGTAGGCTATTTGGTGTGTAGGGGATTTGGTGTGTAGTGGATTTGGTGTGTAGGCTATTTGGTGTGTAGGCTATTTGGTGTGTAGGCTATTTGGTGTGTAGGGTATTTGGTGTGTAGGCTATTTGGTGTGTAGGCTATTTGGTGTGTAGAGGATTTGGTGTGTAGGGGATTTGGTGTGTAGGCTATTTGGTGTGTAGGCTATTTGGTGTGTAGGCTATTTGGTGTGTAGGCTATTTGGTGTGTAGGCTATTTGGTGTGTAGTGGATTCGGTATGTAGGCTATTTGGTGTGTAGGCTATTTGGTGTGTAGGGAATTTAGTGTGTAGGGAATTTAGTGTGTAGGGAATTTAGTGTGTAGGCTATTTGGTGTGTAGGCTATTTGGTGTGTAGGCTATTTGGTGTGTAGGCTATTTGGTGTGTAGGCTATTTGGTGGGTAGGCTATTTGGTGTGTAGGGAATTTAGTGTGTAGTGGATTCGGTGTGTAGGCTATTTGGTGTGTAGGGAATTTGGTGTGTAGGCTATTTGGTGTGTAGGCTATTTGGTGTGTAGGCTATTTGGTATGTAGGCTATTTGGTGTGTAGGGAATTTAATGTGTAGGGGATTTGGTGTGTAGGCTATTTGATGTGTAGGCTATTTGGTGTGTAGGCTATTTGGTGTGTAGGCTATTTGGTGTGTAGGCTATTTGGTATGTAGGCTATTTGGTGTGTAGGGAATTTAGTGTGTAGTGGATTTGGTGTGTAGGCTATTTGGTGGGTAGGCTATTTGGTGTGTAGGGAATTTAGTGTGTAGTGGATTTGGTGTGTAGGCTATTTGGTGTGTAGGCTATTTGGTGTGTAGGGAATTTGGTGTGTAGGCTATTTGGTGTGTAGGGAATTTAGTGTGTAGGCTATTTGGTGTGTAGGGAATTTAGTGTGTAGGGGATTTGGTGTGTAGGCTATTTGGTGTGTAGGCTATTTGGTGTGTAGGCTATTTGGTGTGTAGTGGATTTGGTGTGTAGGCTATTTGGTGGGTAGGCTATTTGGTGTTTAGGGGATTTGGTGTGTAGGGGATTTGGTGTGTAGGCTATTCGGTGTGTAGGCTATTTGGTGTGTAGGGGATTTGGTGTGTAGGGGATTTAGTGTATAGGGGATTTGGTGTGTAGGCTATTTAGTGTGTAGGCTATTTGGTGTGTAGGGAATTTAGTGTGTAGGGGATTTGGTGTGTAGGCTATTTGGTGTGTAGGCTATTTGGTGTGTAGGCTATTTGGTGTGTAGTGGATTTGGTGTGTAGGCTATTTGGTGGGTAGGCTATTTGGTGTGTAGGCTATTTGGTGTGTAGGGGATTTGGTGTGTAGGCTATTCGGTGGGTAGGCTATTTGGTGAGTAGGCTATTTGGTGTGTAGGGGATTTGGAGTCTCGTAGATATAGGTATATGATTGGTGTAGTAGATGTGGAATGAGCAAGAGGACTGTTTAAACTCAAGTCTAAGGAGTGGTAAAGTGAGAGTGGGGAGGGGTGATAAAAATTCTCAATCATCGTTATATGTGTGGTCAGAAAACTAGTTAATTAAATAGTAGTTTAGCGGGGTTTGGTGTATTGCAGAATAATGTGCGTGTGTGTGTTTGTGTGTGCATGTATTGGAGTGAACTCTAGCAAAAAAATCTTCAGTGCCATGTAATACATGATATATTGTCAGACAATGACTAATCCGACGATTCGGTTGAATGTACTAAAGCTCGGTGGTCACATGTCTCCATTATCCAGTAGAAATGAAGCGCCTCTATAATGTATTCCCATTGTGTGTTTGTGACAAATGTAGCAAGAATTAATGAAAATTAGTGAAATCGGCATAAAGCATGACCCTCGGGCACTATGTACACTGAACTTGCATATTACATGATTAGTATGTAACGGTGGTATGTAATGACGTTATGACTGATAAGTAATGTCAGTATGACTGTTAAGTAATGTCAGTATAATTGATAAGTAATGTCGGTATGACTGATAAGTAATGTCAGTATGACTGATAAGTAATGTCAGTATGACTGATAAGTAATGTCAGTATAACTGATAAGTAATGTCAGTATAACTGATAAGTAATATCAGTATAACTGATAAGTAATGTCAGTATGACTGATAAGTAATGTCAGTATAACTGATAAGTAATGTCAGTATGACTGATAAGTAATGTCAGTATGACTGATAAGTAATGTTGGCATGACTGATAAGTAATGTTGGAATGACTGATAAGTAATGTCAGTATGATTGGTAAGTAATGTCAGTATGACTGATAAGTAATGTCAGTATAACTGATAAGTAATGTCAGTATGACTGATAAGTAATGTCAGTATGACTGATAAGTAATGTTGGCATGACTGATAAGTAATGTTGGAATGACTGATAAGTAATGTCAGTATAACTGATAAGTAATGTCAGTATGACTGATAAGTAATGTCAGTATGACTGATATGTAATGTCAGTATGACTGATAAGTAATGTCAGTATGACTGATAAGTAATGTCAGTATAACTGATAAGTAATGTCAGTATGACTGATAAGTAATGTCAGTATGACTGATAAGTAATGTTGGCATGACTGATAAGTAATGTTGGAATGACTGATAAGTAATGTCAGTATGATTGGTAAGTAATGTCAGTATGACTGATAAGTAATGTCAGTATAACTGATAAGTAATGTCAGTATGACTGATAAGTAATGTCAGTATGACTGATAAGTAATGTCAGTATAACTGATAAGTAATGTCAGTATAACTGATAAGTAATGTCGGTATGACTGATAAGTAATGTCAGTATGACTAATAAGTAATGTTGACATGTCTGATAAATAATGGCGGTATGACTGATAAGTAATGTCGATATGACTGATTACCTATCAGACATGTCAACATTACTTATCAATCATACTGACATTACTTATCAGTCATACCGACATTACTTATCAGTCATACCGACATTACTTATCAGTCATACTGACATTACTTATCAGTCATGCCAACATTACTTATCAGTCATACCGACATTACGTATCAGTCATACTGACATTTATAAGTAATGTTGTTATTGCTGATAAGTATTAATAAGAAAATATAAATAAAGGAGTAAATATATAAATGTACTTTTAGTGTAAATATTGATTTAATATTTCAAAAAAAATGTACAATAAACTTATATAATATTCACATTTATTAAAATAATGTGTATTCAAGTATAAGCAAATAGTCAATTTGTAAAGGAAGAGATTAAAACTAATAACTTATTGAATTGTAGAAAATGTTATCAAATAATATGGATTAAATACTATTGATAAAAATAATGAATAATTATTATAATTTCTATTTATGCTATTGAAACTCTATTATGAGATAAACCATACATTAACACACATATACACATTTATTACTGACAACATATTTATAATAATATTTAGAAAGAATAAAATAATAATCTATTTTATTATATATAAAATTACACAAGGTATAATAATCATAATATACTTATAACATGATGTCATAGCTAATTGACATAGCATTATATTATCGACATTATATGACTTCATATTTAGAGTTTACCTAATAAGGACATAAATGACTTATATGCGATACCTAACCACAGATGTAATCATTGCAAATATACAATGTTATGCAATACGATAGTAGCAGTTTGTGACAGTATTAGATATCTGTATTCACGTAAACAAACATGGTCATTGGTACATAAGCCATATTCATTAATACCCATATTGATTTATTTTCTTATTTGCATATGTCTTTGAAAATAAATATTATATGCGAATATATAGTTACCGAGATGCATGTCAAGAAAATAGAACATATTCAATTATCAGAGATTTAAATCTACAGTTGTAGTTAAATAGTAGATATTTAATTTTAGAAAATATTAAATTATTCCATATAAGTTATATTAGTATATAATAATTAATAATGACAGCATATGTATAAAATCCAATTATTAAATATAAAACTGCTATGATTAACTAATTGCAATATAATTCATGGTTTCTATTTTTAAAAGGAGACAATTTCTAAAATTACACTTAAATTTATATTTTCATATTTTTGTTAAAAATCTTTAATTACCAATGGTACTGTATTTATTTTTAAAATATCTGCCAACCCCATACTTTCAATTACTCTTTATTATGATGTACATTAATCAAATATCCATATATTGGTACCATACAAATAAAATAATATACCATTAATTTATTAATATAATAATACAATTATTAAAGCATCAACTAGTATTAAGATAAATAAGAAAATGACATTATTGTAGTTTATAATATTTTCCCTATGCTATGTATGAACATTGTACACTCGGCTTCTCTACATTGTTACATCACATTGATTTACCATTAGTAGTGCATGACATATTCACTGTAGTTTATTTGTGGTAAAAACTACTGGCTTCATACACTAACTTATTGTTATTAATGTGTTATATTTTCAAATAAAATATAAAACTACGCCAGCATCGAATATTTCTAGTAATGTGTGTAGAAACTATTTAAATTAAGTCTAAATAACATTATATATCAAAAACAATCAAAAATAAGATTATAATTAGGGAAAATGGCAGATTTTATTAAATTTAAATTACTAAGTTTTCCAAGAAACCAAATGAAGTAATCTATTATATAATTTTTTTGAATAATTATAATTATAATATAATTTAAATATAAATAAAATATAATTTCATTTTTATTATATAACAAAAACCTAAAATAGCCTGGATGGTTTCTTGGGTTATACTTATACCCAACAAACCATCCCCATTATATTTTTGATATGATAACAAAGTTCCAAGATAAAGTCATAGAAAGTAATAACACATTATTTTAATTATGGATAAATTGAAAAGCAATATAACATATTTAAAATATTAAATTCAAGTTTCATTTAATTTATAAAATATATACCTTATATTACCTCTGTAACTGTTATATGTGTTAAATATTACCATTGCTTTCATATGCATACATACATATTTTGGACATATTTAAATCATTTCAGTGCAGTACAATAGAAATATTGTATCACACTCTGCTAATAAAGGAATATTATTTACAAAATATATTATTTTAAATCAAATATAGTCAAATATAATTTTTATAACTAAAGTGACTTTTATTGAATTCATTCTAAAAGTATTTTCATAATATTCAAAGTAAATTAAATGTTTCTAGGAAATAGTTTTTATTTTCCATTTGAGGTTAATTATTTGTTCTATTCCTATTTAAATTTTGTTATATTTAAACACTTTGTCGATATAGCGATAAAACAAAATAAAAACTATATTGTATTTTTAATTCATAATTATGTTTTATATTGATTTGATATTATTTTTATAGATGTAAAGGAGCCTCATATATTAATCACAAAATAAAAATGTATTTGATATAATGTATATCGTGTAAGTATGCCAGATTTATGTTAGTTATATATTTTCTGGTTTAGAGATATGATATGATATTTAATGTATGATATTTATTATGAATATTCTAATAGTTCAATTAATTTAAAGAAATATGATGTTCCTAATATTGATTACAATGTATTTACCTTCTACTTATGAAATAAACATTTCAGTGAATCTATTATATGTGAATCTTCTGATTGACATATCAGTCAATTAAATGTATAATCAATATTATATTTAATATTTATAAATAACTATATTAGAATATACATTCTAATGCCATAAATATCTTATAATGTTAAGTGTATATATATATATTAGATAATTGTATAACATACGTAATGTAATAAGGTAGTATATACATTGTATATGTATACAATGTATACCTTTCATATTTTCTACAGTCAAAATATATTAAATTGTAGTCGCTTATACTTGTAATGGATTATGTTGTATTGACTTTAATAAGTTTGTTTTTTTCTCAATTTGATGACATCGCTCACCATTACAATATCGTCATAATTGTATACACATATTTGATATTTATTTATATATACATTTTATATTAATGACAAATATTATAGTGTTGTATATGCATGATGTATATGTTATATTATATTGTATACGATAATTAAATATTTATCATAACATAAAAAAATGTAAAATCAAATATAAGAAAAAATATATTTACTTAAAACTGTAAATATTTATTTTATATCGGTAACATGATACTAATAATAAAGACGAATATTATAAAGGATAGTTATATATTATCATTACTATCTATATTTTATAAATAAAAACCGTATATAGTAATGAACAGTAAATAAAATTATCAATTATTATTCAAACTAAAATTAAAATGTAATGGAATTTTAATATCAATTAGTACTGTTTTATGGTCAATATTAAGGTTACAAGGTATACATAATACATGATGAGTTTTAATATAATACATACCAAATATTGATTAATAATTTTTTTATTTATTATGTTAATTTCTGAAACTAGACGTAACAAGAAATTATAATACTGGGATATGTTGTAAAAATCAAATTACTATATAAACAGGAAAATTATTTATAGGAAATATGAGATATTATTTTATTCTATTTTAATATATCAAATTGTGATTATTAATTTAAAATATTCAGTAATGAAATTATAATAACTATCATATAATATATAATAACATTTAATTATATTATTTATTTATATATATCAAGAATCCTGGAAATAATTTACAGGAAACTGCTTTATTTATTTATTTATTTAAAATATTATTAAATCAATTTTAAATAGTTTTTTTATATTCATACTTATTAACTATGTAATTATATTCAATTTTGGCAAATATGATCTCTTTTTATGATCTTTAATGGGTAATTGTTGGAAAAAGACATGCACCACGTCAGAAAATATCTCTCTACAATCATACCCGCATAGACAAAATCTTAACAGAGATGAGAGTATTAAATATATAAATGATATTAAATCTTATAATACGGATATTGATTCATTGACGTATAAATATACGTATACAGATGATTATAAAGACATTTTAAACACAATGGGTAATACAGTTAAACCAATCATAGAACGTGCAGAAAAAACTGGAACATGTAATATTTCTGGTAAAAAATTAGACCAGGTTACTAAATGTATTATTTATTAGTAATCATTATTGATAAATGATCTCTGATCAGAAATGTAATCGTAATGAGTTCTAATTAATTACTGTATTCAATAAATTACTATGCAAAATAAAAATAATAATCTATTATTTTTACATAAAAGTATATAATATTGTTTTACAAAATAAATGAATTCAAATGTGCTTCATAAATTATTTAAATATATTAATATACAATCAATTTTAACATTAAAACCACAACATTTCTCGAATTTAATGAAAATCACATGGAAAATCTATTTATATTTCATAATTTACATACATCTATGTATTATAATAATGTAAATACTTATAATCAATATTAATATTAAGGTTAACATTGAATTCAAGAATACTTGTTAATAATTAATCATTACCTACAAAATATTAAAAAAATGTTCCCTATCATATTGAATATTAACTTTTTAAAAACATATAAAATGCTATAGTGAGTTAAAATACTATTAAGTATTTAGCTACATTACAGACACAATTTGTATTGACATATTTCTTGAAGCTTTTAATGAATTCCCAATCTCAATTTTTCATCCAATATAGATTCCGGAGAGTATTTTTGCAATAGGAGAACGTTTGAGGACTTTAGATGCATCTAAGAATAATATACAAAGAATTCCACCAGCAATCTCGGCTTTTCAAATGATTAAACATCTTAACTTATCATCTAACTATCTAGGTCTTCTAAATTGTATTTGACATAATTGTATACATTTATCATTATCAAATAATATATATTATTGAATTAATATAATTTAATTAAATATATATTTCTATTTATAAAATACATGATTTACAATTAATTATAATTCTCTTTATAACAGTGACATTGCCAAATGAAATCAAATATCTGATTAAACTTGAAGTGTTAAATATTTCTTTCAACATAATCTCATCACTACCACGGACACTTAGTCAACTAATTTCACTTCGTGACTTTAATGCATCCAACAATGAAATTAGAATATTTCCTGATCAATTAGCAGGAATTAAAAAAGTTTACTTAATATATTTATTTAGTATATATATACATTATACTATTTGCAATTTAATCAAATATCAAATTTTAATTTCATAATAGCTTTTAATTTCAAAATTGTAATTATGGGTCATTTAAATTTATATTTCAATATACTTAAATTCAAATTCATTATTTTTTCCTATCATTGAATATATTTTAATCGATTTACAGTTGGATTCTATCGATGTTTCAAATAATCGTATAACTGAGATCATTGCGAGCATAAAAGAAATTAATGCAGTAGAAATTAACTTGAATAATAATGCAGTTAGTTTAAAGGAGGATTTACCCTGATTTTTAATTTTCACAAAATTAGATTCGAACAGAAAATAACATATAACAAAAACTCTGTTTTATTTTAAATTGTAATATAACAATCTTTATTTTACATTGTAATACAATATTCTATATTTTAAATTAAAATACAGCATTTTAAATTTGTAATTGAAATACAATATGCTCTATCTAAAGTAATCTTATCATATTATATATCAGAAAGTATTTTATAAATATATTTATTTATTTGTTATATATTAAATATATAAAATGTTTTTAATTATTCTACATAATTTAACTTTGTCTTTAGAATTTATTCTTAAAATTTATTTTCTCAATTGAAATAATTTGCATCTATTTAAAAAAAAATCGTAATAGTAAAATTAAATTTCCCGTAATTCGTTTCAATAATTCCATTGTAAACCTCTATTTTGAACCTTTCTCGATATATTCGATATATTAAAATAAACTTTTGAATAAACCGTTCGTTCACCTGTAAAATTAATTTCGGCATCTGTGAAATTACATTCGGCGTCCATCTCAGATTATGGAGATGTGTATCGAGATATCGCAGATGCCACGGCTCAAGGTACTCCGACTCGATGAGAATTGCTTCAAGTTGGAGGTATTGCGCAATAGTGGACTGCTCACAGACTCCGGCGTTAATTTGTTGACGCTAGAAAACTGCCCGTTCGACTCCAAGGAATTGCACCAGACCCCTGGCTATGACAAGGTTTTCAATGTGACGCTATGAATAGTTGGGAAAATATAGAGGAATAAAGAAAGGAATGTAGAGAGATGAGATGAGGTAGAGAGAGATGAGGTAGAGAGATGAGGTAGAGAGAGAGATGAGGTAGAGAGAGAGATGAGGTAGAGAGAGATAAAGAAGAGAGATGAGGTAGAGAGATGAGGTAGAGAGAGATGAGGTAGAGAGATGAGGTAGAGAGATGAGGTAGAGAGAGATGAGGTAGAGAGATGAGGTAGAGAGAGATGAGGTAGAGAGATGAGGTAGTGAGATGAGGTAGTGAGATGAGGTAGAGAGATGAGGTAGAGAGAGATAAGGAAGAGAGATGAGGTAGAGAGATGAGGTAGAGAGAGATGAGGTAGAGAGATGAGGTAGAGAGATGAGGTAGAGAGATGAGGTAGTGAGATGAGGTAGAGAGAGAGATGAGGTAGAGAGAGATGAGGTAGAGAGAGATGAGGTAGAGAGAGAGATGAGGTAGAGAGATGAGGTAGAGAGATGAGGTAGAGAGATGAGGTAGAGAGATGAGGTAGAGAGATGAGGTAGAGAGAGATGAGGTAGAGAGATGAGGTAAAGAGATGAGGTAGAGAGATGAGGTAGAGAGAGATGAGGTAGAGAGAGAGATGAGGTAGAGAGAGATGAGGTAGAGAGAGAGAGATGAGGTAGAGAGATGAGGTAGAGAGATGAGGTAGAGAGATGAGGTAGAGAGAGATGAGGTAGAGAGAGAGATGAGGTAGAGAGAGAGATGAGGTAGAGAGATGAGGTAGAGAGATGAGGTAGAGAGATGAGGTAGAGAGATGAGGTAGAGAGATGAGGTAGTGAGATGAGGTAGAGAGATGAGGTAGTGAGATGAGGTAGAGAGAGATGAGGTAGAGAGATGAGGTAGAGAGATGAGGTAGAGAGATGAGGTAGAGAGATGAGGTAGAGAGAGATGAGGTAGAGAGATGAGGTAGAGAGATGAGGTAGAGAGATGAGGTAGTGAGATGAGGTAGAGAGATGAGGTAGTGAGATGAGGTAGAGAGATGAGGTAGAGAGATGAGGTAGAGAGATGAGGTAGAGAGATGAGGTAGAGAGATGAGGTAGTGAGATGAGGTAGAGAGAGATGAGGTAGAGAGATGAGGTAGAGAGATGAGGTAGAGAGATGAGGTAGAGAGATGAGGTAGAGAGAGATGAGGTAGAGAGATGAGGTAGAGAGATGAGGTAGAGAGAGAGATGAGGTAGAGAGAGATGAGGTAGAGAGAGAGATGAGGTAGAGAGATGAGGTAGAGAGATGAGGTAGAGAGATGAGGTAGAGAGAGAGATGAGGTAGAGAGAGAGATGAGGTAGAGAGAGATGAGGTAGAGAGAGAGATGAGGTAGAGAGATGAGGTAGAGAGATGAGGTAGAGAGAGATGAGGTAGTGAGATGAGGTAGAGAGATGAGGTAGAGAGATGAGGTAGAGAGAGATGAGGTAGAGAGAGATGAGGTAGAGAGAGATGAGGTAGTGAGATGAGGTAGAGAGATGAGGTAGAGAGATGAGGTAGTGAGATGAGGTAGAGAGATGAGGTAGAGAGATGAGGTAGTGAGATGAGGTAGAGAGATGAGGTAGAGAGATGAGGTAGAGAGATGAGGTAGAGAGATGAGGTAGAGAGATGAGGTAGAGAGATGAGGTAGAGAGATGAGGTAGAGAGATGAGGTAGAGAGATGAGGTAGTGAGATGAGGTAGAGAGATGAGGTAGAGAGAGATGAGGTAGAGAGATGAGGTAGAGAGATGAGGTAGAGAGAGAGAGAGGTAGAGAGATGAGGTAGAGAGATGAGGTAGAGAGATGAGGTAGTGAGATGAGGTAGAGAGAAGTAGAGAGATGAGGTAGAGAGATGAGGTAGAGAGATGAGGTAGAGAGATGAGGTAGAGAGATGAGGTAGAGAAGATGAGGTAGAGAGATGAGGTAGAGAGATGAGGTAGAGAGATGAGGTAGAGAGATGAGGTAGAGAGATGAGGTAGAGAGATGAGGTAGTGAGATAAGGAAGAGAGAGATGAGGTAGAGAAATGAGGTAGAGAGATGAGGTAGAGAGAGATGAGGTAGAGAGATGAGGTAGAGAGAGAGATGAGGTAGAGAGATGAGGTAGAGAGATGAGGTAGAGAGATGAGGTAGAGAGATGAGGTAGAGAGATGAGGTAGAGAGATAAGGAAGAGAGAGATGAGGTAGAGAGATGAGGTAGAGAGATGAGGTAGAGAGATGAGGTAGAGAGATGAGGTAGTGAGATAAGGAAGAGAGAGATGAGGTAGAGAGATGAGGTAGAGAGAGATGATGTAGAGAGATGAGGTAGAGAGATGAGGTAGAGAGATGAGGTAGAGAGAGAGATGAGGTAGAGAGATGAGGTAGAGAGATGAGGTAGAGAGATGAGGTAGAGAGAGAGATGAGGTAGAGAGAGAGATGAGGTAGAGAGATGAGGTAGAGAGATGAGGTAGAGAGATGAGGTAGAGAGAGAGATGAGGTAGAGAGATGAGGTAGAGAGATGAGGTAGAGAGATGAGGTAGAGAGAGAGATGAGGTAGAGAGAGAGATGAGGTAGAGAGATGAGGTAGAGAGATGAGGTAGAGAGATGAGGTAGAGAGAGATGAGGTAGAGAGATGAGGTAGTGAGATAAGGAAGAGAGAGATGAGGTAGAGAGATGAGGTAGAGAGAGATGATGTAGAGAGATGAGGTAGAGAGATGAGGTAGAGAGATGAGGTAGAGAGAGAGATGAGGTAGAGAGATGAGGTAGAGAGATGAGGTAGAGAGATGAGGTAGAGAGATGAGGTAGAGAGATGAGGTAGTGAGATAAGGAAGAGAGAGATGAGGTAGAGAGATGAGGTAGAGAGATGAGGTAGAGAGAGATGAGGTAGAGAGATGAGGTAGAGAGATGAGGTAGAGAGATGAGGTAGAGAGATGAGGTAGAGAGATGAGGTAGAGAGATGAGGTAGAGAGATGAGGTAGAGAGATGAGGTAGAGAGATGAGGTAGAGAGATGAGGTAGAGAGATGAGGTAGAGAGATGAGGTAGAGAGATGAGGTAGAGAGATAAGGAAGAGAGAGATGAGGTAGAGAGATGAGGTAGAGAGATGAGGTAGAGAGAGATGAGGTAGAGAGATGAGGTAGTGAGATAAGGAAGAGAGAGATGAGGTAGAGAGATGAGGTAGAGAGATGAGGTAGAGAGAGATGAGGTAGAGAGATGAGGTAGAGAGATGAGGTAGAGAGATGAGGTAGAGAGATGAGGTAGAGAGATGAGGTAGAGAGATGAGGTAGAGAGATGAGGTAGAGAGATGAGGTAGAGAGATGAGGTAGAGAGATGAGGTAGAGAGAGATAAGGTAGAGAGATGAGGTAGAGAGATGAGGTAGAGAGATGAGGTAGAGAGATGAGGTAGAGAGATAAGGAAGAGAGAGATGAGGTAGAGAGATGAGGTAGAGAGATGAGGTAGAGAGAGATGAGGTAGAGAGATGAGGTAGTGAGATAAGGAAGAGAGAGATGAGGTAGAGAGATGAGGTAGAGAGATGAGGTAGAGAGATGAGGTAGAGAGAGATGAGGTAGAGAGATGAGGTAGTGAGATAAGGAAGAGAGAGATGAGGTAGTGAGATAAGGAAGAGAGAGATGAGGTAGAGAGATGAGGTAGAGAGATGAGGTAGAGAGAGATGAGGTAGAGAGAGAGATGAGGTAGAGAGATGAGGTAGAGAGATGAGGTAGAGAGAGATGAGGTAGAGAGATGAGGTAGAGAGATGAGGTAGAGAGATGAGGTAGAGAGATGAGGTAGAGAGATGAGGTAGAGAGAGATGAGGTAGTGAGATGAGGTAGAGAGAGATGAGGTAGAGTGAGATGAGGTAGAGAGATGAGGTAGAGAGATGAGGTAGAGAGATGAGGTAGAGAGATGAGGTAGAGAGATGAGGTAGAGAGATAAGGAAGAGAGAGATGAGGTAGAGAGATGAGGTAGAGAGATGAGGTAGAGAGAGAGATGAGGTAGAGAGATGAGGTAGAGAGATGAGGTAGAGAGATGAGGTAGAGAGAGAGATGAGGTAGAGAGAGAGATGAGGTAGAGAGATGAGGTAGAGAGATGAGGTAGAGAGAGATGAGGTAGAGAGATGAGGTAGTGAGATAAGGAAGAGAGAGATGAGGTAGAGAGATGAGGTAGAGAGATGAGGTAGAGAGATGAGGTAGAGAGATGAGGTAGAGAGAGATGAGGTAGAGAGATGAGGTAGAGAGATGAGGTAGAGAGATGAGGTAGAGAGATGAGGTAGAGAGATGAGGTAGAGAGATGAGGTAGAGAGATGAGGTAGAGAGATGAGGTAGAGAGATGAGGTAGAGAGATGAGGTAGAGAGATGAGGTAGAGAGATGAGGTAGAGAGAGATGAGGTAGAGAGAGAGATGAGGTAGAGAGATGAGGTAGAGAGATGAGGTAGAGAGATGAGGTAGAGAGATGAGGTAGAGAGAGATGAGGTAGAGAGATGAGGTAGTGAGATAAGGAAGAGAGAGATGAGGTAGAGAGATGAGGTAGAGAGAGATGATGTAGAGAGATGAGGTAGAGAGATGAGGTAGAGAGATGAGGTAGAGAGAGAGATGAGGTAGAGAGATGAGGTAGAGAGATGAGGTAGAGAGATGAGGTAGAGAGATGAGGTAGTGAGATAAGGAAGAGAGAGATGAGGTAGAGAGATGAGGTAGAGAGATGAGGTAGAGAGAGATGAGGTAGAGAGATGAGGTAGAGAGATGAGGTAGAGAGATGAGGTAGAGAGATGAGGTAGAGAGATGAGGTAGAGAGATGAGGTAGAGAGATGAGGTAGAGAGATGAGGTAGAGAGATGAGGTAGAGAGATGAGGTAGAGAGATGAGGTAGAGAGATGAGGTAGAGAGATGAGGTAGAGAGATGAGGTAGAGAGAGATGAGGTAGTGAGATGAGGTAGAGAGAGATGAGGTAGAGTGAGATGAGGTAGAGAGATGAGGTAGTGAGATGAGGTAGAGAGAGATGAGGTAGTGAGATGAGGTAGAGAGAGATGAGGTAGTGAGATGAGGTAGAGAGATGAGGTAGAGTGAGATGAGGTAGAGAGATGAGGTAGAGAGATGAGGTAGAGAGAGATGAGGTAGAGAGATGAGGTAGAGAGATGAGGTAGAGAGAGAGATGAGGTAGAGAGAGAGATGAGGTAGAGAGATGAGGTAGAGAGATGAGGTAGAGAGATGAGGTAGAGAGATGAGGTAGAGAGATGAGGTAGAGAGATGAGGTAGAGAGATGAGGTAGAGAGATGAGGTAGAGAGATGAGGTAGAGAGATGAGGTAGAGAGATGAGGTAGAGAGATGAGGTAGAGAGATGAGGTAGAGAGAGAGATGAGGTAGAGAGATGAGGTAGAGAGATGAGGTAGAGAGAGAGATGAGGTAGAGAGAGAGATGAGGTAGAGAGAGAGATGAGGTAGAGAGATGAGGTAGTGAGATAAGGAAGAGAGAGATGAGGTAGAGAGTTGAAGTAGAGAGATGAGGTAGAGAGATGAGGTAGAGAGATGAGTATAGTTAGTAGTGAGAGTAAAAGAAGTAGTAAGTAGTAGAGTAGTTAAGTGTTGACAATCTGTTGACAATCTGTTGACAATCTGTTGACAATGCAAGTTGACAATCTGTTGACAATGCAAATTGACATACAGTTTTATTTTGTAGTAAATTGAGCAAATATTTCATATTTAATATCATTGTTTTACCATTATATAATTCTTCCTTTAGTATATGGAAAGATATACAGCCTCCAAAAAGAAGATACAATAGTGAATTATTATCTATGATAATATATTACCACTTACTGGTTATTTTAGAATGTAGTGAGTAAACTTTATTTTATTATATTTGACTCTATGAAATTGTATAAACAAATGTCTGTGAAAGCAAGTATCCATTTTATTAATATATTTAAATTTATTTAAATTATGTATATATAATTATTATTGTTATTTTAATTATGCAGGTATTACAATTTATATAGTATATATAAATATTTTGGTCAGCTGAATAAAATCTGTTGAAATAAAATAAGTTGATATTGTAATATATTCAGTTCATAATAAATGAGATACAAATGGATGTTCATATAAAATTATTATATATTATTTTATATAATGAATTTAAATTATACATGTGTAATTATTATTTTATATATATTAAAATTTATGTATTATATGTAAACAATTATTGTATTCAGAATAAAATGTTTTTAAATAAAAGAAATGTTTGATATTGTAATATATTCTCTTCATAAGTAATAGATTCATGTTAAATTTATATATATTATGTTATATAATTAATTTATAGAAAGAGGAAATGGGAAGTGTTTGTTTAAATTTATTAATCATTATATAAATTCGATATAATAAAATATCAGAAATATGTATAAGTCATAATGAATGATATAATATACATAGAGTATTGTTTATAAATAACTTACTTAATTTCAATAATTGAGAATAAATTATAATTATTTAATAATGTATTACATATATAAATAATATAAAATTTTATTTATATCTTAATTTAAATAAAAATAAATATAATATAATTGTACAATAGTTTAAATATATAATAAAGTATGATGTCACTATTTTGAAATATAGAATGCCTATGTAAATCACATATAAACTTAATTATAGTTATATGTATTAGTAATACAAAATTAATTTATAATACTTATTAGCCAGTAATAAAAACTACATATTTTCTATATTAAAATACATTGTAAAGATGTAATGGAATTTTCCTTATATTTGAAATATAAACATGTAGTCATTCGTAATATAAGCCATATACAGTTGCACATGCAAATAAAGAGTCGTTTTTGAAGTAACAGCTCTCCCAATCATCAAATTTAGACATGGCAAGTGATCTACTAGCCATATGAACATCCTAATAAAAAATTGTATATTGTTATATATTTTAAAATATGTATACGTATTTTAATAAATCTAGTAGAACTAGTAGTATAGTGTTTAAAATTAATAAAGTGTAATCAGGTTTAAAATTCTAATATACAATATAATATAAATAAAAATGAGATAATTTACGTTTTAAAAGTCCCTATTGTTGTCGTGATATAATATTTTAACATAGTAAATAATTCTACAAACATAATTAGCACTAGTATCATTATATTATAGCATCTACATTATATTTTTAAATCTTCATTTATAATGCAATGTATGACATATAGAATAAATTGGTTACATTCTCTAAGTTTTAATTGAAATAAACTTGGTCCGATCGCTGTCCAACTACTACGAAAACAACTATCTTATGACGATTGAATCCAAGTGACTTTACCCTGAGTTTTATGAACTCGCTCAGTTGAATCGAAATAGCCTGTTATACGAATAGTTAATATTAAATGTATGATTTAAATTTTAATCGGTGATATTATATTATTTTTAAAATGCCTACTCAATTTTCTTCAAAGTCTAAAATCAGTAAAAGTCTAAAGTCGCATTACGATACATTTAAAATAATAAAAGATTTATATTTAGTTAGATATAAATTTAAAATATATGATTATCAAATATGAATTATTTATTTTGAGACTTACATTAATCAAATGTAACTAATTAAAATTAATTAATTAAATTTAAAGGTTTCTGTGGGTGTCTTAAAAACATAAAACAGGATAAATATATATATTGGATGGTAAACTAAATCTAATTGAATTTGGAAAAAGATTCATAAGCGAATAAATATGAATTGTTATTACTTATATTAACTAATGTTAGTTGAAAATAAAAAACAAATTATTTAGAATAATAATATTTAACGTAAATACTATTTACTAAATAGTGCGGAAGTTGAATTAAAATTTAATAAAATACATAAATGACTTACAGGTTAATATACTAAAATTAAAAACTGCAATATGTTGTCATTCGTTAATATTTAATTTGTGTTGAAGAGATCATATAAGTAAGTTAGTTTTAAATAAATTAGCACTTTATGAAAATTATATTTTCATTTTAATAGTGATTTGATTGTTTTAGTTGTAAAATACGAGTATATAAAATATTAATATGATTAATATATGTGAAAAAATGCTATAAATATAAATTTTGTTCATTTCAATTTTTTGTAGTGAATTCGATTTTAAGATAATGTGAGAATTGATATAAAGTCTAGCAGATTTGATATAAAAGTATTGACAACTATTGACAAATGTAGTTTATATATTGAAAATATCAGAGTAATGAGTTTTAAGTCTTTAATCAATACATATATCTAAAGTCTTATCATTGATATGGTTACACACGGTGTACTGAATAACATTATAATATAACATTGAGATTAAGAGGAACATTGAAATGGGAAATATTATTTGAAAGTGACTGACATAAAATAATTTAATTTTTGTAACAATGAGCAGAAGATTATTTCACAGAATTCAAGATCGAATAAATCTAAAACTATAGAATAACTCAGAATGAATTTTTTGTAATGTGGATATTTGGATATTCATTAATTAATATATATACTTTATAAAAGAAAACTATTTCAAAACTATATATATAGAGAGAGAGTTATATATTGTTAACAGTTATATTATGAATAAATGAGATCCAATGACATATATTCGAGAACATTCTTGAGTAATATAGGATGAAACAGAGTGTTGATGATTAATGAGTTGAGAATTATCAATGGGAAAGATAAAATTTAAATTACGTTACATTCTTAATGTACTGATAGTAATGCGTTATGATTCCAGCAAAATAGTATTATGGGGGATGTAATAATATTTAATATATATATTATTATTATTATTTTAACGCAAACTTGCGATAATCATAGGATCTAATGTTATTAACTATATTTATTAATTGTATTTGTTTACATTTAGATATATATATAAATGTAACAATGTTTTATATAACATTTGTTTTGAAGATATATTGTTACCGACGTTTGCTTTTTTCCTGTCGTATTTTACATCAACTAGTTCAGCTTTCATCAACTCTTCAATGACTTTTTTTACGTCATGTATTTTGAAAGAGTTCACAACTGAAATATAGGAAATATTAATATAACAAGCATGATTTGTTATATTAGTAAACTGTATTTTGGAAGTAGTATCAACAATGTGGTATGTCATCAATTATTCTTCCTATTTTAAAATTAATGTGTGTATATATATAGTTACGTATCTATATGGTTATGTTAAATAGTACTGTTCCATTAATAATTTTAAAATGTGTATCCCTTTCTTTTTAGCATATGCTACGTAACTAGCATATAGTTTTTAGTATATTAAAATATGTCATATGCAATTCGTCTATTCAATTATTCCATGAAGTTAATGTAGGAATTGCATATGTGTAAATATAAGTAAATGTATAAATAATCTAATTTTCTGATGCGAATATCAAATACATATTATTTATTTAAAACTGTAAAGTTTCACGTATTAGTAAACATATATAACATACGTAATACATGTCAAAGTGTATGACTTCAATCCCATGAAGAATAGTTCACCAAATGCCGTACAATAATCTTATTATCTAACAACTACGCATTATATTCTTCTCAATTGAACAATACATAAGTCTACAGCCTATAAAACAATGCGCCTTTGTTATCGCATTCGAGTTACGTGTTAAGGTGTTTTGCTAATCTACACTAGGAAATGTATATCGTTTAAATCTTACACTACAACTACGTAACTTTAATTGAGAACTATATGCGAATTATTAACTTGCAATATAATTAATTTGAGTTTTTAATTCATATTTATTTTTGACGACCATATTCATCACCGTTAATAAAAATAATGATGGGTATTGTTATTGTTTAGTGGTTATAAAAGTGTATCAAATATTGTTAAAATAAACGATACAGCAAATATAGATATATTGGTAGCGATAATAATGTATAGAGATTTAATTTAATACAACAAATTGTAGTTCATTATGGAGTCGGTTATCATGGAAACTTCATATCATTCTGAATTCACATTATCAATATACATTAATTTAAACAGCACATGTTCCATTGTAAATGTGGAATTCTAAATTGAATATTTAAATACATTTCATATCTTACTGTTATCCACGATTGTATCTGAGAAGTATGTGACTAAGTATTGGTAGTGTCATAAAAGTGGCGGTACGTAACGGGTTCTATTGTTCTAAATATCTGCGAAGTTCAGCCTTTTATCGATATTATGTTGACCTCTTTACAGATAAAATGCAATTCGCCGGCGGAGTTCAGCAAACAAGAGTTTACAATGTAATACAATAATTAGTATTTATAAATACAATACATTCCAATGTATCGTATTTATAAATTTGTATCTAATTCTTTAAATGTGGTGGTTGTTTTTTTACCCTTCTATAATAATTAATAACTATATAATAATTATACAATTATATAATAATAAGTTATACATATATGATAATTATTATTTTGCTAATACAGGCATAATCATGACATATCACCATCTTGTTGTTACTTACTACCGACGGTAACTTCACATTGTTTATACACCTATTGTATTTACAATACTTCTATTATTAAACCGTCTGGTTCAAGTTGGTATGTATTCTCCAGCTTGATCTTTGGTTTCGATTCTCTGCGGAACATAGTTTTCCTTCGCAAGCCCAACATGCTATTGATCTGAGTGAGATTACGACAATTTGTTGGAGAGGAGACGAGTAAACATGAACATCTTGCGACGTATATTATACGTTTTTCTAAACCATTATATATATATTTATTATATATATTAAGGAGGGTTATCAATAAATAATAATATAATTATATAATCCTAGCGACTAAATATTAATAAACAATATTTATATATTTTTTTGTATTTATTATTTTAGATAACATGAATTTTTATTTTTACTAATTTGTAATAAATATTTTTTTATTTATATTTGATATCATGAGTTATTATTTTTTACTTAAATAGCTTAGGAATTTTAACTTAACATTATAAATAATAATTATAAAAGGCTGATTATTTATTATTCATTATATGCTATGCTCTGTATAAAGCGCACTTAGAATTGCCAAAGTAAATATTACTATTGTCAACCTACTTATATAATATGATATGAATGTTTTAAACTTCTGGATAGACTTTTAATCTACGTAAATATTAATAAAGAATAGGTACACCTCGAGCCGAAATGCAACCAATTGTGGACCGAAGTGCGATCGCCAATCGTTCCTCTCTACCAACGACAGACGGCGTCCGGCCGACGTTGCCTGGTCTAAACGCCAGGCTTAATTGTTGTGCTGGCACGCGGGACTATACAAACAACCGCGAACGCTAATGCTCGGCGTGCTTGCTCACGACAAACAATACTAATTTCGACTACAATGAAGGTGCTCAGTGTAAAGTGCGTGCGCCGTCAACTGCGCCGCGTAAACTACAATTGGCTTTGTGTATTGTCAGTCGTGAACGGTGTAGCGGACAGTGTCAGCTACACAGTGTCCGCCGGACACCCCACGTAGTACACTGCTTGCGATACACATGTTTATGTATACACTGTATATTAGATATACACCGTATAATGTTAAATAATTATCCACGATATTATTAGCATCTTTATCTGAGTTAAACTTAACCTATACGTATATATACGTATAGGTTAAGTTTACGTATAGCTATAACTGTATACCGCAAACAACTGTACTCAACGGATACCGAACGGATATGAAGTCCGTTGAAATATTACCAACATTTACAGATCTCACAATAAAACCAAATGTCGGCACGTTAACGTTTGACCGGTGTGTCGTGGTCTGGCTAGTGGTTATAGTTTGTTATAACTAACTAACCGATGACACCGCATTACGTAACGTACTCCTACGCCGCATCGAGGCATCACCTGATTGCCCGAGCATTCCGCGCATGATGGATACTTTGCGAATTATCGGAGGTTGGGCCGGCGACTCTAGAGACTAGGGGGAATTGGTAGAGATGACAAGGAGTAAGAGGGAGATGGAGAGGAATGATTTATTTACTAACCTTAGTGGGCGAAGAGGATTTTTCATCTGTGAATTTCAAATATTTTGATTAATATATTATACTTCAATATTTTATACATAAATATAAAAATTAATATAATTAATGTATGGTATAATATAATTAATTCCAATTATCAGCTGATGTATTGTTATTATATAGACGTATTAAGTTATATAATTAATATATAGTGTGTTTCTTATTCATGTTTATTTGCGTTAATCCATAAATTAAACTAAATAATAAAATAATGTTCTATATAAATTTTAATATGTTTACTAGCCTAAATATATATATTATATATATATATATATATAATAATAATACTATTTAAAATTACATAGAGTATCATATGCAGAATTAGCATTTACTCTAAAATAGCGACAATAATAATATTTCGAACTCTAGATTTTTATTTCAATTGTTATTATATATATATATATATATATATATATATATATATATATATATATCAATTTCCATTATTATTTCTTTCAGATTAATTTGAGTTTCATTAATTTATAACTGGAGTTCCAGGGATCTAAGTGATTCTAATACAGTAAACTAATAAACACTAACATATTTAATATTGCATTGTTTGTTAAATGTAGTCAAGAACAATTTGTTAACTTTTACAATGTATGTATTCCAATGTATAAGAATTATATATACAACTTATTCAAATGTTCATATTTATAAATTGATCAAAGTTGGTTTTCGACAAAGATGTGATTTCTGACTAGTAATTTTTTATTTAACATCTAGATGTTAACAATAATCTAACCTGGTATTAGCTAATACCAGGTGAGAAGTTTTATAAATCTACGCAGTTATAATATATTTAACGGTAACGGAAAGTTAACTACACATGCCGATGATATCATGAGATGAACTAGACATATAACCAATAACAATGCTCTATAGCTAAACTAATAAATTCAGGTAAAAGAGGTCTGCCATTCAATTCCAAAAAGGTTGTTCGACATCTATCAATGATAGTCTTACATCAAATTAAGAATTTAAATATTTCTGGATAATAAATAAAAATAATGAAATCGCAATGAACCGAAATATGTCCAGGTTTCCCTATAAAGGTTAAACTTTTATATAGAGTATTATTAAAGCTTGCATCCATATTGGAAACACTCAATGACTCATTATTAGCTCATTCACAAAAGTTAGAAATAATTATATATCATTAATAGTTTACATTTACGTTTATATTCCTTATCTCGTGACCATGCAAACGGCAGAGTATTACATCGTTTACTTAACGACTATGAAATCACGACTAAGTGTTTATATTGGGATGATTACTACTACTACTACTACTACTACTACTACTACTACTACTACTACTACTACTACTACTACTACTACTACTACTACTACTACTACTACTACTACTACTACTACTACTACTACTACTACTACTACTACTACTACTACTACTACTACTACTACTACTACTACTACTACTACTACTACTACTACTACTACTACTACTACTATTACTGCTACTACTACTACTACTACTACCACTACTACTACTACTATTACTACTACTACTACTACTACTACTACTACTACTATTACTGCTACTACTACTACTACTACTACTACCACTACTACTACTACTACTACTACTACTACTACTACTACTACTACTACTACTACTACTACTACTACTATTACTGCTACTACTATTACTGCTACTACTACTACTACTACTACTACTACTACTACTACTACTACTACTACTACTACTACTACTACTACCACTACTACTACTACTACTACTACTACCACCACCACCACCACCACCACCACTACCACCACTACTACTACTACTACTACTACTACTACTACTACTACTACTACTATTACTACATCTACTATATATACTACTACTACTACCATATTTACATCAGGTGATACTAATATATTTTCATAATTACACCCTTTTTACGTATTACGTAACTTTAATATATTACATAATATTATAAATCCAATGTTATACCTAATATCCAGTTTTAAAATTATGTATTCTACTAGATATACTACTTTTTAGTATAGGTTTAATATATTTTTATTTTATTTATTAATGAGTTATAATAAAATATGAATAAGAAACACTATGTATAGTATACGTATACTTATATATATATATATATATATATATATATATATATATATATATATATATATATACCATTGATACTAGTAGTTAGATATTGAAATATAACGAAAGAATTATAAATGATCACTTTAAGTCAAGCACAGTTCTTAACCTTCCATGTTGAAGTAGCCGATTATGAATCCTATATTCCAGGTAAAATATTTGCGAAAACCGGTTTTGCGCTAAATTCACAAAGCCCTTGTAATACGCAAACCACGAGCCCTAGATATTTAATTGAAGTAAATATCGTGATAAGGCAAGCGTTAAATGCAAGAATGTGGATGGAAACGAATTCGGTCAATGATTTATTAAAAACTAGACGATATCGCAACGTGGATGCGAGAGTGAAAGTAATTTCGGGCTGACGCTCGTCCGTGAGCGCCCGCACTAACGATATACGGGGGCGGGCGATGCCGAGCCTAATACGTTAAATATACTAGTGTTACGTAAGTGCACATAATTACGTAAGTACACTAAATACACATAATTATCGATATTTATTTTATTAAACCTATATTTAGGTATATGGTATACCATACTATATTATATTAATATATTTCAAATGCTATTAAATAACCGTAGTTGTATATATAAACAAACGTATAATTACACGCACACGCGCATACAGGCACGCAAACACGCATACATATATATTATAATTTCTTATTATTATATATATATGAAAAATGGACGGCAAAAGAGAGAAAATTGGAGGAATAATTTCTAAATGAAATAATAATGGTTATATAAATAATATATATTATTAATTAATTAATATAATATATAAATTTAACTATAGTAATTAAATAACTACTACTCTAGTATTTAAATGAGTATATAAATAATAACAACAATTGTAACAGAAACGTAGCACAAAATTATTTAAATAATTACAATCAATTCTAAATGTATTTATATATTTATTAGTATAATTTATAATTCAATTATAATTAGTTTTCTTAAATAAAATTCCTCTTGAAGCATAATCTAAAACTATTTCGAATTGTGAATAATCCGCTTTTACGAATTGAATAATAAATGTTATTTTACTTTTATATTTTAATGCTAATTTCCAGTAAACTCCATCCATTTGTGCCCATCTATTAACATTCTGGTGTACTCCCTGATTAAAATAAACTAATTAAGTAATATTTTATGAGATTTTAATAAATATTTATATTCATATATACATATATTATATATTATAAATATAATTATAATTTATAAATATCGTATATATATATGAAAAAATGAACGGCAAATTATATAAAATCCGAGTAATACTTTCTAAATTAAATAATAACTTACATTTAAAAATACTTGTATCCCTATCTATAGTATACTACATATATATAATGTCTATATAAACATCTATATAAACACGCATTATTATGTATTTGCATATGGTATAGTGCTTGTAAATAAAACTAGCCAATAAGGTTTCCATTAAAACAACATTATTATTCATAAGTTTAATTCTTTCCATGAATTTATTTTCATATATCCCTATCACATTTTGTTGGTATCCCTGTACAAATTAAAAATAATTAATAATTTTATAAACATTATCTTACATATTACATTACAAAACTAAACATGTCTACCGCAATGCATACTTATCTAAATGTAAGATTATATACATTATTTACAAATAACAAAGACTATATAGAAACTAGATTTACTAAATAATGTATTATAATCTATATTTGCTTATAAACTAGTCTACAATTCATAATATAACATTATCTCCAACAATATAATCTATACGTATACAAGTAATATACATCATAAATGTGAATGTAATACGTACATTTTAAGTTTATATAATTTTAACAATGCAACAAATTCTTATATATGCAACATCATATAAATGCATGCCTACCATAAATATAAACTTATATCGATCAGGCTAGAAATAATTATTAGGGTTACCTCCAAATACTTAAAAGGAAAAGCGTATCTATATGAAGGGAATGTTCTTAAATCTTTATATTCGATATTAATAGATTTATTTATCGCATCATTTATTCCTGTATAAAACATGTCTTTTTCACCTGGCGAGTAGAATAAATGAAAATATATATTTATATCATATGCAAATGTATTCATCTATATGCAAATCATGTATCATATTAACTTAAGCAGCCTTTTTATATTCGCGTATTATTGCATAATTATACAAACATATGTTTATATATATATATATATATATATATATATAAGTACGTATAATTATATATAAGCATATAATTATATAGCAATAGTGTATTCTCAATATATTACAAAGTATAACGTTTAGTATGATAACAATACGTTTAGTATGATGATAATTCGTTTAGTATGATAACAATTGGATACACTAAAACATTACATACACTGTATATAAAAAATAGTATCATAATTATATCGTTAATATACATCTCGATAATATCTCGTGATTTAGTAATAATGATAGTTTAAAGATATTTTAAGATAGTATTTGATTATTTTAACATGATATAATAAAAGTATTGAAAAAAATAGTAAAAAATACCCAGGAAATATTCAAGTTATATTTTTTTGACGTGTGATTTTTTGAGTAAATATAATATGGAACGAATACTTTCTTATAAATTATATACTTATATAAACATACTTTTAGTGTTTAATTAATGTTATAAAATATATTTTATATTATATACCTTCACGAGATATGTAATCGGTAATTATGATTAATTTGTAAATTTAAAGGCTAACCTAATACAGCATTCAAAATGTATCGAGTAATGATGTGTGCCCAATCTATGCATTTAGTTTTAAGATGATAAGTATTTTAAATAGATAGTATTTCATAGGATCATATAAGAATATAATAACCACATTGTCAACATCACTACAGTATTATCATAAAATAAAATAGAAAATCATAGAAAATAATTATTAAGAAATAGAATTCTAATATAAATATCGCTTTGAGTTTTTACAACTAAATTTTGTATTTGGCAGCATTGGTGTAAGCTAATGAACAAGTAATACATGAGCCATTACATTACTAGACATATCATAATTAATAACTGGTTTTAGAAGTATCGTCATTCTTTCTTATCACACAAATCCATGCGGCCACATTCTTCTTTTGTAAAATATAAACAGTGCAAAAGTACTTGCCGATATAACCAGAATCTAGTTGAATCTAAAGAAGAACATATCAAATGATTAATAATTATTATAATTATTAATAATTATAATAATTAGTAAGTTAACTTACTATAAATATTATGAATATAAAATTATTCGTAATAACGTTAATATTTGGGTGGCCTAGAGTTATAAAACTTTAATAAAAAGTATTGATTTCAAATAGTGATAATGTAACAGTGTTTTCGCTTATCATAATCAAAATATACATAATCAGAATTACACGAATATAACTTAATTTAATTATAATAAAAAAATACCTCTATATAATATCATTTCATTAGATCATATATATATTATTGTTAATACGGCATATTATATCATTTATTACAATGCCATTCTCCATTCATTTCTATATTACATACTAAATTATTTTACATAACACATCCATATATAATTTCTACATCTAGCCTATAAAACAATATTTACACTTTACTATAATATTATAGTATATACACGGATATATGTGTGTATATATGTGTGTATATATGTGTGTATACATGTGTATATATATATATGTGTGTATATATACATAACCTTGGGAATACCCAAGAACAACCCATTCTTAAATCCGCAAGCAAAACTCAATGTTCTATCATGTTTGATACCTTCCAAGTACCTCGGCATTATAACGGCAGGAGCTAAGAGATCTCTGAACTGAGATTTTCTAAGAATCTTAGGTTTTCCTTTGATCTAAATGTTGTAAAAATGGTACTTTAAAATCATGTATTTATTGTAGATTTTGATTAGAGTAGATATCGCATCGGAAACTGCTTTGATAACCATATGACGTTATTGTAACCTTATATAGTCGTATGAATATTTTTATAAAATGATAATTCATGATATGATATAATTATAATCATAAAAACTTATATATCTATATATTAAATATTATTATATGCATTATTTTTGTTATGTATTTAAAAATAACTATGAATAAATACATATGCTGCTTTTATTAAATATGAAGTCAAAATATGCTGAATAAAAGTCCATATTAAATAATACCCAATATTACCAAGTAATAGTGTCGTTCACTAAATATATAATCCAGTATAGTTTCAAATGTCCTGTGGAAATACTATGCATATTGTATATTTATTAATACATAGTATAATGTATTAACTTTATATTAAATACGTATACAATTACTGAACACTGTTCAGTGAACAGTATAGATTAATAAATATTTAAAAACTCATTTAACGTCATTTTCACTCACTATTTTAATTTAAAAAATGAAATATAAATATTGCATAGAAATCAGATAATATCTCAAAGCTTTATTTTGTAAGACTATATGGAATATATATTGGCAAGAGCAAACTATTCGTTTAGCAAAATATGACAAATCTAAAACATTTGTATAGAATGGATGGATTTATATAAATTTAATCATCATATAATTTAATATATATATTTACGATGATAATGGTATTTTATCAATATTTTTTATTTTGTATTCATGCAAAGAAAATATATGAGCTCATTTGACTTCAAAAAAACTTTGAAAGTCAACATCATTTGATAATATACAATAAGAAACCTAAATTCAATTTGTTTTATTTATAGCTAGAATTAAATATAATATATAAAATATATAAGTAATATGTGACTAAAATATTTATATTATTAAGGTATTTAAATTTAAAGTAATATTAAGTTAATTTGAATATCATCGGTGAATTTTTAAGGCACAATTGGTTATATTTTAGAATTAATTAATTAATATAATTAATTATTATAATAATAGATCCTAATTATAATATGCATATAGATTATAAAATGTATATTGATGTATATATTGTATATGTATATAGATACATATGGAATAACTACCATTATTCCTAAATGGTAGGATTAACCTACTAACGTGTCCTGCTCCTTTCATTATATAATGTACGTATTTGTTGAGATCATTGCCACTAGACCAAAGTCCAGATGATGGAGAATTTTTATTAAGTATGAACCTGGATATACAAGAACGTTACGAATGTTTGTAAAGTGGTCAATACAATAGGGTTCTTGTTCGTGTTTGAGATAATGTATGCAGAAGTTGGTGGTAAGTATTTAACACAATTTAACAAAATGAAATACATACACGTCCGTATTTTTCAATATCTTCTTTGTAAACTAAAATTATACACTATTATTAAAATTGTCAATATTGATGTATTTATTGTATCAATATTTACATTAATATGTTTTCATAACGCTAAATGATTAAATAATTATGTTAAATATCCAAACAATTTAATTAATATGTATATATACTATTATAACGAATATCGTGGGTTTATATTTGTAATCATACAGTCATTTATGACAAACAAGTCCTATGATATATGAAGTGATTGTATATCAAATTGAAACCTTTTCATATTCTGCCAAAGTGACTCTTGTTGTATTTTTCAAATCTTCGTAATTATTATGATATTAATAACTACTATCAATCATTGTATTATGAAATTGTAACATGTGTGTCATATATAACACATTATATAATAGATCGTTATGTTTACCTAAGTTGTCAAGAAGTAGTTCGAGGTGTTTAGACCACTTACGTCCGACATTGTCGAGTGCAGTTCTAACCACGGAGTACAGAACTTTGTTGTGTATATAAAGTGTACGGAAGGGCACGGTTATGGGAATTCTTCTCAGAATACTGCAAAGTTTGAACGCACGTCATATGCTATATTATAACAATTAGTTATTGATGTCTATATGGTTTGCAAATTATGCTGGAAGGATAACATATAATGAAATGAGGGGACAGTGTATATACAATCAATTGTATTATTAATTCTAACCTAGATACTTATGTAATCGGGTGATATAACGATGCGGTATATTCGATAGATATATATATTGTTAGATTTCATCAACTGAAAATCAATTCACTAAACGCAATTTTGCATTGTCATTCCACTAAACACCATTTTTACTCTACTATACTTCACATATGCTTTCCACTACGTACTAAATGTGACGTACTAAGTGTGACGTACTAAGTACGACGTACTAAGTACGACGTACTTCATGTTTCATTTCGGATTTATAATTCCGATATCTCATTACAATTCACGAAACTAGATTTATAGTATCCAATGCTTGCTGCAACGATACACATCGTCAAATGTATAGATTCGTGTACGAAACCCCAATGTACTATCAAACATATAAGTTCATATTCAAAATCAGATATATAATATTAAATGCATACACTTGTGAATATATATTATAGGACACACATGAACACTGCGAAACTTCGATTATTATAATATCTATATGTATGTATGCGAAACACAGATATATATTATTAATGAATTCATAAAACTGAACACGCATGACTAACTCCTTGCAAAAATTCAATTTATCTTCAAACCAATTAATCAAGATATCGCACGAGGAAAGTCCGGTTCTGTGAGATAGTATATCCCTGAAACTGACTTCATCCGTCAGGGCTTGACTCTGCAAAGAACGGAACAGGAGTGATGTACAGATAAGTGTCACCTAATATAGGCACACTAATATGTTGGGAACTCTGTGTGGATAGTTAATGGACAAGGCGAGACAGTCTTCGTGTAATACCACTATTAAGTATTGGATTTGATAAAGTATTATGAAAACTTGAAATTATCACGTATGCTAAGAAACTCCATTGAAACCTATTTTAATTCGTAAACCATAACTTATAAGTACGCCTTTTATTTATAACTACGCGATTAAGTGTAAGTTAGTTACCACAGATATTTTAAACGTAGAATTACAAACCTACATTTCTTGCATTTCTATACTACTATATATATATATATATATATATATATATATATATATATATATATATATATACTTATGAGTTTCCCACACTGACTAAGCGTTAACCACATATTGTAACCATGGTAATTATACCGCTAACGTGTAATTTTATATTTTTCCGCAGCGCCACCTTCAGCGGGGCGTCTAGTTTTATAGTTCTATTCAACGCCACCATTGTCGCTATTGCAGTAAATGATTCCGTGATATCGCCAAGTGGAAATATACTAGAAATACCGCCTGATTGTGATATTATAATTACTAGGTAATTCAGTGTATATAATATAGTATATTTCTAACTGTCTATACATTATAATTATATGAACCAATCTTATTATTATTGCGATGTTGGTATATATATATATAATGCTAAAATTAGTAAAACATATTGATTATAATCCCGCAACCAAGTCTGGATTCAAAGCATTTTCATTAATATGTTTTCATAAATTTGAAAATTCAAATATAAAGTCATATTAAATGTCGCAATGTAGTTTATAACGTATATTCTATACATATCAACTTTTAGAGTAACTATTATATCAATTAAATTAAAACTAATTTATTTAAATCATTAGGTCAAGTGTGGATTTATCAATGAGAAAACAGTGACTATATTGATTTGAAAGTAGTTTTATTAAATGAAAAATGGTCACATGGTGGATACATTAGCAGGGACTAACCATTACCGTGTAAACTCATTTTTGAGTCTTCTATTATACCATACATATATGATTCAACCAAACCACTGGCAAAGTCGTTAATTTTCTTAAATCGTGAATTCGATGAACATGTACTAAGAAATGTAACTGTGATACAAATGTAGATATTCATTTTGCATCCGTTATACATGAATATTATTAATAATGATAGGTTAGCTATTAAGTATATCTATTTAGAAGTATCATCAATTTAATGTAATATAATATTTAGATATTGTTTTCCTTTATTTACTATGGCAACCATATATTTATCATTTAAAAAAATATAAATAATTAATCTATTATGTCAATTTACATTGAACGAGCAACAATGTACGTAGATAAGTACATATATTTATAATATATGGCAACGTATGTCATACGTCGTATTATAACTACATATTATTAATAATAGTAATGATCATAAATTCAGATTAGATCATCTATTAGAATATGTAATATAAATAGATATAACTAAATGCATAAATATATTATTTAACCAATATATATAAATTATACACTCGCGACTACCTACTATAATAGTATGAGGAGTGATTATATAACATGCATTTTTGATTTAATTGTATAGTTTATCATGACATAGTATTGTTTATATATAACTATAGTTATATTCTATTGTTATACTAACAACCAATATTATATTGGCTAATAAGATTACCTTACATTATTAATCTTGACTAATACGTAAACTTTTTTCTCAGGCATATAATAAGATTAAGTAATAATTGAGTTTTTAATAATTTATATAAATTAATTAATTTCTAATCTGATAATCATGTTTATTTGTTAAGTTAATTAAATATAGGAAATACCTAATTATACTAGATTGTTTATAAGAAGAGAGTCTATAAAGTTAATTTTCTTATCAATTTGTATAAATGATCACTGATTATAATTTTACTTTGAACACATAGTATAATACATTAACATATAATCTATTTTTAGATAATTGACTATGTATTTAAGCAACAATAAAGGTGTTAGGGAAATCATTTATAATAGCAAAGGTGATAAATAAAAAGTACAATAAATACAAATATTGAGTGATAGAATGTAAATCATGTTATTCATTAATTATAGTTATACATAAAATCAATAAATTCAAATCATTATAATATTATATTTACAGACCATATATCAGCTTATAGATAATTCAATAAATAATATGCAAACTATTTACAATATTATAAATGACATAAATAATAACTTTCTAATTATATTATCTTCGATTATAAAACAAACACAAATTAATAGTAAATTAATATATATTTAATATATATATTAAATAAATGTAAAGTATAATTCATTAATTTTAAAATAATTAATTAACATTGTATAACAATAATTTATAATTCATATTATAATATAATGTTGAACTTCTGATTGAAAGAATAAAATTACAAGTTGAAATTAGGATATAGAATATGTAGTAATACAATTAGAGGGTAGTAAAAATCACAGATTAGGGTTCATTTTGAGGGCTTTATGGACTTGTACGGAGTTATATCTATATGTTAAAGATTATTATACTCGTACTAAGGATTATTATATGCTTACCTGTAGTTTCACATTGTATATGGTTTAATTATATATTATTTATATAAATGTATCCCTATTATGATAATCAAATTTGTTTGTATATAGAATAAATTAATTATGATAAACCTGATTATCTTAGAATGTTTATAAGAAGAGTGTTAAAGTTAATTTCATATCAATTTGTATATATTATTTGTATAATTTGACTTTGAATATATTGTAGTATAAGGACATATAAAACATATTCCATAGATACGATAAGTAGGATAGATTTCGAGTTTTCACGGGAAGGGTTCAGATGTGGGTTATCGAATCTCAATACTAAAGCATACAACAAAATACACATCGAGGAAGGTACTCGGCGATATTCTTTATCTTACGATCGTGTGAACAGTTGTCGGGGTCGCTCCAGGCCTTCACCAATTGCGTTTCAAGAGTCTTGCGACCAACCTACAGCAAGACGCTGTGACTGCGAACGGCATTTTTTTCGCTGTCGAGCCGCGATATGAAACACTGCCGGGAAGGAAAACCAGATCAGAAGTTCCGTGGCGAGGTCAAGAGTGCAATTGCATTAGGGTACGTAGGTTTTAGCATTTGAACACACGCGTACACAAACGTAGCCCACATTTAATTAAAATAAGACTTTTTAATAATTTCTACATTTTTTCAATATTAAATAAATATATATTAACATGAAAAATGAAATCTTCTGGTGATGTATATTTTATGTCAGCTGTGTGTTTGTATGAGTGGGTTTGTGTGTGTATGCGTGTGTGTGTGTATGCGTGTTTTTATATGTGTTTGTGAATATGTGTGTGTTTGTTTGTATATGCGTGCGTGTGAGTATGCGTTTGTTTGTGTGTGTATGCGTGTTTGTGTGTGAATGCGTGTGTATGAGTGTGTGTGTGTTTCTGTGCGTGCGTGTGTGTTTGCACCAATGCATGTATGTAAACTAACGAATGCGTTGTCGTCTTCCGTCGACTGGAAGCCAACAGCTAAACTACGAGTGGAGTGTGCCCAGACGAGGTCGACTGAGGAGAGAAAGTTCAATGTGTATGTGAAGTATAAATTTTAGATTCGAATGTGTGGACAAGATATGGGTAAGGTATAAGAGGTATTAGGTTATTTAATATATCTAATATATACATCAGTCCGCGTACACTATTTATTTATTGTTTAGTAATCATTGGTAATATCAATATAGTGAATATATTCAAATGTAGATATAAAAAAATAAATCTAATCTGTTTCTATAATACGTGAATTCTGGTATCACATAAAGGAATCAAATTAACAATTCAGCATAAATAACCTTTTAATTTGTCTTCGATCTTCACTGTCTTTACAGAAATACTTCCTGCCAACTTATTCTCATTATCCGGAATAAATCTCGACTCTGCAATGAAACTATAATGCAGATATCTCTAATCTCATTCACGGGTATTATATTCACCGACCATTCAGTCGTAAATCATTAAACAGAAATGTTCTGATCAGCAGAAAGCATTGTTACCGCAATCGTCAAAAGCAATTATCTATGCAAAATATTATCTAGATCTTTTATAAAACATAAGTAACAATAAGTAACTACTTATTGCGATGATAAAATGATATTTTACTTTTGGTATTTTAGGTAAATGATAAAGAATGTCAAGCGAACACTTGTCTATTACAGAGTTGCTAAGCAACAAACTTGCAAAATCTTCGTAAACGCCGGCCACTTGCTTCCGAGGCTCTGCGACTGACAACAAAGATTGGGCAACGGTGCGAGCGAACAGAAACTTTGTCAGATATTCTCCGCAACCTAGAGACAGCGAAAGGTCAATGCGATGTAACCTTTCAACGATAGAGAGATTAATTCTAGAATTATTAATTCTAATGAATTATTAATTCTAATGAATTATTAATTCTAATGAATTATTAATTCTAATGAATTAATAATTCTAATGAATTATTAATTCTAATGAATTATTAATTCTAATAAAATTTGATAATTAACTCTCAATTATATGATTATATGATTTTAAAGGGAGGTTGTAGTCGTCAATATTGTTATGGTAGACGTAGGAATTTATATAGCTACATAAAATGAAACTAGTGATTCCATTTTTGGAATATTAACAATACTTTTTGATCTACTTATAGTAAATGTAAACGCACATTTTAACGTAGTATTTTTCGATAAACTATGTATCATAATAAATCCTGAACTATACTAATATTTATATTGTTTGTGCATAAATTCGACGGCTTAGTGAATATATCTGAGGTAATTTAAATATATTATAAAAACATGACATAAATTATCGCATACAAATACAAATTATTGGATCACCACATAAATTGAACATGAGAAAATGCACTTAAAAGATTATGCATTATAAAGATTATATTTATTGTGTTCACAGTAAAAATAACAAGGTTTATTTGAATATATGCAGAAGGTAGATTTTCAAGAAAGAAATCATAGATGTTAATAGTTCATGGGCACGTAAAGTAATTGCTCTTCATGAAATATCTATAATAAAAATATGATCAAAAATAGTTAAAATTACATTTTATATTTAGATATCTAATTTATTGAAATAATAATAGTTTGTAATTAATACCATTAGATTGTTGTAAATATATCTTGATAATCATGGCACTCATATGTAATGAGTGTTTGTTATTTGGTCATATCATAATAATAATTTGAAAAATTCTTAAAAAATAATTTGAAAAATTCAAGAATACAAAGGAATTGTATTTGTATTGTTTGTTGGTATAACATGATACTAATATTATGTTATTTGATGGGTAGAATTAATAGATATGGTTTTTCATATTTGAAAATCCGTAATTTAAATAATATATAATTGTAATATGAATGAATGAATATAATAATAGTTATATATTATTTATTAATATTTGTATTTTATTACTAACTACACAATTACGAAATTTGTATCATTTATATTATTTTTTCTCTCTAAAAGTTTGCATTCATATTCTTAATATATAAATAAAGCTAAATATAGTATAAAAAAATCAGTACAATCAGTACAGCGTTTGACGACTGCAATCTCCCCTTGGTAAACATTTCTAGTTACTATCTAAGGTATCAACAAATGCTAGTCTCTGAATCAATCAACTAAACATCTAAATACCTGAAGTGGCGCTAGCTACATTAATATCGGAACTGTTCTCTGCCCAACATCCACATCCGTATTGTGCAGCCTGAGTGCGATGGGAGGTGGAGGTGGCGGTGGAGAGGGAGTGGGAGTGGGAGTGGGAGTGTGAGAGGGAAATACTATTGACAAGGTAATTAATGATATACCTGTCCTACTCTTCCTGGTTGCTTAAGAATGATACCACCACTAGATACTGCACTGGCCAGATCTCCATTGTTATCCATGCAAATTACACCTTATCGTATTCGGAGAGTAAATTATTATTAATATATAGAAAACAATCTGTAGAGAAAATAATGTGAAATAAAGTAATAAATTACTAAATTACAGATCGTCGTAACTCATAAATGTATTATGTTATTCAAGAATTACAATTACTATAGAACACTGATCAAAACTTGATGGAATAGTAACTAACCTATGGTATCGTTTAGTAACGAATCTTCACAATCGAGTGAGGGAGAGTGTAAAGATTGAACTGCGGAGTGTTTTACTCTATGAATGGGCGTGGCATAACAGCTAGTAATGGGCGTGGCATCGTGACGTTTAATGGGCGTGGCTTCACGGGTAGTTATGGGTATGGTATGGTGGCTAGTAGTGGGCAGGGAATTGTAGCTAGTAATGGGCGTATCATTGTGACAAGGAGGCGTGTCATTGTGACAAGGAGGCGTGTCCGAGTGTTCAAATGAAGTGGAGACATGATACGAATGCGTCGAGTGGCCCGAAGCAGTCCTCGGAGTAGATTTACGCGAAGCTCTGTGCGTAGGAGAAATGTCTCGGAGGGGAAAGGAGGCCGGCGCGACGAGTTCGCAGTTCGTAGGCACAACGGGTGAGGCGTGTTCACGGCGAGGTTGACCAGGCGTATTGTGAACGCAGCTCGAGTATGAAGAGGGCGTTGCGTCCATTTGATAGACGTACCGCTGCGAGTAGAAATATATCGATTAGAGAACGAATGGAGGAGGTTTAGTTTCTCCGTAATTCAGAGATGGGTTTCCTAGGTTTCAATTTTTAAATCCATCGGGTGCTTACCTCTTCGTTGATAGTTGATTCATCTATTTTGCGAATCTTATCTTTAGGTCCGGGTGTCGAATTTTTATCATTGTGGAGCATTCTTATATTCTTATGGTAGGTCTTCATCGCCTGTCCTGTATGCCGATATTGACGTAGATTTTAACAAAAGAAGGGGATTTGAAGTTTAGGTTCGCCTATCACTAATATAATTTATTATAGATCACAAAGAAATACTAATCTATTTCTGGTAATAATTTCTAATGATTTAGTGAATAAATATAATATTAGTAAAATTCTTGAATAAATTAAGAAAGTACGATTATATAATTTCACACTCACTAACTCGACATCAATTCTTTATCGGTTACCTGTTTTGAAATGTTATGACATTTAGCCCACTCTAGTGCACCTTCTCCTACCAATGTACTATTTTGTGAAGTTAGGGTTAAAACTGATATAACTTGCAAAATATATTGTTAAGATAAAAAGATTTTATTAAATTTTTAAGAAAATAAAGTAAATAATAATCATCATAAAATGAAAAAATTATCAATATTTAATATGTTCAAATTATGTGCAAAAAATTTCATAACAAACTTTGGAGGAATTCTGCCTAAAGACATGTAACCCAATTTCTGATTTTCAAGCAGGTGACATGCAACTTTTATTGGATTCTTTATCACTATTTAGTGATTATGATTATAATTTCTATAAAAAATATCAAATAATAAATTTATCAAAAACATATGGAATAATAAAAGAAAATTATAACTGCTTTATATAGTCAAATATTCTAAATTGAATAGATTTACATATAGTGTAAACTTATAATGATTTAATTCATTAAAATGCAACAAAACAGTATTTACAAACTTTTTATTCCTCCGACTGCGCCGTACTCTAGAGAACAACTCTCCATGATAGACGCATCACATTCAACTTTACCATAAATATTCAAACTGCTACCGATCCCAGCATTGGTCAGTGGGGAATCCTTTAGATGTTATTTAAGATCATACTTAACCTCAAATATAAAAGTTATAATTTTGAAAATTACGTAAACTTGTGTATTTATTTTACATACATTATTGATGGAATGATATAAATGTGGCTTACTTCAAGATATGCTGCTGCGAATTCTGCAGCCTTCAAGGCAGATATATTATCTTTCAGTAAAATTATAGCTGCGGTACATGCATCCCTGCACAATTGATAATACTCATCACTTTTATGTGGTGAGTGATAACCAGCTCCTTTATTTCATAAAATAATTAAATATAATTAGAATATACAAGATAATTAGTTTAAAAATTAGAATTAGATTATAAGTTCATAATAGTCTAGTGATTGTTTTAAAGTTAGGTAGTTGTTGTAATATATGTAGAAGTTCGTAAGTCAGTTTTGTATTGAATTATCGTTGTCGTGAAGTTTAGTAGCTGCCGTAATTACTTAATGCTTACTGAGCCAGTCCATTTTAGTTTGTAAATGATGCGCAGATAATGTAAAATTACTGAAGGTGTATAACAGAGATAACCTAAATACGTCTAGTGAATTCACATATTTTATATAAATTATATTTACAAGTCTTGTTATTTAATGTAATATTAAATATAATACTTACCTATGTGCAAGCATATAAATCCTTTGGCAGTCATGTTATGAAATCTATATTTTATGATTTTTAAATTTATATAGATATGATAAATCCTACTTATTAAGTATATAAATACATTTAAATTTAAATAATTTCAAAATATTTATTGGATTTTAAATAATATCAAAGATTTTATTTATGTTTATTCATTAATATATCACATGATCAGATTCTTATAAATCATGTGATCTAAATTTAAATATAAATAAAATTTATTTATATAATAATTTATTTTTTTAAATAAACTACATCAGGTTACTAATATTTGATATTTTAAAAATATAGGTGTATATAAAATAATAAAATAAGTTATAACTTATAACAGAAATTTATAATTGTGATTTAATTTTATTAAATATTATAGATACAGCAAATGAAATTTGAAATGCTTGTATTAATCAGTTTTATTTTTACTTTTGCTGTTATTAATGGTGAACAATGGGCAGTAATAGTTGCTGGATCAAATGGATATTATAACTATAGACATCAGGTTCTAAAACAATTTGTAAAACAATACTTGATCTGATATAATATATAATATAATATAATTTCATATTACTTGCGTGGTATAGTTAACTGAGCGAACCTGAGAAAAAGGGGCATAACTTACGAGATATTTGTAGATATTTGTTGATTGCATTCGTATCATATGTTTCCATGTTTATCTTGAAAATTCATCAAATTCTACTTTTCTATGATTCAATGTCTATAAATAGTAAATACAAATTAATATTCAAAAGAATGCAATGTATTCTTGGTCATTTTATCTGAAATTATATTTTTACTAATTTCATAATGGAATTAACCACTGAATCCTTTCAATTGTCATCCGAGAAAAAGAATGCTATTAAGATGGATATAATCAATCATAACAGAAAATATCAATTTAATAGATCTAGAGAAAATTTAATTGTCTATACCTGGCATAATATACCATAGAACCATATGATTAAATATTTTATTAAAATTTGAATATTTATTTATGACATATTCTATAATCATTTTTAGGCATATATTGTATTCTTTGATAATTATTACGCTCGTCATATGAACAGCTATTGTGAATAATCATTGTATAAAGGCCACACCATTCTTCTTGTATCTTACGATCATGCCCTCTTTTCTGCTGCGTTACGCTTAGCAGCACTGCGCTACCCTCGTAATGTAAACACCCTATTAGGCATGCATATTAACGATTTATAATATTAAATATTTAAAAAATCATCGTGTAAATTAAGGATTTTTCATATTAAACATATAACTATTTAGAATATTGATAAATTGAAATATCCATTATAACGTATCACATTATACATAATTCCAAAATTGATTTCTTAATGTATCGGTATCTAATGGTGCATTACAGGTCAATTATATAATATTATTGAGTATAATAAAACCATGTCTTCAAAACAATAAGGCCGATGCACTACACGCCTATCATATAATGATTAAAAATGGAATTCCGCCGGAGAGAATCATTACAATGGTTTACGACGACATAGCTCACTCATCTGAGTTGGTCCTCGATAACTTTATTTAAACAATCATTTTTTATCCGCACGTATAGTTGAGTAATTCATCGCGCCGTTCCATATTTGCTATTTTCAATACATTTTTATAGAAATCCGACTCCCGGTAAAATAATCAACAAACCAAATGGACCTAATGTTTACGCCAATGTGTCAATTGATTATCGAAAACGAGTTAGCTGATAAAAACACTATAAATCTATAGTATTTATATTAATTTATATCGAGAGTAATAGTATGACTAGATAACAATAATAAAGGCATATTATATATATACATAATATTGATGTTCTATAATTGCACATCTATATATCTGTTTCCAAATTTAGGATGTATCACCAACAACTTTCACAAATGTTTTATTGGGAAATAAAGAAGCGTTAAAAGATGTTGGTACTGGACGTGTTCTCGAAAGGTTTATAAAAATATATAATACAATAAAATAAGATAATTATGTTTATTTATTATGATTGTGATTTATTACATAAGCTTTTAAATAAGAGTTAAATTTGTAGTACAATTTGACTTTAACTTGAATTACTTAATTAATAAAGTGGGCCAAATGATCACGTTTTCATTAACTTTGTTGATCATGGAGCACCTGGTCTTATAGCCTTTCCATCCGGATTATTAACTGCTAAAGTTCTAAACAATACCATAAATGAAATGTTCAAACGACATAAGTATAAGCAGGTTAATAAATGAGCACTTCTATTATTTGATTATGACTAGAAAACCTCTCATTATTTGATTTTAAGAATAGTCGTTATTTTACAAATATAAAGATAAAATTCAATTTTATTCAAATTTTAAAATATTTAATATATAATAACTTATAAAAGCAATAAGTAAAAAATAAATAATTTATGAATAATAATTATTAATGGGTTGTATTTTAAAGATGGTTTTATATGTGGAAGCATGTGAATCTGGATCAATGTTTAAGGATATACTTTCTGATAAAATAAATGGTATGTTATATTTTATTGTTTATTGATTAAATGTAATACCGTATTCCAAAATGTGTGATTTATTTGAACATACTCGAGTAACTACTCTTCATTATTCATGTTCTATTAAGATATTAAGTAAACATTTAACTTTTAGATATTTTTATAATTCTCATATCCTACTTACTACTGTAATCAACAACATGCCACTAACGTCTAGTATTTGCTACAACGGCTGCAAATGGAAGGGAATCATCCTATGCCTGTTATTTCTCTGAAAAATACAACACCTACCTGGGAGATATGTACAGTGTTATGTGGATGGAAGATTCAGATGTGGTTAGAATAGTCATAGATAGGCAATTATAATATGACTTCTTTTTTAATTCTATTTTTACTTTTTATTTTTGTTTAATTTCTATCGGTACCAGATTTATAGCTATACCCTTTTAATGTTCACCTTTTTATATATTCTCTTTCTATACTATATTATTAGATATCTATTGTATTTATGATGTGCAATATTTCTCTTTTTTTCATCATTATGTTATAAATCACCTATTGTCATGAGATAATGAATCCAAAAATTATTTAGTAATTGCTGATATACATTTCAAACTGTACTCCTAAATTAATATTATAAAGTTGAATTAATCTAATAATTTAATACAAAATCTTATATTCATTTAAGTATTTCATATTTTTTATATAATATTCAATATTTACTTGATGTCAACATTTGTATAGTCAATACACTAGATAGTAAATTGACTCTCTAATATAATTTAATATATTTGAAGTACTTATAAACAATTTTATTTGCATTTGCTTTTAAATAATTTTGCATATTTAATTACGTTTTCCTTAACATAAAATTGTTGTTTAGGAGAATTTGAATAAGGAAACCTTAGAAGAGCAATACAAAATTGTGAAACGCGAGACCAATACCAGCCACGTTCAGCAATTTGGAGACATGGTCGGTATACCAACTCTATAGAGTTCATTAGAATAGGTGATCCGAATAAGCCAGAACAAAAGTATATGTGAATGCCTTTTCATTTAACAATATTTAATAATTGTTATCGACAATTAATATAATTATCTATTTCTAACCATAACATGATTATTATCTATATCTGAAGAAATATCACACTTTTCCAACAGAAAATCAGCAGGGAGACTTTATCTAACTTCCAGGCAAATCCTTCAAAATATGTTTATCAACAAAAATTTGATAAAGCTAATTACAGGGTCAGTATAATATATAGATAATATATAGATAAGAAAATAACACTAAATCTTATCACTGATTACAAAAGTTACGAATTTCGATTTATATATAAATTTAGAATTAATATATTAATTCTAAATTCTCATATTCCATTTATAAATTCTATTCGATGTAATTAATATTCTGGTAATAATCTGTAAATGTATGTAAATATATGTAAATATATGTAAATATATGTAAATATATGTAAATATCTGTAAATGTATTTAAATGTGTTTAAATTTTATAATTGAAGTAATAATAAATGTGCTACACGGTGTCATCATTCCGCCGATTCATCGAATACATCTTCGCGTGTAATTCAGCTCGATGCCGTCAAATCTGAGGACGTTCCAATGGAGATTCTGCGAAGGAAACTCGCAAAGAGCACCTCGCACAAAGACAGTTCCCTGCTACTCAAACAACTCGGCGAACTGGTTGAGGTTTTTACTCTGCCTCTGCGATTCCACGCTTTCACTTTACGTAATGCATCGAGACTTGTGGACTCAATATGTTTATCGCTCAATAAAGATTTCCAATGCGTAGATCAATTGGATAGTCTCCGCGATGAGTACTGTACACATTTAACGAGCCCCATCCCCCTTCCCCTCCCCGCCGCCAGGAGCACGAACGCATTCGAAGTGTGTCGTCGAAAATTGTACATCACGCAATCGCTGATTCCGAAGATGAAATAGACGAAAACTCCCTGACTACAGTTCACCTCCCTCTGACTCATTACGACTGCTACGAACCGTCGATGTACCTTTTCCACGAACACTGTTTCAACTTGAACAAGGTGCTCTTTAGTCTCTCTAGTCTCTAGTGCTTATTCTTGTATTATTTTAGGCATTATCATTTCGGTGTATTTTAAAAAATGATTTCAATTGAATATTGAATTTCATTATTATTATTGATTAATTATTATTTCACTGAAATTTAAAGAATTGCTTTGTTCTAAATTATCTACTATTTTATATAAATCTAATCATTATTTTGAATCTTGCAATTTTTCAGTATGAATACGCATTGCGCCATCTTTACAAATTGGTGAATTTGTGCGAAAGTGGAATCTCGGCCGAGTCGATTAAACATTCGATTATTACGATTTGTAGTCGATTACATTAGTAATTCCAAGGCACCACTTTAAACTACTAATGAGCATTATATCATAGTCATCGTATGTTGTAATCACCTATACATCTTTAATTTCACTTTACTTAATATGGAGTGTATAATATTATTATAAATGTTTATATTATTGTTATTCTTTAATTCTTAATAAATATTATTAATTAACTATAAAACTTATTTGTTTGTTAACTCATTATATATATATATATATTTACATTATTGTGCTTTGATAGAAAATATATAGAATTATAATCTAAATGATTTTTTTACATATATTTTAACATCCTCATATAATTAACATTATTAATACTAGTATATATTAGGAAATTCTATTTCAATATTCTAATTATCTATTGTTATGTTCATTCAGTGAAGATAATGAACCTATTTAGATTCAACAAGTTCAATAATAGCAAGATATTGTATTATTGGAAATATTTACCATTCAAAAATTCATAAAAATCTGTGTTCAATTTCAATTAATTTAAGAATCTTTTCACGTTTTCATAGTAAGTGAGATTACCATATCAAACATTTTAATCATAATTGGATATCCTCAAATATGTATTCCATGAAACAATTAAATAGTATTTGTTAACCTTTTACTTCCCACGGATTTCAAAAGTATGCATTATTTTCCCCATAGATTTTTGTATTTTTATACTAATTATATAATATTACACAAGATTTCCCTGGTAATTTTGGCTATTACAAATTACTTTTAGAATATCAAATATTAATAATCATTAATTATAAATTGTTATAATTTTAAAGAGAATTGCATTTTTGTATAATTAAAGCATTAATTAAATATGATTTAAGTAAGTAATTATATTTTGTTTTCATATTTTACACAATATAAATTGAGTATATAAAATTTAGTAATTAACAATTTTAATTATTTTTGATTTCATTATGCAGATAATACAATAGTCCAACTTTTATATATTGGTTGTATATAAAAAATATTAATTATTAATTAATTTATTAAATAAGTTGCAATATTATATAATTAATATATTAATATTATTTTTAAATGGAATTATAATATTTATTTACATAAAATACTGCATAATTTAAAAAATATTGATTTATATATTATTCATATTTATATTCATATGTAATTTTTCTGTATATCAAATAAATAAATTGAATTAATAGTCATAATGTTATTGTTAAACTATATTTATAAAGATTTTTTTTTAATTTGAGACACATATGTATGATTAAATATATTATAAAATATATAAGTATATCCAAGATTACCTGATTATTACAAGATTACCGTATATGGTAATCTTGGAGTATATTTTAAAATTGAATATTTAAATAAATTTAAAGTAATATATTTAATTGTAATACCCAAGATTACATAATAATTACTCTGTGAACATTTTTGAAATCAAAATAAATATTTGTATTAATATATATTAATCAATATTTTGTATAACTGTGTTATTTTATAATAGCAAACTAAATAAAGTATAAATCTATTTGTGTTTTTTTCGTTATAATATATAAATAAATTAGCTATAAATATATATTTAAAATATTATTGAATAGTTTTTGAATTATAAATATTTTATAATGAGTTTTCAACATCGAATATTGAGTGAATGCCAAAGTCAACAGTTGGGAAGTAAAGAGTTATATATATCAAGTTAGTAATATTTAACCTAATATATATATATATATATATAGTTATTGGTGTGACAGTGTACAGTGTACACTGTAGTACTACAATACTCACACGTGTGAGTACGAATTTGAATTATAGTAATGAGCCTTTTACCAAAGGAAATACAATAATATTCCAATGTATTATACGAAATATTAAAATATTGTATTATAAATAGGTAGTTCGATAAGGTACCTACTTATCTGAGTTCCATCAGGATTTTCACTAAAACGGCTTATAGAAAGAATAGTGTTTATTTAATATAATGATAATTTAATTAATTAATGATTGAACTATTAATATGTCTATATTATATGATTATTACTTCATTTTTATTTTATATTATTATTTCATATATTTTTATTGTATAGTTAATCATTAATAATAAGTATACAATTAGATATGATGTTAATATTAAATTGATTTCTTAATAAATATATTTCGCCTTTAGATTGATACAAATATTAATGCGATGCGACTAAAAATTAGGTATGGGTACTAGTGTTTGTGCTACTTTATCTTGGCACTTATGTGATTTTTGAAAGTATCTAACAGACGTATATCACCTTATATATAATATAGATATAATATAGTAGCATTTGAATTACCGATTTAAATATATAACTTTACGAATTTACTCGTGAAATATATGTTACAGGAATGTAAAAAATAATTTATAATTATATTAGATGGCGTACAGTGTACACTGTACACTGTACAGTGTACAGTGTACATTATACAGTGTACGCTATGTAGTGTTCGTAATACTTTCATTTCTTTTAGCTTGTCTTTACATTCTTTCATTTGAAATTATGTATACATGTAATAAATTAGGTGTAACAAAGTAATTATATAAATGTAGAATACAAAAATAATGACATATGTTTTCACTCTACAAGTTCATCATATTGTTTCCAATCATATAGTAATTTTAATATCCTTGATTTTATATTCACAAATATCCAAGAGTCATAATTTGTTATTCGTGATTTTCTAATATTTAAGAAAATACACTATTTCACATATATTCAATTCATATATAGTTAAAGACCGTTGTTTTTAACTTTTATCTTAAGATTACCGATATATTTACAAAGATACTTAAAGTGGTTTAAAGTTTGATTCAAACCTAAATATTAAAATCAATATTGGAAGAATTATTATATATTTTTATAACATAGTTTATAAATATATATTAGATTGTCTAAAGTTAGTTATCTATAATATATAGTTTGTATATTTTTTACACTCTATACACTGGGTGAATATATATATATGTACTTTCTACATATAATTAAAATACTATATACCAGAATCAGTTCATCTAGTTATAAATGTTTAATTAAAATCTAAATAGTAAATATTTATATATATATATATATATATATAAATATATATATATATATATATATATATATATATATATTATAAAATTAAAAGTTATAAAATTAATATAATCGAGTTTCATCAAATTAGATGAACATGCGACATATTTAACAGTAAATCATGTATTTATTTAATTGTTAGTCTATTCGTATATCTAATAAATACATGAATCTTTATTTGACAAAAAGTAGGTTTCGAATGTTAGCTAATTGATTAGATAAAGATTTACATGAATCGTGGAGAAAAAATAATCCTATACCCTTGATGTTAATAGGTGTAGTATAGCTTGCATATCTGAGTGGATGCATGGCAATATTTCTGAATCATCAAATGATATCAAAGTTTGTAATATTAGTGATCATATCAAATAGTTTAGATCTTTATGCCGAGCGGTAGATTTAAATAATTATTATTTAACGATTATTGAAAATAATTTGCAAAGCACATTACCGTATCTTACACGTGTAACGGGATTCACTAGGCTAAAGAGGTGACATGAGTTATAGATCCAATTGCGTTATAATTATAAACGCCTAGCTAGATTATAAACATGTTTGTTTTAGTTTTTTGATTTTCGAAATTACCGCAAGTAATCCCTTTTGAGAAGATGAAATTGTATTGCAACTTGTTGAGATGTTATTTAATCGTGAAACCAATATACCCAGATATAGGTTGTCTTTTAAAGTTAATAATGGATTTTTTGTATTGATCTAAATCATTATACTTTGCCCTCTATACTTGATTGTATACCGCCGCGAGTACTTAAAACAACAATGATAATTTTGTTATATTTTTAATAAGAGTATTCAAGTTAGTTCTTACCAGGTTATGTATTTTTAAACCTTGTAGGTTTTCTATGAATTCCCTCTTTACACGAAATACATAGTAGCAGTTGGTTAAATATAGCAAATGATTTCAAATCAGCCATTAGTCCAGAGAGTAGATTTAGTTCACTACTACACTCTAACTTTAGACTATACTCTATATTTAGTAGATTAGTTTAACTAGACATCTTTCTTATAGCTTAGATATCTAAACAATATCCGAATTTCCAAATCTATGAGGGTAATCTGTCTTTTTGCTTTTATGGAATGGAAGAACAATTAGAGTATTCTTAATAATATTTTAACGAATGAGGAGGTAACATATAAAATGATTTCATTTTATATATATATATATATATATATATATATAATATATATATAATATATATATACATATATATATATATATATATATATATATATATATATATATATATATAATCTTAATACATAGTGTTACATATATCGTATTTTATTTAATATACAAAATCTAGCTTATTTCAACCCGGTGATTCCCGGTAATAGGTAGTTTAAGAGGTAGTATACTACCTCTATAGAGGTAGTTTATGAATTTCAAAAATATGATTAATGGCTGATACCCGGTACTCGATATAATTTGTTGAATTAGTTTAGATACATATATATGTTATTTTATATATCGTAATATGCAAATACAAAAATGTAGCTAATTTGGACTCGGTGATGCCCGATAATCGATGTTATTTTAGAGTTACTTTTAATATATTTCTCTATATTGTATTAACCCCAAAAACATAACTTAATCCAAATATATACCAAACCACTTCTAAAATATAACTAAATCTCTGAACAATTTATCATGATTTATAGATATATTTATAATTAATTATATTATTGTAGGTATCATTATAAGTAATGCTATTTTATATTTAAAGTTATATATTACGATAGCGTTTGTGATTTAGTCATAGTCGAAGTATTAGTTTTCAATATTTATATAATTATAATACTATTATTAACATTAAACGTGATGTTAGCGGTATATATTGTACTGCAATCAATTATAATAGATAACGATACCATTGTTATTTATTAATATGTACATGTATTGTTGAATTAGATGTAATGCTATCTTAGCATTATTGGTATTTGTGTAGGATGCAATATTATTGTAGTTATCGGTATAAAGAATTGTTTATATATAATTAACTTTAATGATTCTTAAATTTAGTCAGCTGTATAGTTATTGTCTATTTAAGCTAAAAAGTTATTATCGATATTATTAAATATATGTATATATACTTATTTATATATTGATAACCGTATAGGATATATTTCTATATCTAAATCTGGTAATATATATATATATATATATATATATATATATATATTTATATATTTATATATATATATATATATTTATATAAATATATATATATTTATATATATGCATATTATAGATGTACATTATCTTTATGATGAGCAGTGTTAATAGTGGGTGATATTGAATATTATCCTACATATATCGTAATATTAAATGTTATGACATTAATAGTTTGATGGATGTATGGAAGTATGTATAGATAGATGGACGGATTTATAGATTGATGGATGGATGGATATATTGATGAATAGATGGATGGATGGATATCATTTACCAGACTCTAGCACTGAATAACAATGACAACTCATCTCTCATTAATTGCACTAATAATATACGCAACTGGCTAATCAATAATAATTTACTACTAAATATCGACAAGACACAACTGATTAACATTACAAAAAATGTAACACAAAATGAATTTCCTAAATATGTAATTGATAATTTAATTGTATAACCTTATATGACCGTAAAATGTCTGGGTGTCATTATAGGTGAACATATGCTTTTAGATAACCACTTACGATTTTCTGCTAAAAAAGCATTTTAGTAAGGTCAAAAATATAAGAAAATTAATGTCATTTCATAATTTTAGAATGATCTCTCAGTCTTATATTATATCACATTTAAACTATTGTAATTATATATATTATGGTATAACTAAATCTAAAATAAATGATTTAGATAGTATATTAAGAATTATAGTAAGAGTGATATATGATTTTAAACGAAAATACCATAATAGTATTACCGAATGTTTAAAATCACTAGGCTGGCTTAATATGAGAAATTATTCAGCGTATAGAATACTATGTGTAACTTATACTGCCCTAAACTCTAAACAGCCGCGGTACCTATATGATATTATTAAATTTGATTAAATAACCCGCCGATTAAGATCTAGTAAAAATGTAATCTTGATACCTATGGTAAAAGAAGATTTAGTGTTTTAGCGCGATTTTATAGAACAACCTTCCTCTACATTTGCGAAGATGTAATTCCATAAAAATATTTAAGAAGGCCGAGAATAATCATCTACTATTATTAACATGAGCTCTTGGATTGACCTTGTGCTCTGCATCTGCGCTTATGTTCTGTGACTACTACGATCACATATTTATCTGCCCGTATGTCAGAGTCCTCTAACTGATTTGATATTATCATTTAATTCACTTATGATATTATTTTTACTCTCTTTAAAACACAAATGAGAACATAATTATTTGTTATTTTGTGTATAAATAAACTTTTCAATTCAATTCAATTCAATAGATGGATAAATGGATGAATGGATGAATGGATCGATGGAGTGATGTATGGATGGATGGATGTATGGATGGATGTATGAATGGATGGATGGATGGATGGATGGATGGATATATATATATATATATATATATATATATATATATATATATATATATATACACATATATATATATATATATATATATATATTAATGAATACAAAATGCAAGCAAAATTTAAAAAGGAACACATCGTTTAGGTTATTTTCTTAATGTTTTAATTAACCAACTAAATATAGATGCAGACAGTAAATATTGGTTTGTCGACTAAAATAGGATTTTTAAGATTTATTCTTTAGTAATACAATAGGCCTTAAACAAATATTTGACCATTGCGTATGCGGCAAGTGGCGATCTTTTTTTTACCAGGAATAACTTTTAATTAGTTTACTTTATTATATTGCACCATTGCCTGGTTCACTGTTGTGGGATAGGCCAACGATAACAATGTTAACGTGGTATATGTTAATAATATAATGTAAGATTATAATACCATTTCGAAGTAAAGTCTGACTATAATATTTTTCTATTTTTAAGCGTATTCTATATATTCTTATACTATATTTCGTATACTATAGTAATATTGTATACATTTATTTATAATTATAAATATGAATAGAATTTAATACATTATTTATAAAATATTAAAAAATAATCCAATACTATGGCAGTCTAAAAATATATAGTTCTAATAAATATATTTGTAAATTATAGTTAATGTGAATATGCGTTTGGGTATATAGTAGTTATTAAATTGGAGAACATTGTTATTATAAAATTAGTAATTGGAGATGTATTCGAGTTATTTATAAATAAATATTGATTAAAATTATAAGTTTATTATATTTAAAAATTAAAAATCTATATAAACTTTTAACCTTAATTTTTTAACCTATATTTAAAGATAAAGTATCCTTTAAAGATACTTTAAAAATTATAATTCCCTTTTATTAAATTAACAATTTTTGACTAGTTGATTATTAACTAATCGATTATTTAATAATTATATTCGATTACCATGTCATTTTACTTTGATCTCATATATATATTTATATATATAATATCGTTATTAAAATATTATTTAGGTGACAGAATATTGTGTTATATTATATTCCTCTTGAACCGTATCCATATAGGGGAACCAACTATATACGAATACCATATATTTATATGTGCAATTCCAATACTGAAAATATCCGATCTAGTAAGTTTTAGATTAGTTGGTTGGAAGATATAAAAAGTTTATATAAAATCAGTAAACTAATCACTAGATAATATAATTAATACTATATAGTTATTATTACTATTTATATATATGTATATATATATATATTTATATATATATATATATATACCTATATTATGAATAGCTATTAGTAATATCTAAGAGCAATATATTGTTATATATATATATATATATATATATATAGTTATATAGTTATAACTATAGTTAGTACTAACCAATATTACTTATAGTAATATTGGGTATTAATATATTAGTAATAATAATAAAAATAATATTAATAATTTAATTAGCTGTTTTTTACGTAAAGAATATTATAGTATTATTATTAAATAGTTTATGTAGGTAATTTATAATTAGTCACGTTCTCGTGTCACATTTTGGAACCTGTATCAAAATGGAACATTGACGTGATATTTTCCATAATCTTTGCAAACATATCTAATATAATAAATACAATTATATAATAATATAACTTGATTACTAAATAATTAATAATAATAAAGCTATTATTATATTCTATCATATATTTTTTATATAATATAGAAAGGGAATATTTCGAAAAATTTCACGTATGAAATGTAATCGTATTAACCAAGAGGTGATGTGGCATTGTTACACAAATTCAAATTTAGAACTACATTTAAATATTCAGAATACCACAATTATCAATAAGAATTACTTTATATATGCAAATTATATATATATAATATATAATCTTTTATTTATATTTATAACATGTGAAAAATTCAATATTTATATTTCTTTGAGTGGAATGTTTATTTTTCAACTATTTAACAGCTATGCCAGCCATATAAGAATTTATGTTATTGGGTATAAGTGATAATATATGGATTAGTTGTACAAATTAAACTTTAAATATCAATACGATAATTTACGCATTTGTTAATTTAGTCATATTTAGTATATTCTTATTGATTTGAAATTATTCAAAATTAATTATTATTATACAGAAATTTAAAATAGCTTATTATGTGTGTATGTTATAGGGATGTAAGTACTCTGGAATAGGTTCCAAAATGGGACACGACAGCATATACATGCCCTTTAACAAGGACCCTACACTTATACGAATGTATATAGTAGGGTGTACTAGTACAGTGGACTAAATACACGCATATACGTTAAAGCATAGATATTGAATATAATTAATTAATTATCAGATATTTGTTGAATCAACTTCTTCTTGAAGTAGAATTAATTTGTTCGCATATAATAATATTATAATAATATTGATACTAAATATATTAAATATGTAATAGTAATAAGTTAATAATATTGATATTTTGATATGTATTATTATAAAAATATACTCTATAAAAATATATTAATATACGGGCGTATAAAAATATATCTAATTGTCTAGCACAATTTGTTCTGAATATTTTATAACTCCATGAATCATCAATAGTCATGAATCTAAAATTAGATTTATATTGTTATTAATGTTAATACAATCTAAATTTAAATAGGTTATAGATATCAAATCACTACATTTTAATTTAACTTATGCTAATATAAATTACTGAGATTATTTTTGTTTTTTTTTGTCTACGTATTTGTTAACATTTTCTACTATAATAGAAATGCTGTCTGGTGCCTGGAATCGTCTGGAACGGTTACTCATGAAATGACTCATTATCATGATGATATATACTCATTGATTTCATTTGATATTAGTGGTTCTCCATTTGTTAGTAGTTAAAATAGCATATATAAACGCATTTATTCGCCATATTTGTTATTAATTGTTAAATACCTTACAAGGAAGTTATACTTACTCGGTATCATGTTGCGAATGACATATGATGTACCTGGGTACATTGTTAATAAGTGTACGCTGTTAGTTAGATATTCTCGAATTGTAATATATAATATATTGAAAAAAATATATTAATTATATATATAATTAACATATATTAATAATGTATAAACCAACAAAATAAATATTATTGTATAATTTATATTTATCAAATTTACTTATCAAACTATTATATACTTTTAATTCACATATTTTCAGTGATAATATAGATTAGAAAATCTATATTCGATATAATAAATAATATATATTAAATTGAGAAAAAAAGTAAATTAATCATACTCTATATAGTATATGTATAACATATATGTTTTATTATTTAATATTAATTAAACACAAATATAATCAAGACTGCGTTAAAATGTGGTGTTATAATAGTAAAACCCTATAATACAGATAACATTATAATACGAATCATCAGTTAATAGGTTTATATTAGTAAATAGGTGTATATTAGTTAATAGAAGCATTTGTAATTTGGTCTCGATTTAAACAATTCATCGAATTGATATCGTATCTAGTATGTTCTGGTTATGTTCCTTATTTTACAAATTATATTGGAAATAATCATAAAAACTAGATCGAAATTAAAATATAGCAAATTAAATTCGGTTGATACTTCTTAGTTTAATCTAAATGTTTTATTATATTATTATTGAAAACGTATTAATATTGAAATATATAGTTCTTGATGACCAGTGAATTGTTATTTATGAAATAATGACCTGCAGAATATTGAAACCGGTTTTTATTATATGGTATATAGTATAGAGTATAGAGTATACTTTATATACTATATATTATATAATATGTATTGCCTAACATATATTGCATAACATATATTGCAATTTAATTAAAATAATAAGTTTTACAATAACAAATTATTGATAAAAAGTAGTTTTATCTATTCAAGTTAATACTAAACAAATTAAGCAGTTAATATGTATATATATTCTAAATAAACTCTTCATGTGTTCTTTAATTTTAACCAATACTTTGTATAGAATTCGAAATGATTTATCCGAGTATTACTTCACTCTGTTTTTCAGGTTTTTAAGGGATTAATATTAGTTTATACTTAAGACAACACATTTGACATATTTAGATTTTTAATTAAATCATGTGTATAATTAATTTCAAGGGTAACTTATGATAATCCTATATGTGTATGATCGTATATTTGTAAGATATCTTTATTTTTAAATGAAAATGATATTCATTGGGTTCATTTCAAATCAATCATATGCCTGTATAGAGTTGAATTAAATTAAAACGAATCACAAATGGAATGATGTACTTCATTAGTGAAAGAATGGAAATTGGTTTACAAGTATTACATGTCCAAAGATAATTTCAACGTTGATATTGGGTTACGAATTTGATTAACGTTATAAAGCATTAATAGAGTCTCCTCTATTTAGTTTAGTTTATTGATAATAAAATATGTATATATAAAAACATATGTATAATTTAAATCTCTTTAATATAAAGATTTGTATATTTAATAATATGTAAATAACTACTTATAAATAGATTACGATCGTAGTAAATATAATAATTATACTGACTATATTTAGAATATTTAGAATATTTATAAATAACTACAAATATAATTATTGGTACATAAAAAAGAAAGTTTGCAAAAATAAAGTAAACTTTATTTTCTTCGATTTTTTACTTATTATAATAATTCTTTGTGTCTATGTAATCAATATATACACAAACATATACACACACACACATACACACACATACATACACACACATACTCACATGTATTCCAGTGATAGATATATACAGCATAATATAATATATACCATGCTTTCATATAAACTTAGAATCCGTGGGCTTAATTTTAAATGTATAATATAGTAATATATGATTATGTAATTCCTTCAGACATTTCCCCAGTTCTAGGTTTTTGATTAATTGTAGCAATCACATTGTCTCCTAAACAATACGATTCCATTGCAACCAGTGGTGCAATAATGTTATATAACGAATATATTATTGTTGGTGATTAGTTTTATTCAGAATATTGTTCATACATCGAATGCATCTACTTATGTTTTCTTCGATGACTGTTATATTATCTTAATAATGAATACGATCTTATATCCACGCGTAACTAGATGATTTATATATTATGAATTATTATATAATTTAGATACAAATAAAATATGTATTCTATTATATTATTAAACAAAACAGTACAAATGATCTGGATTGGTTCCTGGATCGGTAGCAATACAATGTAGACATATATCAATATATATTCGTTTATCGGAGTATATGTAAATACAATTCTACAATTCTTACAATTAATCTATTTTTAGAAATAGTTTGCAATAAACGCATTATTTACATTTTTATTCAATACCTGGAAATTCTCTTTATAATTTCAAAATCTAAAAATAAATATAATGTCAAATCATTAAAATCAACTGGCATTATAACCTAAATATTCCATAATAGATCAACTATATAGCTTATAATTAAGTTTGTAATTCATATATTAAATTATTTGAAATTATTGATTTCGCTAATGGATGCAAAGTTACTCTATAATAAACTTACTGATAACTAATTATTAAACTTGCCTGGTGTAGTTGCATAGCTCTTATTAATGGCATATTAATTATATAATATAGATATTTACCGAACACTAACGAAATATACTATATACCAAGATTACCAATGTAAATGATGCTATATCCTTAATAGGAGGAATAATAAGATTGGAGGGATACCCAGGGAACCAAATTCAGATCATATGTAACTAAATATGGTTACAATTTATAGTACAGATGTAACCTACAGGTTACAATCTATAGTACAATTGTAATTAATTATTAAAGTACAATTTTATTATGCCATAAATGGTTATAATTTAAAGTAAGCTTGTAACTATTAAAGTGTTGGTTATATGTACTAAAACGGTAACTAACAGGTTACAGATTATATTATCCTTGTAACTAATTCATACTTGTCTTAAGACAAAATATTAATTCACATATTACTAGTATATATATATTATTATTATAATATGGATTTTATTATACAGTATATATAATATCTTATTATATAAAATATATTATATAGAAAATTATATAAATATTTAAAGTTTTATATATAAATATATGATTACAATCATATATGATATGACTTTCCTTCATATTTTTGTATATATGATAACGCCATCTATTGGTGACGTAAACATATAAGTTTGTATAATTAATTAAATATACAACAGACGAACTAAATTAAGTTAGTAATTTTACATTTATTTAAATAATATACATATTAATAAGACTATTTTTTAATATATTATATAGTAATTATATATATATATATATATTTAAATGAATTTACATGTTTATACTCTATATATATAAATATATAATTATAAATATATATATATATATATATATATATATATATATATATATATATATATATATACTATATACCCCTAGTTACGAAACGTAGTACAAAAATCCGGATTAATTCCAGTACATTGTAACTGGTTCGGTAACTTCACAAAACACTTCATTTGGTACTAAGTACATAAAACCACCGCTGTCCTAGATACGGAAACTAGGCACGGTTCCCTAGGTAACGGGGGCTGAGTCAATTACGTATTCGACGTCCTATAGAATGTTATACCGCCCTTTTCTAATCAATCAACGGACATGTAATATGATTATATACCACGAAAACGGCCAATAAGCATTGCGGGCGTTCCCCGCGCGTGAGTCATTAAGTCGCATCCTTCTCCGGTATCCTTCTCCATTTTGGATGAATCACCCGTACTCGTGGCGGGTGTCACCTGCCGGGCAACGACTCTAGAGATCGTGAGTCATAGACTAAAACCTATCGGCGGCATGCGACTTTTGGCCTAGCTCCAATATTCAGTTATGATGTAATTCGTGGACAGGTAAAAACGCGTATCATATATGCAACATACTTAACAATAGAGATAAGACAATGCTCGACGAGAATTACTCGTCCGGTATTTGTTTGTATGATTGTATACATTTACAGTATACCTTTTATGGTTAAATATCGATTACATAAATATATTATATTCACAAGTATATATAGTATTTCATATTATTCTATGCGATATAATATATTACAATACACAAAATAAACAATGCAGATGTTTAGTACAATTATTGCATAACACTGTTTGCCTGGTTATATAATATAACTTATCCTAAGATATGGATTACATATAATTCCTGATTTACACTTGGAAACTGCTAATAACTAAACGATCTCCTATAGCAGATGTATATATCTCGCTATACAATTGTTTCAATATATGTATCTTATATGTATGTCATAACTCATTATTCAAACACATACTATATATATATAATATTATATATAATATTATATATATATATATATATATATATATATATATATATATATATATATATGTATATAAACATATAGTGAATATATGCACATACGTAAAAATTAGTGGGTACGTCGTCCCTACTAATACATACACCTATCGGCAAAAATCGAATGTAAATGTATACACATAATGGCATGAGTACTTTTATTATTTAGTGTACATTCAAGATAACTTGTACGTCGTACAGTCTACGACGTACAATGTACGTGGTACAGTGTACGTCGTACAGTGTACGTCATCTTATATAGTTAAATGCGAAATCATTATCTCAATAAAAACGTGTCTATGATCTTATTATTAAATTGTTTACATTTTCATTTGAAATTCGACTAATAAAGTTATCCTATGTCAATAAAGTACATCGACTTACGATCGATCACCCTTTTCTACACTAAACATAACGTTTTAACAATAAACACTCATCTTTAAAGTATATAATCTCTTTCGTATCCTCGGATGTCCAGTTATGATTTACGAGTATCGGCCGTCTGAATTACTAATGGTAAACATGGCCATAGATACATAGAGAGTGAGAAAGAGAGAGCAATATATATATATATATATATATATATATATATATATATATATATATACACACACATATATATATATATATATATATATATATATATATATGTATATGTGTGTATGTGTTTGTGTGTGCACGTGTGAGTTTGTATGTATAGAGAGAGAGAAAAAATGTAACAATAGCAATATCAGTGAATAATTTCTAGTGATTCACCTACCGCCGAGGTCATGGTTCATTGAACAACGCTCGTTGATTGGTCTATAATCGGGCGTGTGTCGGATCCCCGAAACTTCTCTCGAATCACTGTATCAGTTATCATTAGAATATCATACTCTGAACTCTGCTGACGTTTTGTTAAAGTAAGTAGAAATACTATAGTGCAATTAATTATATTTAAATTTTATGTTACTTAATTTTAATTATTGTATTATATTTATCTTACTATAGTTATCTAATACACTACTGCATCCATATATTATTAACCACATTTAATGATTTGACATTTATGTTATCTATATAATATTATAATTAATTTATATATACTCCTATTATTTTAGTAATTTATATACGCTCGGTATTCTTTACAACAACCTATATATACCGTGTGCACTTTATACACTCCAATACATCCTATACGTTCTTAGCGATACTACTAAATTTACACACTAACACTACTATAGGTTAACTCGCTATGGAATTGCTATCTTTGAGTACGCTGAAGTCTAGGGATCAGATAAAAAGGGAACCCGGTATTGAACCAGATATGTGCACTCGCCAACTGCCACAACGCCACCGTAACGGACTTTCAACTTCTAACCAACTGGTTCCAGAAATCTACCACTCTGACCCCAAGCAGAGAAGGCGTGCACAGAACCGAAAAGCTGCTAGGAAATTCAGAGAAAAGAAACGCTTTCACGCAAACAACATAATACAGGTACGTTAGTCTTTTCCGTTTTATTTGTAATTCATATATAGTTTTAATAATACCAAAAATTGTCAGTAAATTTTTAAAAGATATTCTCTAGCATAGTCTATAAAGGGTAATTAACATTATTAAATGTAACACAGGTATGTATTCATATAAATAATTAATATTGATTATAATATATGAACGCAAAATATAATTTTCATTATAGATTTTACATATTTCTAGTAAATAATCCTTAAATTAGTCTAGATTAAACTTATAGTTATTGATATTGGTAAAAAAAATTCCATCTTGGTTAATATAAAGAAATATTTCTAAACAATTTATTATGATATATTATAATTACAAATTCCTGAATTTATTCATATTCAGCTGATATAGGTATCATTATTTACCTGGATTATTAAAAAAAATTATTTATGATAAAGTTAATTTATTTATTATAAATTCCTATACTGTCATTTTATTTATATATGTGATATTCAAAATTCATTTTTATTCATTCAAAACATTCAGAAAATAATCCAGGGAATCTTATTCATTATATTGTATAATTTGTTTTATATTATTTTATTATGATTTTATTATTTTTATGAATCTTTAATTTATGAATTTTACTAAAAATATTAAATAATACTGCTATAGTTTTTATTATTTACATTTTCCAAATGAATAATTTAGTGTTTAGTTTTTAATTAATATATATTAATTAACCTATAAGAAAATGTATTATATATAAGTGGATATATTTTCATAATTTATTATATATATATATATATATATATAATTATATAATTATATAATTATATAAATATATATTATTAATTTAATATGTAAATGTAAATTAATAATTAATGCTTAGTTTGTTGGTATGTTGATCATATATGATCAACATAGCTATATAGATATATCTTACTTTTTAAGATATCTTATATTGTGCATTTGTGTACATTTAGATAACCATTTCCTACTTAATTAGGACTATGAATCTCTTCAAACCGAGAACGGTAGACTCCGCCAGTCCGTGGAATCCCTGCAACAAGCAAACCACGCCCTTAATGAACGTCTACGCCTCCTTCTTGCCGTTTCCACGCCCCTTTCTGCTGCCATGGAGTGTAGCCTGCTTAGTCATACCGAATGCGAGGAGTATTTCCAGTCTCTAGAAAATGGCTCGGTATCTCAACAACATCCGGATTCGTTGTACATCGCCACTGATATGGGATCACCATCTACAGATTCCATCAATGAGTTTCACTATGACAGTTATAAACCGGTTGAAATACAATACTTCAAAGAGGAGCCAGAATTCGATGCCTCTTCCATTCCAGCCTATATCGATCTTTGAATGACTTCTTAAACTCCTAGTAATTGACCACTACATAGTATACTTTACTTATATGTTGGTGTAACGGTGCAAACAGGCGTTCTTAAAACACATTACATTATTGTATTCAACACCATATCTAACAGTTATGGTTATAGCTCATACTATGATTTTTCACTATATATTATCAAATATTTATATTTATCAAGCATTCACCGGTCTGGTATATGATTAATTTATATGCATTTCTGTATTTATTTATTTCTATTGTTATTGTTGAACTTATATGTATATATATATATATATTAAAATATATTTATTTGATCTTATAGAAATATTATTACTATATCGTATTATCTTTACATTATGTTATTTACATATGACTCTGCTATCTTTTGATGCTTCAGCTTTTAGTTTGATTGATAAGCTTGACGATAAACTCTAATTCTTTTCTCGAATATAATGATGCTCAACTAAATTATCACTCCATTATTAATGTTTATTTTGATTTTTGTGTGCATAATTTGTTAAATATTCTACGTTTATAATATAATGCAATGTATACATAGAAAATATATTTTTATAACTATTTATATATTTGTATTCGAATATAATATTTCCAATCAATAAATTATAACTAATTATTTCATATTTATTATTGTATGTTTGTATACATATAGTATACAATAATTTAACAAACATTTAAAAAAAAAACAAATATATATACTTATTAATAAATCATAATATATAAATATGAATATAAGATATAATTAAACATACTACATTATTAAAGTTATTATATAAATGATATATCGTGCAATGCAAAGTATGCATCTGTTTTTAATGCAAAGTTTACTTCACGAACATATACTCATAAAAAATAACGATAAAACTAATAATATATTATTTTTCAAATCAAATATACATTAATGAATTAATTAATTTTCTAATATACTTAATATTTTGTTTAAGTTTAATATAATATATATATATATATATATATATATATATATATATATATATTATATGTAATAAAACCGAAGATAAACACTTTAATTAATTTGAATTTTAAAATCTTATGTCCAAATTTGTGTAAATAATTACATTATGCTAAATATCTAGACGGGGGTTATTTTGTTTATATTGGATTACCCCCCAACAATCTAGCTAATTACCCTGTTTTTAATTTTTCCATTCGTTAATTTTGTAAAACCCATGCAACCATATGATGTAACTATGATAAATTATTATATAATTATTTTAAATAAAATAGAAATATAATATAATTGAAATACATTTTCACTTTTGTTATATAAGAAAAAAGTAAATTGACCTGGATGGTTTCCTGATAAGCCCTTCGGCTTTTATATCTTTTATATAACAATTAAATCATTCTGCCGAATTATTTATTAAAAGTATAGTACATATAAATATTAAATTTCATTAAATAAAATCCATTCATTTTCACAAGTCGGAATAAGTATTGAATAATATAAGTATAATTCGGGTATTGTACTATAATTTAAAAATTAATAGTTATATTCTGGTTAGATTATGTGATATATATATATATATATATATAAATATTATATAATTATTTTAAATGCATATTAATGCAAATAAAATATGTTTTTTGAATTTATAATAAAAGTTATATATCTAAAAAATAAAATCTCCTGGGATTTTATCATAAAATAAATTAAATTTTTTATAATGCATATAAAAAAAATATAACATAAATTTTGAGTTTAATAAAATATGATTATGTAATAGTTTTGCAAATTCATGATATGTCAATAATAACTATAAAATACTATACAATAAATGAACTATTACAATATGACTTTGATGATTTCTGGATATGACCATATATGGTATACCCATATAGAAAACTATCTAGGTATTTTATTTTGTTATATTAAATTTTAAATATAAATACATTCTAACATTTTCAATATATACATATTTATATTATTGTGATTGGTAAAATGAAAATATCTCGATTGGTTGATTCATACCTAGAAAATATCCAGGTAATTTCATTTTATGCATGTCAAAATTTATTTTATATAATTTATTATTATCGTTAGCACATCAAATATTTTGCGAAACTATTATACCACCATGGTGATTTAAATCCACTGGATATTATCCAGCTCGATGATTTTAGATTTACATATTTTTTTGCTGAATAACAAAAATGAAAATTGATATAGTATTATTTTAAATTTGTATCTATTTATTTTAAATTTGTACATTATGATTATTTTTTATTTTTAAATAGTTAGAAGAAAATGTATAATGTTGATAAAAAATAATCTAGGTATTTTAATTTTTTGAATTACTCAATTTATTTTATCTTATTTTTTATTTTTGTAAATACATCAAAAGATTTTACATAAAAATTACACTATTATGTTTATATGGCAATACCCATCAAGCGGAGTTATGTAATAGTTTTACAAAATAATTTCATGTTGTATAAAAAGTATTTGTTAATATCATAAGAAACCAGATGATATAATAATTTTAAATAAATATAACAATTATTATTTTTAATACAAATAAAATATATATCTTTTATAATAAAACAAAAAACAACAATACACTGGATGCTTTCATGGGATAAAAGAAATTATACAATACAAAATATAATTCACCTAGATTGATTGCCTACAAGAAATCAACCCAAGTTATTTTTTTGTTATATAATAAAAGCAAACATATTTTATTTTAATTAAAAATATTTTAGGTTTATTTTTTATTCAAAATAATGATATAAGAATGTATAATAGTTACATCATCTGGTTTCTTGAGCGGGTAATTATTAGTAACATAAATAAAATCTCTTCAGATTTTATAAAAGTAAAACACCACAATGCTTGTTTCTGTTGGTTTCTAGATAATGCCCGATAAACACATGATGTAATAATTTTATAAAATTATTTCATTTTCTACATAAATTATTGGGTAACATAAAATAAATGAAACAATACAAAATAAGATTACCTGGATAATTTAACGGGTGGTTCTAGGTGTACTATTATTTTAACAATCAGTTCATTTTATTAATATTAAGTTACATATTTGAATGCGATATTTAATTTAATGTATTAAATTTATAAATTTTAACGGTATTTATAAATGTCTATATATACAATTCTTATAGGAAAAGTATGTAATAGTTTTGTAAAATATATTTTCACTTTTATTGAATACCAAAAAAACTAAACTTTATAATGGTGTGTATCTATTAATAAAAAATAATAGATGACACAAATATTCACGGTAATTTAATTTCTTTTATGTTAATCAATTATGTTAATCAATCAATTTTTAATACATGAAACGATATATAAAACATTAAATCTCTTTGTTTGCCGGACTGTATTTGCTGAGTATCCTATAGTATACATATAACCTGAATATTAAGTATACTGTTCATATATACATACATATATATATATATATATATATATATATATATATACATATATATATATACATATATATATATATATATGCATGTGTGTGTATGATTACTAGCTTTGAGTTTATTACATCATTCGATACTTATATCGTAAAATAAATTAAAATTATAAATACTTAAATTGTCTATATACAATAATATGTATTATTAATATCTGAATATTATAAAGGCTGGTAATTTGCACACCGCAATTCTTACATTATTAGATTATATTGCGTTAATATATGTATGCAAACAAATCATAAATGATCAGAATAACCCGCGTTATAGAATAGGTCGTTTTGCGTATACCATAATGCATAAACCCCGAAAGTGGCATCCTAAAGTAAATACATTATATAATACAATGATGAGCAAGTTGTGGGGTTAAACAAAGACTTAGCTTAAACAAGCTTTGGCCTCGATCAAATATTGACCGGTGGTCAAATACCCGATGACATCTCGTCCAGGTATATCTCGTTCGCGTAAGATATTCGAAGAACAGTTTACGACGTGCGATGCATAGTGTATATAGTTTGTGTCATAAGCCACCTATAGCTGGTCAGTTATAATCCGAGGTATAATTCTGATTGGAACTGATGGTATATCATTCAATGCTGCGTACACACCAGTACAAATATACTATAGTGTATTCCGGACACCGCTAGTAATCTTCTAGTTGACTTATCTATCGTACACAGTGCATTCTATATATAATTATTATGAAATTATATTAAACGAAATAAATACTTATTAAATATATATATATATATATATATATATATATATATATATAAATAAGAAATATAATTCCAAATATTCGGTATTATTAGATTTATATGGGTGTATATACAAGGTATACAAGGTATATATGCACATTATATATACATTATATACGTATGTACATTATATGCACATACGTATACACAATTATATATATATATATATATTATATATATATATATATATATATATATATATATATATATATATATATATATATATACTTTAACATTATAATTATATTTAATACTATTATGGTAAAATTCAACGTGCATCCGTTTTAATATAATAACTATATATAGTACACCTATTGTTATTTGATCTGATACCATAAGAGATTTAATCTCATATTTTCACAGACATGTTAATCTAAATAAGCAATTGTAGGAAATTGATTGTAATAAAGGTAAAAATAATAAAAAGCTAAACTAAAGATAATAATAAAGTTGACTTATGAAATAAGTATAAAGGTCGACGATATTGGATTGTATGTCGGTTAAAACAACAAATGCTACGCTTTGTAGAGCAGGGCAATTTAATCCGATAGTTTATGAAAACATGTCCAATTCAATAAATAAACATTACACACGACTCCTTAACTAGATCGTAGACTCATAATCGTGTATATTCGTTGTAATGTTTATGTTATGGTATATGTGCTACAACATATTTTAATGATAACGATGCTATATATACGATTTCACAATTCAGATCACAATATCTTACTGACCATCGCTTGAACAGCTGATGGACATTGAACTGTCGCAAACGTAGGGGTCTCTATAGAGAGTTTATTGTTATAACAATTGCTAGCATCCCATTGTTATGGAATATATAGAAATATTTATATAGTCACCATTAATGAGTCCGTCTTTATTATAGAGATTTTATCTATTGTCAATTAAACTAAATATTTTGAGAAATAACGTGTTCCATTAATTATTATACTAATAATAATTGTAATGTTAAAATATAACATGTATACTATTTCAATAATTAATATTTATGAATATTAATAAAATTAATACAATTAAATTAAATATAACTTATTATAAACATATGTATAAGATATAGCAAATATAATATTATATTTGAATATTAACCTTATCATCATACATATAGTTTAGTAATAGAATTTTTTAGATCAAACTAATTAGATTTTGGCAAATACAAAAATATTTTAAATTACATATACATAATACATTATAATGTATTTTATTCAATATACGGATTAATAGTTATAAATATTATAATATTTAGTAATATATATATTAACTTGTAATTATGATTATATTATGATAATATATTATTATTTATTTATCGTTTACAATTATAAAACAATATTATTTATATTATATAATATGGAGTATTTATAAATAAATTTAAAAAATATATATATATATATATATATATGCATATAGTTCTATAAAAATATAAATTCGTTGTAGAACACACAATATTATATAATTATCAAATAAAATAAATTCTAAATATTTTAATATATAATACATATATTTTTAATACTATAAATATTTTATTCATATACAAATTAAGATAATTGTTTGCTATAAAGTTAAATTTCTAGTACCGATTTAGTGATTAAAGTTATTCCATATATTGTCTAACTATAATCAATATATTGTGATATATAACAAACCACACATTTCACGACTTTGTTTCGTTTATATTATATTAATTAGAGCTTCAAATGATTTTACAATACTATTACGACTTATGTATACAATAGAATTGTAATCAATGTATTGCCTCATCTAAACAATTCTTAATTATCCAAACCCTTATATTACAAATATATTTTTAAATTGAACTTTAACTAAAATTTGTAATTAGAATGCGAAATCAATAAGAATATACTTTAACCAATCGGTTGTATTAAAATAAATAACTATATATATATATATATATGTGTGTGTGTGTGTGTGTGTGTGTGTGTGTGTGTGTGCTATAGATGGCTATAATATATATATATATATATATATATTATGATACAACAGTATCACTCTTATATAACTTAATATCATTATTTATTTTATGACAATTATATTTATGACGAAATATTAATATCAATGCCATCGAGACAGATGTAAAGTGTTAGTGTTAAGACTTGTGGTAATTACCTTATATGGTAATACTGCGTCTACGGTATTATTATTTATAAATAGCCTTACTTTTATAAATAGTCGCCAATCTAACATAAACTTCTCGATGGTCTCAATGGGACGACGATGCCTAAAGGGAATACAATGCTTTTTAATAAAGGCGCTCAGGCGGTGCACCAAACCATTGTAATCAGAGAATAACGGCGGATTAGATTATATTTATTAATTCCGCATCTGATCAACCTGGCCGGTTTTCTTTGGTTCTCCGGAATCGACGCGCGGATTTAATAAACTATCGATGATAACGGGTTAAATTGTGCGTAAGTCGTACGGGCTGAGGAGAACAATAGCGTACTCATCGGCGTACGCAGCGGAGCGAGACGAACGCGCGCGTACAATGGACTGAGTGCACCGCTTTATGACGTTAAAATAACAACACCTAATAATAACACCGGGATTCCGCGTAATATTTTAATAAAGCGAGGTGTCTATAAGAATCGTCCTCGGTTCTAAAGACCTGTTCATATATATATATATATATATATATATATATATGTGTGTATATATATATATATATATATATATGTGTATATATATATATATATATATATATATATATGTGTATATATATATATATATATATCGTATAGAAAATATATTAAGTAGGCTACAGTTAGTTTATTTATATATTTATTGGGCATTAAGAAGTGTTTTTTTCAATTTCTTCTCTTATATGTTCCGGAATATCGAGCAGTTCCGTCTGTAAATTAAAGTAATACAAATATAGATACAAGTAGCCTCAGGATTATGTCTATACAGATTATGTTTAAAATAAACAGATATATATTTCTGTTATAGTATTACAATAATTTGTATAATTTAATTGAATATTATAAGCAATATTCATCGTAAACATAAGTAAATACGCGATTCATGCTATAAATGAAATGATTATATTTATATAGTAGTTGTTTATAATTGAAACTACAGTTTAAACTAGTATATGTAAATATATAAAGAGATATATCTCGGGTATTGTTATTAAATTCGAGCTCTCGGCATAATTACTTAGAATAATAAGTTTTTTGTTATCCTAAAATACAGATGTTATCTTTATCTTTCATCGGCTGAGAATAAAAGACAACAACAATAATCTCCGGCCGTTAGCAATATTATAAGATAAACAAGCGATGTTATTGATACGCGATCTTGATTGACAGGAGATCGTCAACAATTGCAATTTTTAAAGAGTACGGCTTGCCTTGATTTCGTGAATCACGCGGTAAACAATAGATTTGCCAGTAGCGTAGCAATGGCGACAACGTCCATCATTAATAATAACATGGTGGTAAAGGCATTGTTCGTGGGTCGACTAATGGTAGGGCTACGGGGTGCACTACCGGTAAGTGTGGAGTTCGGAGAGGTCAAAAACGGGTTTCTTTATGTAAACAGAATAACGGTACACGTGCAAAGTGACAGACTTATGAACTTCCGAAAGGTTAGGAGTTATATTCGTAAATACACGTGTATATATATATATATATATATATATATATATATATATATAAGTGTGTGTATGTGAGATTATATCATACATTTACATTGTGATGGTTCAACAGTATATTAAATGTTCACATTAAAAGCATATAAACTATAGGCAATTGAATATAGATAATACGCGGTATCCGTGGAATTACAGTTTTGGAAGAATGTTGGGTTCTGTCAGGTTGAAATGTCGATTGTATGACACAATTTCATATATATAATAATAATACAAATTTGTAGAATTCGATTCAAGATAATGATTATGAATATGATTATGAATATTGACGAGGATTGTAACTAAACAATGCTATAATTGATATATAAAATATAATGATTGCGTAAATAACGATATCTATGCAACTCTATACAATTGAAGATGTTTCATGAGATACGTGTTTATACAATAGGTTATTAAAATTCCTAAAAATCGACAGGCGCAATAAATCACCAGTTTAACATTTACTAGGAACTCGAGGGGTCATCGGGAGGTCATAAAGAAAACCGCAATGCAAACAAGCAAACAAACAAATAAGCTGTGATCGCCGTTATTCGATACTCGGCATCGCGTATCACCATCCGTTATGCTCGGGATATGTAGGAGTATAGACCAGCTGGTGTGAAGTACTCGGTTGTTAACCTATATAAGTATTGTCACATCTACTCTCACATCTACTGTATATATACATATATATATATATATATATATATATATATATATATATATCACTTCCTTCATCTATTACTATTAACCATTCCTATAAATCGTACGACACAAGCAAATAGGGGTCTTTATAAGTACAAAGCCAATGGCCAGTTAGTGTATGTGTGTGACACCCCATTGTTGTGGCCGTAATCGTACATCAAACGGCAGTCGACGCTGAGCAAATTGAGAAATGAGTAAGCATGCCAATCTAAGGTCAGCGGGAGGAGGCGTGGCTTAATAGGAGTAGGCGTGGCTTAATAGGAGTAGGCGTGGCTCAATTGAAATGCGCTGTACTATTTGCCCAAACATACCACCTGATTATATAGTTAACTTCATAAGGTAGGACGTAGACACTCTCCATAATAGGATGGAAACTATAACTTGGCGATAACCATTTACGAGAATGGTTTAGACCAAAATTAGGCTGGTTTTTTGCGTTTAAATGTTACGTACTTACTATTGCATATATATATATACATATATATATATATATTATATATATATATTATATATATATATATATATATATACAAAGCAATATAGCTATTTAAAAGGGAGATAAGTGTGTATTAATACGTTTATTGAGGTGTGGCTTATTGGGTGGTCCAGTAATTACATTCCGAGGATGATATGTACGACCACGACTATGGTTTATGGTGACCAATTAGGAGCCGCGCCTAGACACGTGACCAGATCATCCCTTTGTTCCCCGGCCCGTCATTAGGGGCACGGACGAGCATCGCGCATGTAATGTCCCGTTGATCGACGACTATAGACGATCGTATTGTCTACCATACACCATAACCGCTAGATCAATAAAAAGAAGCCCTATAGCCAATAGTACTTATACGTAATGTATACCGTCCAGGTAGGGTCGATGTATTAGTTTTCAACAACGTTTAATTGTGAATTTGGATTGTATTATTGCCGAAGAGCACACCATATAAAGTTATTAATTGGCCATTCGAATAAAACGAAGATGTTATCAATTATATTATATGATCTATATACAAACTATAATGTGTCATGCATATAAACTCCATATTTTATTATAAATTTTATTATATCGATAAATTCTATATAAAATCAAACATGCGTACTTTTTATAATAATAAAATCTAAACTACATTATTTTAGCAGAACTAGACAATAAATAAAACTAAGAACATTTCATAATAATAATAATAAATAGAAAAGTAATAGAGTTACTTTATCAAAAATTAATATTCCTATAAAATGAAAATTGTTTTAACAAATATAAAGTTAACAACTTAACTAAAATTATATATAATAGTCAATATTTATCATTTTTTTCAATCTTTATCTTTAGATTGTATAATATAAATATTGTAAACATTTTAAATTTTAATGTCAAGGAATATTAATGTTTTATTTTATATATATATTATATGAAATAAAGGCCATATATCTTAAGTAAGGCCAATAGATCATCATTGTATTCATAAATTATTGTATGATTTTCAGATTAAAATGTTCTTGAAGTAGCATCAAAATATCCAATTAAGAAATACAAAATTTATCACACTATGCATAAATAGATAATTAAATATAAAATATTTAATATATAAACAATAGTGTGATTACATTTAAAAAGTAATTTTAAATAAATTTCTAGCTTCTAAAAAAATATTTATAATAAATAACAATTCAAACTTAATTTTCCATACATTATGAGATAACATCAAATTCTATTACATGTCATTTTATTTTCTAGTAATGTTGAATGTATACATTTCAAATTCTTGATGAGCGATTATTATTTTGTGTGATTAAAATCATAAATAACTAAACATAAACATAAAATTATCAGGAAAATGGTGAATTCAGAAATAGAACGAAAATGACATTGAAAAAAATAAAATACAGAAAATAAAAATGATACCTTTTACATTAAAATATAAATAGCAACCATTAAAGTATTTTATTTTAAAAATCTGTATTCAAATTAATAAACTATAATATAAATAAATAATAATATATTAGATAATAACACATTCTTGTGGATGTATTTATTTAAGTTGCTTTCTAAAACATGATTTAAATATATTTTTTCTAAATATATTTTAGCTATATGTAATAATTCATGTAATGCATGCTTATATAATATTAATAATATCAGTAAATATAGCACATAATATGATATAAATTAATATAAAAATTTGTTTAAATAATTATTTAATTTTTATTAGGGAAAGAAATATCGATGAGTAAAATACATGGGAAGAAATATATAATCATTATGTGAGTAAACATATAGCTAGTAGATTGTTACATATAGCTAGTAGATTGTTACATATGTTACATATAGGGGTAATAGCATATAGCAATATTAAATTATTCTACTATCTTAAATAGTAATTTAAATATAAGTATTTAAAAATCTAAAAAAATAGATTTAAATTAAATTTGGAAATATTTTTTAGCTTTTAAACAATTACTATCATATTTAATAAATATTATTTATCACTTTTATATTAATATGTAAAAATATAATAAGTTTTTATCTAAAAATAATATTGAAAAAGAGTTGTTTTAAAACTAAATGGAAGATCACTGATGCACTAAATATTTAAAATAATTGTGAAAATTAAGAGTCGATGGTACATATACCAAACCTATATAAGGTTATATAAATATTCTATTTAGTTTCATTATAATTCACATATAAAATACTCAATACATAGAAATATTATTGATAATTGAAATTTGCATTATTTAGGGAGAAATAAATCAAATGAAAAAGAATATCACTTCACTTTTCAAAGTAATTTCATACAGAATAGACAATCATAAAATTAATAATAAATTATTATTATTATTAATTATTATTAATAATAATAATATTAACAACAAATCATAAACAATTTTTATTACAAAAATTTAATAAGTCATGTCTGCATGTAGAATTTAAATTGGTTTTCTCACACTATTTATAAGCAGACATTATTATAATAGTCTACAACATTAATCGGTGTATTAACAATCAAACAATTCATTAATAAATTATTTAAGTAAACATCTCTAACAAATGTGTAAGTAATTCCAAGAAATGACCAATGAAAAATTGAGAAATTGATTTTTTCAGTAAAAATATAATAATTAATTTATAATTAAGAAGTAATTTTCAAAGATAATAATGTAGATAATAATACGTAGAGTCTCAAAATACTGACCTTTGTGACCTTCATTGCGACACCTTCCGGTAGGTTACGTTGAATATACTCTAAAATTGTATCGGCTGTAGAACCGGTCAAGCGATCCAATCGAAAGCTGCGATAATTAGTTCTCATCTCGTATTGAACGCGGTGTTTCTTGAAGATGTGTACGGATTTTAGTAGAGTATGGCGGTCTATATGGCGAGGAGGAGTCCATCTGGAGGGCGGGTTAATAAGGAATTTTATAATTCACAAAATACGTAACCTTTAAAATCAGTTATATTTACATATAAATCTGTACAGGGAATGATTTTAGAATTACAATGTTATTCAAAAGAAAAATATAATAAATGACATTTTAATTTGAATATAATTAGTGAATATATTAGTAATACATTAGTAATATATTAGTTAAAAATTTAAATAATTTAATTTGTGACGGATAAAATGAATATAGAAAAAAATACTAACACTTTCCCAATTGTGATATTCAATTCATTTGCTGCCATTTTAACGTATTTTTCATATGAATTGAGAACCTCGCGATCGTGACCCTTAACCTCTATGAGAACATGCTTGAATAAACTATCATACTCTTGATCCTGAACCAAAAGTAATATCAATATAAATAGTTACTGTAGTTTATAGTTCATAAATGGAATAATAATTTGTAAAAGAAGACATACTAAATAAAAAATGATATAATTTTATATTTATAAAAAATAAATGCTTTAACCCATATAATATTAAAATAGACTGTATCAACCTTTGGCTGTACATTAGAATGGATATTCTGAGAGCATTGAGTTGATCCTGTTCTGATCTGAATGATATGATCATTTAAAACAGTATAACAAACAACATTTATTTATAACATTTATATCATACATATAATTTAAAAAATGTAATTTAAATAATATTTTTTTAAACAAATTTGTAAATTTTATTTCATAGTCACTCCGAATAGTAACTTCAAAATAGTAAAATAACAATATTAAAGCTTTAACGGACAGTAATCACAACGTTTATAACACTAGAAACAGCAGATTAGTAATATTTCATACTGTACAATTTTTCATTAAATGCCATGTAACTCATAATCTAACCCAAATTTAAAGATAATTTCTTATTGGATCTAAACTTTTATCATTTCAACAGAATATAAAAAAACAAAACTGTCACTATAATGACAATATGGCGTTGTTATAACATTAATTCGGATAAATAAACTACGCACATTTATTAAAAGATACTTATATATATAGCAAAATTCATATTTGAAAATTGTAAAGGGTTACAAATAATTAAATTATCATGTTACTATTGGCAACAAATTGAAATATATATATATACAATGTTGAATATACATAATAAAATTGTTTTATAATCGATGAAAACTTAAAAATAGATATATCAAATATAATAAAGTTTAAATGTTTATATTATAAATTTTACCAATTACGAGGACTAATAGTATTCAAATATAATATTAAAATATTTATGATTTGAAAAAATTATTTAAACTCGTTCAAAAAAATTACCTCTTTTAATCTATATATTTCGTACTTTGATAATCAATGGTATATTAATGAAATATTTTAAGAACATGTATATTTGTTTTAATAGTATCAACAGATATTTCCAAATTCGTTACATATAGATTTTATGATACATTTTAATATAAATAAATGTGCATTTTCCACATTCTTTTATTTATTTTTTAACACCGATAACTAGTAGAAATTTTATCGATATCTATGTAATATATATAATTAATAATTAAACATGTATGAACCACGAAGACAAGAAAAGCACAACATTATTTGTAAACAATGTAGCACAGTTAACAGCATATCTAGCCAATGCCTAAATACAATTATTTGTAAACAATGTGGTATTTTTCACAGCCTATCTAGCCAATGCCCACTAATATTAATGATTATCTTAAATGTATAATATAGCTATTAAAATATTTAATATCCAATATCATATTATATTAGTTAATAATTAAATTCTAATTTTACAAATATATTTAAAAATTTTTGTTAAATATAATTTCAAGTTCAAATATAATGTAATAATTAATATTAATGTTTTATATTATGATAATCAATATTGTATTATAAAATATTTATATTGATAATATATAAATTAGAATATACCTTACCAAATTAATCTGTAAAATACGACTATAATTTTTATATAAATTTTTAATTATTTGAGATGACATTTTAAATTATATAAATATTTTTAAATCTTTGCAAATGCATAGTTACTAAACAGCAACATTAAATTCACTTTGTATTCATATTTGTATCTAAATAATAAATTAAAACTAATATTATGGTAAGATACATTTATATTATGAGCACTTGAACAATGTAAACAGATACATATGTTTTCATAATATTGTACATTATATGGCTATTATATAAATAGTGTTCGAACAATTTTCTTAAAATATTAATTCATTTAGTTCATTAATTACATTTATTAATTAGTCAGATACTAATATCATATAGTGTGTATATAATAATACTAATTTTAATTAAGATTTATATATACCATATATTATTTGTATCTTATAATAAGATTATATAATACAGTTAATAATATATATATATATATATAATAAATAATAAGTTTATAAATTAATTTTTTTGTAAAATTAATTATTGAAAATATTACTAAATATTTTGTAATCTAATTATTAATATATATATATATATTAGTAATAATAATTAAAAATCATCAGGCTGTTAAAGGTACTACTATAAAAGAAGCACTCGCTAAATGGGTTCGTGATTCAACTTTGTATATTTATATAAATATTGTAATGAAATTAGTTATAATGAATTGTATAAAATATAGTAATACTATTCAATAATTATGTGCACTTACCACACGCTATCTCATTTATTTATATATTAATGTAATGAATTATATTATAAAATAGACTATTAAATTATATAATTATTTTAATTTGATTAATATTTTCATTGATTGAAGAAACAATTTTATAATTAATAATAAATATAATTTGTTAAAATACTAACGTTTTCAGTTTTATATTATATTTATACCATTTCTTTATATGCATATAATAGAATTAGCTATATATAGCTAGATAATAATAACCTTCATAATATAATACAAGGTAATTTAACATTAGTTAAGCACACCCTATATATATGTACATTATCACTATAACAAATTAATATATTTATAGACATTTAATTTAACATAAAATGTTATATGAATGTATAATACATGTATATGCTTTTAAAAATATATTTAATAATAATTTGACATGATTTTATTTAAATAATGGTGTTTGGATTTAATAATTAATTATAAATAATTTTTGCAATTTAAGTATGTTTTTTATATTATGTAATTTCCAAAATTATCATTATATTCTGTTTATAATATATATTCATTAATGCTAATTTATCTGTTGTCAGGAATCCATCCAGGATAATCCAAAGGCTTCAGAGGCTTTAAGGGTAGATCTTTATGCTCAGGTTCCACCAATTGAAAAAATGGATGCTTCATTGTCAACTTTAGCTGCTTGCGAGTTTGTTACATTTTAATAATCAATATAACTATAAAGTTTACACCATCTATATATTATGTGTTCAATAAGAATGTTATATATTAATTACATGTATGCATTATTAATAAGTGTATTTTTCAATATTTTAATTTTTAATTATTATTTTATAGGAGGCTATCATTATCTACAAATTGTATTGAAAAAATAGCAAATTTAAATGGTTTAAAAAATTTAAAAATACTATCACTTGGTCGGAACAATATAAAAAGTTTAACTGGATTAGTTAGTTTATATTAATTTTATAAATTAAAATATAAGATGATTTAAACTATTATAAAGTTAAGAATACTATTTATTAGGAGGCAGTGGGAGATACATTAGAAGAACTATGGATATCATACAATATGATAGAGAAATTAAAAGGAATTAATGTCCTGAAAAAGCTAAAAGTTGTTATTTTGAATTTCACATGTTTTAATTCAATTCCTTTATTATAAATATATTTTTCTGTTACATTTAAATTACATTATATATTATTTTATATACAAGACTATAAACTCTAGGTTCTCTATATGTCAAATAATACTGTGAAAGATTGGGCAGAATTCAATAAGCTTGCAGATTTGCCTTGTCTGTTAGAACTACTCTTTGTAGGTATGGTTATTTATTTTTATGAATGTGTTAATTGTATCAAATACTTTAGAATATAAAACAATACATATATATTTGAAATTAATTAAAGCTTTTATAAAAGGTAATCCTCTAGAAGAAAAACATAACAATGAAGGAGATTGGAGAGAATTAGTACCTAATAAATTAAAGAAACTTTCGAAACTAGATGGTTTGTATTCAAATATACTAGTTTTCTTATGTTTAATACTACATTCAATTATCTAAAGGAGTTCCAGTCATCAGACAAGAAGAAGAGGAGGAATCGTGATTCAGAAAACATAAGTCATAAATATATTTTTATTTCAACAAATCATATATATATATGCTATGGCACATATTAACTTAAATAAAAATACACAATCAACATTTTATATGTATTTTTCATTTGTATGGTCAATATATATATATATATATACATAAATATGTAAATTTAGGATCAATGGGAGTATAAGAATATAGTGGAGCCGGTAACATATGGCAAAGGAATCATCACAGTACATTAACAATGGGTAATAATAGTATAGATCGAAATCCTAATAAAAGTAATCATAATTATAAATCTGTCCAAAATGAACAAAACAAGTAACAACTGTTTAACAACATAAAAATGTTTGGGTTTGGATGGTATCGGAATATATAGTGGAGCCTGGGAGTGGGTTGGCTAAAAATATACAATGGATATGTGATAATATACAATGGATATGTGATAATATACTAGAATAATGTAAGATTATGGAATAAAGAGGCACGTAACGGATATTCATGTGCCGAGTTAAGAAGTTTCTGAACGATGTGATTTCATGTGAGCGTTTCGACTTTTTACCTTAAAAAATATCCTAAAGAACAGATGATCTAGTTAATTAAAATAATATGATAATATTGTGCGAAGATAGATTATTAAAGGAATTATTAATTAATATTTAAAATGATTTCATTTTTTAACTTTATCTAAATTTTATAAGTAAGTATAGTTAATTATTTCTAACCTACTACATTGTTTACAAGGGAATATTTCAGAGTTATTAATATTAGATTCTACCTTTGTATCAAGTGTTGTCTAAAGAGAGATAAGGTAATATAAGTATAGAGGTATTACTTAATAACTTTTGAATTGAAATGCGAAAATATAATAATTGAATAACTATTTAATATTTAAATAAATCACCAATGAAGGTATAATAATTTATTATTTATAATAAATTTAATATAGTTATATTTTTTTGAATTGAAATGACCTTTTCAGTTGGAAGATCACCAGAATGATTCTGAGAATGCATTTGTTCTATATGAAATAGCAATTCATGTTTTGTATTAAAAGTCTGTTATGAGGACAACTCAATTAATAACGATGACACTTTTTATAATCGCTAATTTATCAAGTTTAAAATTTAAAACATGGTAATGAAGATATTAAGATACTAACCATATAACATTGAGTGCAGCATGATGTTACATTGTCAACCTTTAAATAGTTTATTATTAGAATTATTTTATAGGTTATATTAAATCACAAAATTCTATATGCAAATCTCAATTTCTAAATTACATTTTAAGATGTCTCATTTTTAAAATGTCCCAAGACTATTTATTTCTTAGATAGAACCTTTAATTTTTCAAACTCCTAAATTATACAGTTTCTGTTCTATTATATTATTGTTGAAAGCATATTCGCTAACCCACTATAATCTTGGAATGGTCATCATAATATGTGAGTCATTCTATTGTTGTGAGTCATGTCTATTACAATTTTTGAAACTAGTTATCTGGAAAATCTATGTACGAGTAAAGCACCCGACAGACCTGCAGGGGTGAGTCATCGTCGTCATGTTGTCCCACAGCAATATCTGCGGCTGGTTTGCTGGTCTTCAGCGATTGGTCAGTGTGGCGTCTCATAATTCTGAAACGTTTGTATTCGTCGGCACATACTTTCTTCCACAGATAGTAGAACTCGATGCAATCCTTTACGCGTTTGTTGGTATCGCGTAGCTGTAGCCGAGTAACAACATGGGGCATAAGTCATAGCAGTAAATCTACAACTAATATTCAAATAAATGCATCGGATAAGCTACTGACAATAAAATTATAATGCTTTGTTGATTAATTAAAAACTATTTATCTTAGAATATTGAGTATTGCAATGAAATACAATTTATTATAATAATAAAAGATTACTCCATTTAACTGATATTTATTTTCTAAATAGAATTAGTTTTTCAAAAAAATAATCATAACTATAATTTTAATGAAACAATAATATTTAATTATAATATTCCATATTGATTAACAGACATGTATTTATATTAGAAGATAAAATAGGAATGTGTGTTATTGGATTGTTATTTTATTAATCATTTTACATTATTTTATATTTCTTGTTTTTATTACTCATAATAATTATGAAAATATATTAATATGAAGTGTATACTGAAGCCGAATTTAAAATTAAATTAATTATATTATCTTTGGTGACTGCCCATTAACAACAAGTTTTTAGTTAAAATGGAGGCAATTAGTAAATTAGTTTATAAGTTATTTATATAATACATTGAAGAATAAAACAATAGTTTTGAGAAGATTTGGAGCTTTACTGTAAAAATGAATTTAATCTAGTTATTTATCTGATAGATTTAAAAATTATAAAAGTTAAAATTTCATATCACAAGGTACTAAAATAGGTCCTATTTTATTCTGAATTTATATTAATCATATAAATATAATTTTATGTGATCATTTTTTTTCGAAAAATTCATCATGCAATAATCTTCGATAAACCATAAACTTACCAATATTAATAGATGGTTAAAATGTAATCGACTATCAGTTAATATCTATCACTACATAGAACAAAGTATACATTAAATATTACTCAATGAAATTAATGACTACATATTTGTAGGTGTTTTTATCAATAACAAATTGAAAGTAAAGATCATATATTATCTTTTAAATTAAAGATTTCCGAAAAATAAGTAATCACTTATAAAAATAATAAACTATTTAAACTATTTTAAAGAATATTACTTATTTTTTTTTACCAAAAAATTACTTTTTAAACATTTTTAACATTTAAAGTAATTGTATTATTTTTTACATTTCATTCAAATACCTTTTAAAATTATTTTCTACAATATTGAATTATTTTAAAAACTTCAATTTTAACCAATCAATTATTGTATATTTTTTCTACCCCTCCTTTAATTTATTTGTTTTAATATTAGTTTATTTATAATATTGCAAACAGGATATATTATTTATTCTATTCAATGTCTCAATAAGCTTCTCAGACTATATATCTAAGTTAAAATACTCTCAATCGCTTTTACCATAAATCTAACCTCATGAGCAATCAGGTAGAAATCCTTACTATGTTTCAGTATGGCTTGTTGAAATTTCTCAATCTCATCCCTAGTCCAACTGACCACTTCTGTTTAGTATAAGTTATTAACATTGTCGTAAACGTGATTTTGTTAAATAATAGAGGTATTCAATTAAAATTATTATAATAGATTATTGTTATTTTATAAAACATTAATAGTATTTCAATTATTAATTTTTATTTTAACTGAATTGATATTTAATAAAATTAATAATTAAGATTAATTAAAAATATAAAAATATTATGTTGTAAGGAATTTCAAAACACACATAAAGAAAAATAACAACAGAATCAGATTAGGAAGATTTCAATGATTGAATAACCTAGGTAGTCATAGAAAGTGGAGTGAACTTGCAGCATACGTGAAGGATCCATGAGTTGTAATAAAGAGTTTTCAATATCCCCGTAGTTCTTGAATAGGATATGCATTGCGAGCTCCTTATTGGTACCAGATCCAGGGATGGCAGCTGAACATGCAAACTCGAGGTATTGGCGTACTGAATTCAAAAGAGAAATGAATTCTGGTTAATTTAAATAAAAATAGATAAATGGATAAATGACATTAAAAAATGTTTATTTACGATGCATTCATATTCTTTTATATCATGCAATGTTCAAATGTACAAATTAGAAAGTCACCGTAAAGCATTTCAACATATCTTTAGTAAAGACAAGTTAAGTTTATATTAAAAATTGACACTAAAATTAACCTTGTTCGTCAGTGAGATCCGAGACAAATGAAGGAGAGAATAAAAGAACTTCTTTAGGACTATTTATGACATTAGGTTTATCTGTAGGTGTTAACTTCATTTAACAAAATATTTGGTTGTAGGAAGATGTATTATTAATTATCTATCTAATAACGGACAAGATAATGAAATCATCATTATGGGTGAGTAATGTAGTTTGCTGTATATGTTAAAGTCAGTAAATATGTAAGTAATAGATGTTAATATAAGTAAAGGGATGTATCATAATATAAGTTTGATAAATGTTAAAGAAGGTCATTGAAGAGGTTAATGTGGGTTTATTTAGATGTTAGATGTAAGAGTTTAGGTTAATGTTATTTAGTAGGAAGCTAACAAGATTGGTAACAAGAATAATCGTCTCTAAAATATAATCAGTTACCTTACCATACCATACCATACCTTACCTTACCATACCATATCTTACCTTACCTTACCCTACCCTACCCTACCCTACCCTACCTTACCATACCATACCATACCATACCTTACCCTACCTTACCCTACCCTACCTTACCCTACCTTACCCTACCATACCTTACCTTACCTTACCTTACCTTGCCTTAATTTACCCTACCTTACATTACCTTACCTTACCTTACCTTACCTTACCTTACCTTACCTTACCTTACCTTACCATACCTTACCTTACTTTACCTTACCTTACCTTACCTTACCATACCTTACCTTACCTTACCTTACCTTACCTTACCTTACTTTACCTTACTTTACCTTACCTTACCTTACCTTACCTTACCTTACCTTACCTTACCTTACCTTACCTTACCTTACTTTACCTTACCTTACCTTACCTTACCTTACTTTACCTTACCATACCTTACCTTACCTTACATTACCTTACCATACATTACCTTACCTTACCTTACCTTACATTACCTTACCTTACATTACATTACCTTACATTACCTTACCATACATTACCTTACCTTACCTTACCATACCATACCATACCATACCATACCATACCTTACATTACCTTACTTTACCTTACTTTACTTTACCTTACCTTACCTTACCTTACCTTACTTTACCTTACATTACCTTACCTTACCTTACCTTACCTTACCTTACCTTACCTTACCCTACCTTACCATACCTTACATTACCTTACCTTACCTTACCTTACCTTACCTTACTTTACCTTACCTTACCTTACCTTACCTTACCTTACCTTACTTTACCTTACCTTACCTTACCTTACCTTACATTACCTTACCTTACCTTACCTTACCTTACCTTACCTTACCTTACCTTACCTTACCTTACCTTACCTTACATTACTTTACCTTACCTTACCTTACCTTACCTTACCTTACCTTACCTTACCTTACCTTACCTTACCTTACCTTACCTTACCTTACCTTACCTTACCTTACCTTACCTTACATTACCTTACATTACTTTACCTTACATTACATTACCTTACCTTACCTTACCTTACCTTACCTTACCTTACCTTACCTTACATTACTTTACCTTACCTTACATTACCTTACATTACTTCACATTACCTTACATTACCTTACCTTACCTTACCTTACATTACCTTACCATACCTTACCTTACCTTACCTTACCTTACATTACATTACATTACTTTACCTTACTTTACCTTACTTTACCTTACATTACATTACATTACCTTACCTTACCTTACCTTACATTACCTTACCTTACCTTACCTTACCTTACCTTACCTTACCTTACATTACCTTACCTTACCTTACTTTACCTTACCTTACCTTACCTTACCTTACCTTACCTTACCTTACCTTACCTTACCTTACCTTACCTTACTTTACCTTACCTTACATTACTTTACCTTACATTACATTACCTTACCTTACCTTACATTACATTACCTTACCTTACCTTACCTTACCTTACATTACTTTACCTTACCTTACATTACCTTACCTTACATTATTTCACATTACCTTACCTTACATTACCTTACCATACATTACCTTACCTTACCTTACCTTACCTTACCTTACATTACATTACATTACTTTACCTTACATTACTTTACCTTACATTACATTACATTACCTTACCTTACCTTACCTTACCTTACATTACCTTACCTTACCTTACCTTACCTTACATTACCTTACCTTACCTTACCTTACCTTACCTTACCTTACATTACATTACCTTACCTTACATTACCTTACCTTACATTACCTACTGTTGAATTACTATTCCGACATCTCTTCATGCTGAAGACAAACCTATTACGAAGTCTGGTACTTCGCATTGGTACTGCTCCCCGATGTTGATGTGAGGCAGGATATCAGTTTCTGGTGGGGTAGCCGCTACGCAGAGCTGCACCGTAGTGGGGTCGGAGTCCGCAGTGGGGGTTAAAGGAATTTGGACGGGAAGAACTCGGTCCTCCACGTGCTGTACTTGGTCGGTAGGTCTGCTGTAGTCCGTAGATGTCGAGTCTTGAGAAAATGCCTCGAAACCTAACAAATATTATATTTGTTAGGCGATGTACAACAAAGACCATGTAATGATATCAGATAGTAAGTTATTTGAATTATAATTATAGTGATAATGGTAATAATAACAGTAGTAATATTGATAGTAATAGTGGTATTTGTGGTAGTTGTCATAGCTGTAGCAGCAGTATAAAGAAAGTGTAATGAAACTAAAAGTTGGTATAGTGTTGCTTTCAATTTAGTAATTTATACAATTTTATCATATTACAATAATTTCTGGTGTATTTTGAATTCAATACAAACATATTAAAATATAAATATTCAAAATAAGTCAATCAATTCATTTATATATGAAATACAGTTGTAAACAGAATATAACAGAATTGTTACTAAAATGTCAGTTAACTAACGTGAACTGAGTGACATACGTCTGACCGGAGCCGTCATCGGGGTCAAGGGATAGTTGGGCATACTCCAGAAGAGACCGGCACCAGACCTTATGGGCGATAGCATCGGGGGTGGGGTGTAAGCTGGGGGAGAGAGGCGTGGCTGTTGTTGCTGTAGGACCGTCGATGAAATGGTGTAGCTGGGGTAGTGGTGCTGGTGGGCAGACTCGGGGTTCAGTGCGGAAGAATCCTGCCACAGACGAGGCGAACGCAGACGAGACGCGAACCCAAATGAACTTTGAGCTGGAATCACGAGGGGTTCGGGTCGAGGTTTGCGTTTCCTCGATCTCGGAGGCTGTAAAGTGAATATTTTATCAATTGATTAATTTGAAATTTTTTTCATGAAAATTGAAATTATATAATTCATGTAATGCACAATTATCATTTATTATACAATATTAATTAGATATATAATAACAATACATTAACAATGTATTATCATTATTAGCTATACTAAATTAATTATTTAGATGATTCCATATCTAGTTTTTAATGTATATTTTTTAACATTTATTTCATATGTAAAGTATTAGTAATTTACTTTATATAATAGTTGTATTAACGATATTAGTTATGTTAATATGAACATTTAAAATACTTTATAATGAAAATGGACTCAATAATCTCAATATATGCCATTATATTAATAATATTAATATAATGACATGTAGTCTTATATTATATTATACAATATTATCTACAATATATATAATATTATTTTTAATGTAATATTTTAAATTATATTGCATGGAGATATTTGATTTAACACAAAGAAATCAGTAAAACACATAATAGAAAAGAAATATATATGTAAACATTGATTACAAATATCAAACCTATTGAATATAAATAACAGAGATTTAGAGACAAGAGGATGTTAACTGATAGATTAATAATATATAAATGATTATACCAAGGTGTGAAATATGTTGATAAAATCAAATGACCAATCAGAATCTATATGGTGTCAACTTTTAATATTTATATCTTAATTTATTAATATACTTATTATATATGATTGTTTATTCTAATGCATTTATAGTAATTTGCATAATTTAATTATCTCACCTCATTATAAAAATGATATAATAGTTATATATAATAAAATATACATAATACACATGCACATAGACTGATGGTAATAAAACTTATAAAACATGAAGTCATAAAATAAAAATATAGTATATTAAATTTTAATACTGTTTACTGTTTAGTATAGTTAATTAGATATTAATATATAATATAAGTTACAATTGTATATTATATATTTATTTATGTAGATGAATATGCATATGACAGCTTAATGGGTGAATAGTTAATATTGAGTATAATAAAAACTTGGTTCATTTGATTTAAATAGTTAGACTACCACTGGTACTCCAACACTTCACACATATCTCCACACACCTCCACACATCTCCACACATTTCCACACACCTACACACATCTCCACACACCTACACACACCTCCACACATCTACACACATTTCTACACACCTACACACACCTCCTTACATCTCAATACATCTCCACACACCTCCACACATCTCACTAAACATTACCCAACATAATCTAACCACATCAATATTGATATGATTATAGAAATCTTAAACAATCTAAAATTAGATAATTTATAATTAAACAAAACTTGGCTCTCTACATTTACAACCGCATAATTCCATTCCAAACTATGACATTAATTATTGTTGTACTATACTCAAATGAATACAAATTCGCATAAACTAATGACTCCCTTGAATAGTGAGACAAAATCATATTTACTTAAAATAATTACAATTTTAAAACCTCCTAGAAACTAATTCCTAACTTCAATGAAATTGAAACCTTAATTTCAATGATTAACACTAACAGTATATTAATAAGTGACTTCAATATTACAATTGTTCCATCCACTTGCAACTCCAATTTAATGACTCCCATACACAGAAATATCTTTAATTTAAATTTCCAAAATCAAAGTATACTACACAATATCCACTCTCATACCTCACTACACGGCTATCTACTCACACAGCTCATTACACAGCTCACTACATACCTACATACCTACATACACATACACCACACTAAATAGCTACTTACATATTTGTTATTTTTGTTTACTTTATTTTTTTATAATTTGTCTTAATCTAGTCAATTTCCCTTACAGATCTCATTATAAATATACATTGTCACCATTATCATAAACATACTATATTACACACACACACACACTCTATTACACACACACTCACTCTATTACACACACACACTCTATTACACACACACTCACTCTATTACACACACACACTCTATTACACACACACACATTATATTACACACACACACTCTATTACACACACACACTATATTACGCACACTCACTCTATTACACACACTCACTCTATTACACACACTCTATTACACACACACTCTATTACACACACTATATTACACACACACTCAATTACACACACTATATTACACACATACTATATTACACACACTCTATTACACACACTATATCACACACACACTCTATTACACACACTCTATTACACACACTCTATCACACACACTCTATTACACACACTCAATTACACACACACACACTATATCATACACAACTATCACACTCATTCCATGACTACAATATTACACTTTACATTTTAATTTCTCTCTTTGGTAAAAATTAAAACCTAATGTCACTAATGTCTAATGTTCTTAAATGTTATTGTAATACATGTCTACATTCCAATGTCTACATTTCAATGTCTTTATTCCAATGTCTACATTTCAATGTCTACATTTCAATGTCTTCATTCCAATGTCTTCATTCCAATGTCTTCATTTCAATGTCTTCATTTCAATGTCTTCATTCCAATGTCTTCATTTCAATGTCTACATTTCAATGTCTACATTTCAATGTCTTTATTTCAATGTCTTCATTTCAATGTCTTCATTTCAATGTCTACATTCCAATGTCTACATTTCAATATCTTCATTTCAATGTCTTTATTTCAATGTCTTTATTCCAATGTCTACATTTCAATGTCTACATTTCAATGTCTTCATTCCAATGTCTTCATTTCAATGTCTTTATTTCAATGTCTTTATTCCAATGTCTACATTTCAATGTCTACATTTCAATGTCTACATTTCAATGTCTACATTTCAATGTCTACATTTCAATGTCTTCATTTCAATGTCTACATTTCAATGTCTACATTTCAATGTCTACATTTCAATGTCTACATTTCAATGTCTACATTTCAATGTCTACATTTCAATGTCTACATTTCAATGTCTACATTTCAATGTCTACATTTCAATGTCTTCATTTCAATGTCTACATTTCAATGTCTACATTTCAATGTCTACATTTCAATCTCTACATTTCAATGTCTACATTTCAATGTTTACATGCATATGGAAGTCTACCAAATGTCTGGAGTACAAGTAGTGACATTCCTAAGTACATCAAATCAAATTTTACTTTTTTTCATTCATATTGTATTGTTCCAAATAACTTCCAAACCCAAACCCAACCTCTCCCTGAATATAGATATTATCATCAACCCAACAAGACTTAAATGAATTGAATTCATTTTCAATAACTTCACATAGTGTCCATCAGACATCAAATATCATTTGATAAACTATCTTCAACCTTAACCTCCAATTTTCCTACAAATTTCAAACCACCTCATATTCCTTTAAGCCTGTACCCACAGAACAATGTCGCCACCCCAATCACACGCCATATGTAATGAAGACAACCTTGACCTGTGTTTAACTGAAACTTGGCTTAATGACTACGGCCATACCCAAAGTAGACACAAAGCTCCAACCAACGTAATAGACTATAACTCCGCAGATGTATGGTGGTCATGGTATTATACACAAGTCTAATCTCAGATTAACTACACGCAAAGTTCTTGTTCTAGAACATTCAGTTGATGTAGGTTTGGCATTATTTAGCTGGATGTAAACATGCCTTTGAAATAAGTTATTGAATTAACGGAGAACTTTTTCAATTTAAAAAAATTTAATTTAAATTTAATATAGATGTAGCAAAACTAAAATTCTTTATAAGAGAGATTAACTACAAATTATAATTATGTAAATTATGTAACCTACAATAAGAGTATTGAATAATTTACAGAAAATATAATGAATAGAAAATGATAAAATTATTCTGCAGAATTATATCAAACTTACAAAAAACCATTAAAATGGTTGCCATATAAACTTAAATTTAAAACACATTCTCTACACCAATCACATTACAACATAGCACATTTCTAACTTTAACATCTTCGGGTTTACAGAACACAGGCTCTTGAGCTGACAGATGACGAGGCTTGGGGTCAACTGGAGGGTCAGGTCGTGTGAACTCAGCAGTACGGGCACGAGGTCTTTGTAATCTACTACCAGCCTCCGTTGGCAGACATGCAATATCCATGGGTACCTGGTGAAATCGATATTGATTAAAGGGTAGAAAGGAGTCTGGTGATTGGTGGATATTGTGGTATTTTTGAAAATTACTTTATATATTAGGAATTTTTTATGATATATAATTTTTATTTAAAAAATGTAGTAAATAAAGAGTGAATAATAAATGTTACTATTAAATACAGATATTAAATACAAAATTAAGCATAAAATAATTTTAAAAATGTTGAATTTATCAAAATTTACCTGTAGAGAATTTGTTGTTTTGGCTGCAGTGTTAGTATGTCCAGTCTGATTACTTTGTCGTATATCTATATGGCCACTGACCGCTGTAGTAGAGTCCGAGTCATGAAGTCCAATAAACCTACGGTTAAATAAATCATAGTAAATTCACCATATAACACATAAAGATGGCAAATAAACAAGTGGTACTTGATATTAATGCGTAACAATCAAATAAAAGCACTTCCTAATGAATTAAAAGAATTTTAGATTTACATTTCAAATAAATTAATTTGTGATTTAGAAAAAGTATTTATTTGAATTACTGAAATAAATAATGATCACTTGAAAAACACAAAAAAAAACTAAATTTATCTATTTTTTTTATATTATTGTTAGTTTTCAAAATTTTACATTACTGCTTTCTGAGAAGTTAATAATTAATGAAATAATTACTAACCTCCTTAATTTATTAATTAACTTTTAGTTTTAGATTTAGTTAGTTTTAGTTTTGACTTATGTATGAAAACTAACCCATCACATTGTGGACCAAGCACAATTGGTGCCAATGGATTTTCTTTAAGAATCATTTGCTGTTGCTGCTGTTGTTGTTGTTGATGTTGATGTTGTAGTTGTTGATGTTGTTGTTGTTGTTGTTGTTGATGTTGTTGCTGTTGTTGTTGTTGATGGGATATGTTGGAACCTCTACTACTACCGCCACCGCTACAAGACCTATTCGTCTCGCTATTGCAGGGCAGGCTTGAGCCGCTGCCAGGTCCGCCATTACTCGTCTGCAATTGAGTACAATCGCTGAGCAGTTTGTCGAAGTTGTCTGGCAGAAGTGGAGAGAGGTAAGTCCGTTTCGGCTGAACGAAGTTATCGGGATCGGCGCTGGCGTGTCGTTTTCGGTGAGCGTCGAATTTACTCATCTGCGATTGGTCGATGGGTCGAAACAGGTCGCTGACAATCGCTCGCAGACGTTCCTGCTTACTGAAATAAGGACGACAACAGGAATGAATTCAACTAGAATATTAGTTATTGCAATCTACCGATATCGAGAGAATGAGGAGAGTGAAGTTAGGTGCAGAGAAAAGAAAGGTGGGAAGAGATGTAGAAGATAGGTCGGACGAATGATGAGATAATAGCTGAGTATAGATTGCAGCAAGGTTTAGAGGTAAATAGGCGAAAGTTGGGGAGAGAACAAAAGGAGAATGCAATGAGATGTGAAGATATAAAGATGAAAATATAGGTAAAGGTAAGGATGCAGAGGTATAGAGAGAAGTTAAGAGAAAGGTGTAGTAGAGATAAGATAGATGTTAAGAGAGAGGTGAAAAGAGGGGAGTAGGGAGAGGTGAAGAGAGAGGTGTAAATAGAGGTGTAGAAATATGACCTTGTACAGGCAGCTGGATGGAAACAGTCATCGTCATCTGCTACATCATCGGGTAGTAATCTGTCATTATCGCAATCGTCGGTGTGCTGTAGATGTTCCGAGTTAATAATCAACTGCTGAAGTGGCGCCACCAATGGGTCCTCGGAAGCAGAGGTAGGGGGAGCCGTCGCAGTTCTGGGTACCGCAGCGGGGGTAGGGGCGGAGTCGGCGACCGAGGAGGACGGTAGTTGGCCATTAGACACGGGTCGTATCGTGAAAGACGGCGGAGGCAAGTCGTTGTAAGTGAAGCGATCCTGGCTAGAGTACGGCGACAACAGCGACGAAGAAGATGGCGTCGGTTCGAGGGGCGTGTCCGGCGTAATGGGCGGGGCTAGCGAGCGGTGGTGTTGGAGCGACGGCGGTAGGCTTTGCGGCGTGTGGAAAGGAGTGGGTTCGTTGCCGTTGGATGGAGGAAACTGAAATCTATATAAGCAGAGATGAGGTTAAACCGATAGTAATCCGATTACCTTAAAAATTTCAAAAAACAATAGAATAACATATCCTAAGATTGATTTCATTTCTAAATTATGATATTTTCTTAATCTATTGTTATTAGATCAGATGAATATTCATAAACTAAATAGAATGCATTGCATTAACGGTACAGTTATTCAGTAGCAAAAGAACAATAGGAAACCTATAGTTCTCGCAGGGCGTGGTATGCTGTTGTTGCAAGTGGGGGGTGCTCACAATGGTGGGTGTCATGCTGATACCTCCCCCTCCCACGATTGCTAGACCTTCGGTGCCTCCGGAACTTCCCAGACCATTTCCTCCCATCGTCGGAGTGTCGGAAGATGGAGTCAACGGGTGGTGAGGCGTCGGGGGTAAACTTTGGGAATTTGATCCGATGTGAGACTGCTGATCAGATATTACATTACATAATATCATATCAAATAATAACTATCCTAATATAAAGTGGTCAATTATCTTCCTGTATACAAAATTAGATATTAAATGCGAATTTTAATAAGAATCATTAGAAAATTTATGTCTTTCATAATTTGTGTTGTATCAGACTAAACTTAACATAAAAGGAGAATTATTTAATCAATTTATTGAATTATAATTGAATTAATAATATCATAAACACTAAAATTAGTTTTAATATTTGACGATATGAAATACACCTAAATAATTACAATAAGAACTACTACAATGGTAAGCTATTAAATAAGAATAATATAAACTGAGAGATGAATACATTCTATTTAGTAACTAACAATGTTCAGTGGTTGCGGTTGATATATATAGTTTGGAGTAAGGGGTCGTTGTAAGGTCAGCTGATTATGTAAGGAATCCCTACGTCGGGTAAATAAAGATGGTTCGTATTCATTTGGTAGAATACTGTTTATAAATTTTTCAAAATTAATAAAGTCATATCAAACATTCATATTCATATGCATATGTAATTATACTATCTTGTTTTTTAAAACTATTATTTTAATACCCATTTATACTTGATTATAGATTATGCGATAACAAATTTTGAATTTTAATTTATGTATTAATAATTTAAACTATTGATATCTAAATTAATCATACCCGGCATCGAAGCAAGGATGAGATCGATTTACAGATGGATTCGGATATGGTAGATTGAAACAAGCACTATGACCAGTAAACTCATTAGGCTATAAATACAAGTATAAAATATATTGATAAATTATGAAACATATTATTAATTAGTATTATAAATAATTCACATTTTTTTAGAAATATTGCATGTATTGATTATATACGATTATAAACAGAAGTGGATATAAATAATCATTATAGGTAAATCACACAAACCATGACTGGTTCCTGTTTAATATTATGGGCTTTTAGTCGCTCTTCTTGCATCATATCAGGTCCGAGTTCTTCGTGCATATGTTGCATATGGGAGCCAATGTGTTCTTGTACTCCTCCGGGAATCGGGTGCTGATGGGATGACGCCGAAAAGGGGGAATTTAGGTGAGTCGTGGGTTGCTGGAGCAGGGGCAGAAGTACGTGGTTTCCAGAAGTCGAAGCCAACACCGTTTGCGTGTGTAGTAAGTTTGCGGAATGCTGGTGCTGCTGATGCTGCTGTTGTTGTTGTTGTTGTTGTTGTTGATGTTGATGTTGTTGTTGTTGCTGTAGCTGCGGAGAACCTTTGTGGCGGCTTAGCGGTGAGGAAAGGAGCTGCTTAATGGATGTGTTGCGTGGTATGGGAGTAGCGAATGCAGTCACTTTACCATCCTCCTAGAGAACAACGAAGTGAAGACAGAATATATTTGTAAGAATATATACTAGATGAGCTTTCTCAAAAGAGTGATATCGTAATTATATTTATTCTTTCAGATTAATATATTTAGAAATATATTTGTGAACATAAAATAATATTCAAATAAATAAATTATAACATGTTAAATTATTATTGCTATAAATAATGATATAATAATGATATAATAATTAAAACTAGGTTTCTATAATAGAAAAATCTTATTTTAAAAAGATAAATTGATGCCGATATTAAATCTTATATAATAAAGAAAGGGTAAAACTTGTGACATCTAATTAACCTGTTTATAATATCCCCCATGAAGCCTCATATGTCCATTCAAAGCTGCCACATTCTTGAATCGTTTATCGCATAATGTACATTTCACAGGTTTGATGCCGCTATAAAACATACATATTTAATTATTAATTATAAAACTTAATTATTAATTTAAATATATCACGATTGAATAACTTACACAAGTAACCAAATCTAATATATTCATACATAATTATAAAAAAAAAATTGAACTATATTTATATTTTAAATTTGAATAAAATATCTTATAAAATAAAAACAAAGATAACCTGGATAATTGGTCACCCAGCAAACAGAGTAGTATAATTATTATATAAAATGAAAACAATCCTTTTCAATATAAAAATCTATTAATATAAATACCTATTATAAAAATGATATCCTAGATATCTTGTTATGGGGATATGCATGTCCAGTCAATGGATATCAAATAAACATTTAAACAGAAATTTCATTTTTTGCATTTCATAATTTATTTAAATTATTTTCATCGCACAATATATTTTATAAAACTATTATTTTATCTGTGTTTGCTGAGATGATTAAATTACCCGCTAATATGATAGTTTTATGAAATCCTTTAATTTTATCCATGAAAAATATATAGAATTTATGAGATGTATACAATATAAATAATATAATTTACATGCAACCATCCAGGCCTTTTACTTTTAATATTAGATGTTATACTTTTAGTATAACATCTAGACTATTTAGTATAACATCCAGGCTATTTAGTATAACATCTAGGCTATTTAGTATAACATCCAGGCTATTTAGTATAACATCTAGGCTATTTAGTATAATATCTAAGCTATTTAGTATAATATCCAGGCTATTTAGTATAATATCTAAGCTATTTAGTATAACATCTAGACTATTTAGTATAACATCCAGGCTATTTAGTATAATATCCAGGCTATTTAGTATAATATCTAGGCTATTTAGTATAATATCCAGGCTATTTAGTATAACATCTAGGCTATTTAGTATAACATCTAGACTATTTAGTATAATATCCAGGCTATTTAGTATAACATCCAGGCTATTTAGTATAATATCCAGGCTATTTAGTATAACATCCAGGCTATTTAGTATAACATCTAGGCTTTTTACTATAACATCTAGGCTTTTTAGTATAACATCTAGGCTATTTAGTATAATATCCAGGCTATTTAGTATAACATCTAGGCTATTTAGTATAACATCTAGGCTATTTAGTATAATATCTAGGCTATTTAGTATAACATCCAGGCTATTTAGTATAACATCTAGGCTTTTTAGTATAACATCCAGGCTATTTAGTATAACATCTAGGCTATCTAGTATAACATGGATGATTAAATCTGTAATATAAAACGAGATTCCATAAATAATATTAAATCATTATGTTAAAATACACTTAACTGAAATATGATACATATGTATATACTTTTTCTAAATATAACAGTTTTTATAATTACATAATATTTGTATATATTTGAGACAGAGTATAAATAATTGTTGTATATTTTAATTATAGCCAATTTAAATATTCCTAGTCCATAGATGTAATAATTTTGTAAATCCTTTAATGTATCTACAAAAATGAAAGAGTATTTTTTTTAATTAATTAATACTTCTTATTTATTATATAGAATTATAAAATTCACTTTTTTGAATATTACAAAATTAAAATATTCCTAGTGTAAAAATAAAATAAATAATTCGGATTTTGGAATTTAATTGTATTAATAATGAAAATTTTCATAAAATATTATCACAATCTGAGACAAAAAATAGTATTTATTTGATATAGTTATTTTCATATAATCTATAATATATTTGTAAATATAATAATTAAATTATTTTAATAAGTACTATTATATATATATATATATATATATATTATATTATTCATAAAAATAATAAAAATATTAAATGTTCTTATTATTTCTACTTAAATAATAAATCAGTATTACATTACTAACTCTATTGGATCAAAAACTGCTTGTGAAGATGCGGGACTATGAGAACCTATTGATGAATTAGTTCAATATAATACAAATAATTAGCATTCCTAGGGAATATGAAACCACAAAATAATAGATATTAAACGAAAATATAAAAGACTTATAAATTAGTGAGATTCATAAAAATGGATACAATATCAATCTATTATATGGTGCTTAATAAGAATGTCCTATTATCTCAACTAAATGGCATGCATTGAAATATTATTTAAAATATTTTAATAAAATACATTATATATGATTTTATTAATAATATCTACTTAACTACCTGGAGAATGTCCATTTATTCCATTTATAGAATTTTCTGCATAATTATTAACTGAAATTAAGAATTTAAATTTATAAGAAAATAATAAATATTATATATTTATTACATTTCATATTATTTTTTTAAAAACATATTAATATTATCAATTTAATGATAACATAATTTAATAATTAATCTTGTTTTTAATTTAAGACTAAACACAAATACAATAATTTAAATTATATTTAATTGTAAAATTTAACAATGTAAAACTTAATAAGATATCATAATTGTTTATAATAATATTCGTATACGATTTTATGCAGAAAACAATATTTTATTTATTTATTTTGTAATCAAGAAATAAGATAATGATAATGTATTCAATTTTTGAATTCAAATGGATAACTTATACTTATATAATTACATTTTTAACAACATTCGTCTTTTTAAATATGTTGACATAATTACATTTTAAGGAATTAAGGTTTTGTGATAAAGTGTATAATGACAAATAATCAAATTAGCTTAAATATTATAAAAATATAATATGATCTTTAGATTGATACAAGAAACTTGTTTTTATGTTAAGTAAAAAAAGTTTTTAAAAAGCTCATATTATTAATTTATAATATTTAATAGTAATTTAATTAAAAAAGTATTATTTGATTTAAAATAATATTATTATAATTTATAATTACCCTAAATTAATGAATATTTATTCATTTTAAAAAATGTCAATACAAATATAAACTTGTTTATTTATTTATAAATGTTGTACTCGATAAGTTATCTATGTTTATAATATTTATATTAACTAGTGGAAATTGTATTTTTTTATTTATTTTTCTATTAACGCAATTTTAAATTTAATTATTTACTACTTCATCTTTTCCTATCATTACATTAACACATTATATATAAATTATGGCTCCTTCTAAATGGAGTAAAATAATGTAGGGCCAAGTGGGTTTCATAGATATATTGTATAATTATATTTCAAAATTATTATATAATTTTCTAATATGTTAATATGTTTGTAATATTTATGTATATATATATGTTAATATTATTTTACTAATTATTTATAATTAATATTTATTATAATATAAATATATATATATAGATGAATAAAGTATTTAAATTTTATATTTAATAAATAATGTAATACAATACATTTAATAATTTATTTGAAATAATTAATTAACTTCAAATTCAATGTATACAAATAAAATTTTTACAATATTTCAACAATTAAATATCCCATCATTTTTTCTATAATTAAATAAAATTATCATGTATTATAAATAATATATGAATACACATTATTAATTTTTTTATTATATACAATATTTTTATAGATATGATTAATTTAAATGATGTTTTAAATGCGAAAATATTTTAATAAATAATGTTTTAATTTTTCTTTGCATGCGATAATTAAAAAATTAATAATATTTTAGATCAATATTATATATTTCATGGTATTAAATATTATATAAATTCAACTAATATCCAGAGTTATGGGTATTTTTGTACAGTGATACTTTCTTTATTAAATACATGTACAAATCTATTTATAGATGCTCTGTAGCACATATCCTTAAACATGTTGCTGGGAATGTTATAAATATATTAATATGCCCCAAATACTCTAACTGATGTACACACTTACAAAATTAATGATTTTTTCCGATCTGAATTATATAAAATATCCTAGTTTTGTATCTTGACATCTGAACATTTTATAAAGAAAATATAAAAATTATTTTAGATTATAATTATTTTTAAATAATTGAGTTACATTAAAAAGAATAGAGTATATCTCTATTTTTTATCAATACTAATATTTGTTATCAATATATATCTATTTTATTAATAATTTTTTTAATATGCATATTAAAAGTAATTTCTATATTATTTAGTGAATAATTAAATACATAATTTCCTAATTAAACTTAACAACATTCATCTTTTTAATTATGTATTATGAAGGAATTAAGGTTTTGCGATAAAATGTATAATGATAAATAATCAAATTTGGCTAAATATTATAAAAATATAATATGATCTTTAGATTGAAGTATTATTATCAAAAAATGTTTTTTAAAAGCTCGTATTAATTTATAATATTTAATAGTAATTTAAATAAAAAAGTATTATTTGATTTAAAATAATATTATTATAATTTATATATATATTTACATGCCATAAAAGCAATATATTTACAGTTTGAATTGTATTAATTATTATAAACTATTTATTGGTAGCAAGAATATCTCAGAAATGTTATTAATTAACATATTTTATTAATTTTCTGTGTTAAAATTTGTATTTTATTCTTTTAATAACAATAATTACAAAAGAACGTCTATAGACCAAATTGAGTACAAAGATGTGTAATCACGGATACCGATACTGATATTACATGTACATGTACAATGTATACGTCCTATATATACATGTACATGTACATGTGTATACGTCCTATATATACATGTACATGTACAATGTATACGTCCTATATATACATGTACATGTACAATGTATACGTCCTATATATACATGTACATGTACAATGTATACGTCCTATATATACATGTACATGTACACGTGTGTATATAGGACGTATAGGAATGTGGTGCTATTTCTCCCCGCCGAACGTACAGGCGCCAGCGTAAGACACGCAAAGACTACGTAAAGACTACGCAAAGACTACCAACTGATGTCCTGTCGATGTTGATTCTCCAGGTGTCGCCGGAGAGATCGCGAGTCGCAATAACTCTTGTCGCAGCCGGCGATGCTGCATTCAAACGGCTTTTTCGAGCGATGAGTCATCATGTGACCGTTCAAGTGGTCCTGGAAAAACGACGGGCATTCAAATAGCGCAGGCGAAGATGGACGGGAAATGTTCGGCGAAACGGAAGGGAATTGATTAACAATTGATTAACAATTGATTAAACAATTGATTAGGTATAATTGAAAATATAATTTTTTTAGAAAATATTTAAAATCTAGAAATAGAAAGAAAATGAAATATGAAAATCTAGAAAGAATTATAATTTAGTGCCGATATTTACTTCTATGAAATGTTGTCAAATCTGATCAAATATATTGCAAGTAGAATAGAATATAAACATTTTATAAATATGTAACGCTGTATAGTAATATGTTTTGAAAATCATTATAATAATATTAATATATCTCATATATTTAATTATAAATAATAAAAACAATTTATATAATACATATTCAATTGAATATATACAATATATTTATTTATGTCATATAACAACTTATTTATGTCATAACAACTTGTGTTGCAAGTGTATTTATGCAATATTGTGTATTTATATAAGTAACCCTATATATGATTTATTATAAAACTAGAGCTATTGCAATAGCACTACGTATATAAATAACACATGTGATTTATATATTTGAATGTATTAGAAAATTTGTGTATATGATCATACAAGCCCATAATATAGACTGTTTATTATTGTATAGGTTTATAATACTATCTATATCAATTATATGCTAGAAAGTGATATCATCTAATTTAATTTAATTTAAATTATATATTAATATATATATCTATATCAATTATATGCTATCTATATCAATTATATAAGAAAGTGATATCATCTAATTTAATTATATATTAGTATATATTAATACATATATATATATATATATATATATATTAAATTATAGTATATATTATTAGAGTATATAAATTAAAATCAAATTAATTAGAATGTGAACATGATTCATAATAATTATTTCTAATATTATATTATGCAATAATCAAAACAAAGTTTTAAATATTATAATTAGTATATTGTGTGATCCCATAAGATCAATAATGCAAAATTTAAACTACGAGTTTGTCTAAAATCTGTTTTTTTTACAATATCCAGGCAAGGAATGATTTCAGAAAAATGTAGTGTCTAAAAGAATTTGCAATATAAATTACAATACCGCTTGAATTTCAATATTTACCTATAAAATCTTTATCGCCTATAAAATATAAATATGATAAATAAGATAAGATATAATTAATGTAATGTTGATACATTATACAGAAATATTGAACCTGTCTTTTGAACGCCTTATTACAGATCTTGCAGACATATTTGCGTTCGTCGCTGTGCGTAAGTTTGTGTTTCGCCAGAGCACTGGAATTGTTGAAAAACTGTGCGACAGTTTGTGGAATAATAAGATATCATTTGAATACAAATTACTCGTGAAAATAGAAATAAATTTAAATACAGACGTTTAAAATATCAAAATATTTATATATATACACACATATAGATATACATATATATATATATATATATATATACACATATATATAGATATTCTCTGAATCACATAATTACAGGATGACAAACCTTATTACAGACTGGACAGGTTACACCTTTGTTGATCTGACTGATGGACAGGTGAGCGGGTACCTGGCAGTGGAGCGTGGAATTCGACGGAACAGACGAGTTCGCCAGCAGCGTTGCCGTTGCCGTTGACGACGCCGACGAGGGTGACATCTGCTGGGATAATGGCACTGCAACGGCCGCCGCGGTCCTCTGGTGCGACGGGTCGTAATCCTCCTTCTTCAGCCACACCTTGTTGTAGCGCATGGTGCCTGTAACGGTCAAGGTGGTCTCCGCGTCAGTAACAGCTGTACGCCGCGTACTTTAGTTTACGTCGTCGAATGCGTAATCGAAAGAGAAAACATGTTCGTCTAACAAAGTCGTAAGTTGAAATGATATTTTAATATTTGAAATCTAAAAAATATTTAATTATGACTAATAAAATGTAACTATCTAATTATTTTTTTATAATTTATAATTATTAAAATAATTAAATTACAGATTGAAATGAATGTATTGAATATATAAAAATAAAAACAACAAATATATATTTTATTATTGATAAATAAATCAATTTTAATTTAATTATTTCTATACATAATTTATAATTATAATTTTAATCATTTACTTATTTCATAGAAATTAGATCTTAAATAATTTAACCTAGAAATAATAATATAAAATTCAAAAAATTAATATCTCCAAATTCAATACAATAATATTATAATAATTTAGAAGATTAATTTTTATATTATTAATTTAATTATTAAATATAAAAATTGTTCATTTGTCTTTAATATTTTGTAATAAATATACATTTTAAATTATGTCTTAAATTTGTAATATAAAAGAAATTAATCAATATAAAAAATATAATTACCTGGATTGTTTGCGGATAAATTATAATTATAGGTGTAAATAATAACAAATTATAACAAATTAAATGTTTTAATATAATAAAAATACCTGGATTATTTGTAAATCTTCTTTAGAAACAAATTTAATGAAATAATCACATATTTGATTTATTAATATAGATGAAACAAAATATATTAGCAATCAAAATGTGTTAATGATATATTTAGTAAATATACATCTACAGATAAAATGCGCAGCAAACAGAATGTATTATAATAATGATATAATAATTTTAGCATTATTTCTAAATACAACAAAAAGTATTGGATACCATAAAATAAATATACAATGATAAAAATGAAATTATTTGAATATTTTACACGCTAACTCCTACGTATTTGACCTAATGATACCATAATTTATAAATATTTAGATCATTACTATCTTGGATTTTATTTGCATGTAAAGGATAAAATTTGTGAGGCAAAGAGAGAGAGAGAGGAAGGGAAGAAGAGAGGGAAGCAGGGGCTAGAGGTGCTAGAGAGGTTAGGTGCTAATACCTATTATCTTAGGTGAGATATGATAATTTGTCATGAATAATACGGGCAATTCTGATATCACAAAATATTAAATTACATACGTATTGAAATGTTCCTACCAATTTGGGGATCATATCGTACCGAACACGTAAAAGGTTGGTTAATTTACTGTGTTTATAAATGACACGATTGCCCATATACAGGTGCTATTATTTACATGCGTCGGCATACAAGTCATAGTAATAGTAATGTAAGCTCTCCATAATACACATCCGCATTGCCGTACATTGTAAGATATGTCTTGTGTAAGTCTATGAATTATTCAGTCATCTACTGATGGCCATTTACTAATCATTAAACGGATACGTATACGTATACATATGATGGAGTGTAATGCAACAATGTTTCACAATATACATGCAAATATATAAATATAAATGAATATATTATTAATAATAAATATTAATAAATGCATATAGGATAAATGAAATAAATACAATTAAATAATATAAAAATAATATTAATTAAAAGGATTTATTTTGAATAATCCTAATCTAAATAATATAATGTATAATATAATGTATAATATAATGTATAATATAATATATAATATAATGTATAATATAATGTATAATAAATGTATAATAAATGTATAATATAATGTATAATATAATGTATAATATAATGTATAATATAATGTATAATATAATGTATAATATAATGTATAATATAACGTTTAATATAACGTATAATATAACGTATAATATAACGTATAATATAACGTATAATATAACGTACAATATAACGTACAATATAACGTATAATATAACGTATAATATAACGTATAATATAATGTATAATATAATGTACAATATAATGTACAATATAATGTATAATATAATGTATAATATAATGTATAATATAATGTATAATATAATGTATAATATAATGTACAATATAATGTATAATATAATGTATAATATAATGTATAATATAATGTATAATATAATGTACAATATAATGTATAATATAATGTATAATATAATGTACAATATAATGTATAATATAATGTATAATATAATGTATAATATAATGTACAATATAATGTACAATATAATGTATAATATAATGTATAATATAATGTACAATATAATGTATAATAGAATGTATAATAGAATGTATAATATAATGTATAATATAATGTATAATATAATGTATAATATAATGTATAATATAATGTATAATATAATGTATAATATAATGTATAATATAATGTACAATATAATGTATAATATAATGTATAATATAATGTATAATAGAATGTATAATAGAATGTATAATAGAATGTATTATATAATGTATAATATAATGTATAATATAATGTATAATATAATGTATAATATAATGTATAATATAATGTATAATATAATGTATAATATAATGTATAATATAATGTATAATATAATGTATAATATAATGTACAATATAATGTATAATATAATGTATAATATAATGTATAATATAATGTATAATATAATGTATAATATAATGTATAATATAATGTATAATAGAATGTATAATATAATGTATAATATAATGTATAATATAATGTATAATATAATGTATAATATAATGTATAATAGAATGTATAATATAATGTATAATATAATGTATAATATAATGTATAATATAATGTATAATATAATGTATAATATAATGTATAATATAATGTATAATATAATGTATAATACTAGTGATGTAAATTAATGATTCGAATTAGTGGACCTAAGAGAAATAAATTGTAGGTAATATAAATTTTCGAATTAAAGAAATTGAAATGAATTCAAACCTGGCAGATTAGTGTTCATGTTATGCAATGGCGGGCCAAGAACCCACTCACGTTCTTCAGAACGGCCAAGGGCCGATCAAATCCACATTCTACGTGCGGGCAGTTGTGAACAGGCAGGCGTAAGGAAGAGTTACCGCGGGGCGGTGGGGCTAGACGGAGGTCAATACCTAGATAGGTCGACGGTACGTACGAAGCAATCGAGATGCATAATGAGAATTGAAATGGCATGCGGGGGTCGCGAGTCACAATGGTAGCGTAATAATTATTGTGTTGATAATACGACACCTCATCACTAAAACTCGCAGACAACAGTTATCCGGTAACAAAGTACAATTAAATATCGGAAAAGGGCACAAAAGGTCAAATAACACTAATAAGAAATGCGGTAAATCACAAAATATAGAATTAATGACTATATTTAGCAGTTGTAATTATTAATAAATATATGTTCTGCGATAAAAAATACTATTATTTTGATAAATCACTATTAAAAATGTAAAGCTGTCACATATATAACATATATAACACACTATAAAAAAATGAGAGACATTAATTACAGAGTATAGAAATCGATATTAAGACCATAGGTAAATGCGTGAACATGTGATTAAAATATGCATAACATCACATTTAATGAACTAGAAGATAATAGATGATTTGTATGTGCATCAATGAAAAGCTCTAATTTGTGATTAACAATTACTAATTAGCAACCTGATTACAGACAGGATATTAAATTTCCAATGAGTAGGAAATCAAACTTAACGAGAACAGAAAAGATTGATGCCATTATCTGATCAATTATCCTAACCATTGATCAAACTATCTCTATGTTATATTTCTATTAATGCTATTAATAGAAATAATTAAATTAAATTAAGAGAATAAATTTCCAATTTAAGATATTAATAGATGCAAATTATATTTCAATTTGTTAAAACATAATTAAATAGAATTTATATTGTTATCTGTTAAATTCTATGGATGTATAGAAGTATATTATTTATATAAAACAATTAAAATAGTTCTAGCAAGGTAAATGATGAGATAAAAAATCTGAAACCACTGATGATCAAAAATTACTATTTTTAATGGATTATTATTAATTAATAATTATTATTAATGCATTTATTATTATTAATAATGCAGTTATATAAAAAATACAGCTATTATACAACAAATTAAATACGATTTACATTGATATAAAAATTGATATCAAAATAGAATTAGTTGATTAATAATCTTTAAATGGTTCTTCTGGATTTAGAACTTCTATGTTCAGTACCGTGAATTAAAATGATACATAAATATGGATCAAAGATAATAATTAATATTGAGTCTATAAGAAATATAAAATAAGATTTCAATATGCATGATTATGAGGTTATAATCGAATATTTAGTACAGATAAATTATTTATCTTTAATAATTATGTTTATCATTGCAAATTAATCGTATAGATTTTTTGTATTTGGAATATAATTTGTAGATTGAATTAAAATTACTAATCTTTTAATTTAATGCTATATAATAATATTTAATATTAGTACGAATATTTAGTACAGATAAATTATTTATCTTTAATAATTATGTTTATCATTGAAAATTAATCGTATAGATTTTTTGTATTTGGAATATAATTTAGTAGATTGAATTAAAATTACTAATCTTTTAATGCTATATAATAATAGTTTCAATTACAATATTTATAATGTAATACATTTATAAATGAATTTCAAAATTGTAATTATAGTTTGTATTTCGTAGTTTATAGTTTATAATACTTAATATAAACTATAAGTAATTAGAATAACTAAAAGTAACTAATTGGTTTATATTAAATAAACTGAAATTATTGAAGAATTTCAATTACTGCTCAGACATTATATGGTAATTAATTCAGTAAAATTTAAAAGGAATAAACATTGATTATTATTCTATTTTATTATAAATTTAATTGAAAAATATGAAATTTTAATAAAATTTTGATCACACTTTTAGAGTTATATAATATTTTGTTGAATATCCAAATGTAAAAACATATATTGAAATTCCTTATTTTTATAAATATTAAATAAAATATTGAATTTTTTATACAATTATTATAGAAATTATAAATTAGAAGATACTACTATACTAATACTAATACTACGATACTAGTACTACAACTAATATTATTGTAAATTATAAGAACATTTACAATAACAATATTATCATAATTTCTACAAAATAATAATTATACAATTTTTTTCATTTGTATACAACATAATATATAACGTTTATATATGTTCAACACACCTTTAAATTGTGGGTCCAATAACATATGTTATCTTTCAGTACTATAGAAATCATAAATATTCACGATAGTAAATATGATAATTCAGAATAAATACGTATTGGTAAAAACATTAAAATGTAACAATCTAAGATCAGTAGTACTGAACAATTAATAATTTATAGGTATTTTATTTTAATTATTTAGTAAATATAATTAAGATATTATTTTTAGTTAATTAATTATGGTAAGCATTAACATAAACAATAAGTACAAGGTAATAAATAACATATATGTAACAATAACTATATAACAATATTTATATGATTTAACAATCTATCATAATTTTTATTTTTACATATTTATAATTGATAATATTTTTTTAATTTATAGGAACTTATTATTATTTTGATTTCTAATATATGTGTGACACCTGGCGAATTAAATATTTATCAAAATGCGGTCTTAAAATTGAATGTAATAATTAACTAGAGACATTAACTTAAATATATTGTATTTAGAATATTAATATATTAATAATATATAATATATTTTTATAATAATTTCTATAATTATCATAATATAAAATTAAAATTATAAAAGAAATATTAATGATATTCATAGATAAGAATTTCTAATAGAACCCATGATTAATATTTACTAGAACACAAGATAATTTTGTGTAGAACTATAAAAACATATTTGTATTATGAAGGTGGTGTCTATGAAATATTTTATATATGTTGATGATGCTATATAAAATATTTATTTTAAAAGTATGTTCATTTGTTTTCTATATTAGATTTTACGATATATAATATATAGGATATACCAAGCATAGGTTATGTTGGGTAATATGATATTAGTTATTGGCAATCCCGTATTGGTAATATACTAAATATATTATTCGCGCAAACAACTCTGGTTTTGAAAATTACGCATATATTTCTTAAAATATTTTAAAATATTATATAAAATATTTTATTTTATAAATATTAATTTGGTTCGCAACTTGCATTATATCAATATTAGTATTATTAATTCATAATTACATTATTAGATACTTTATTTGTTATATTTTAATATACAATATAATTATATATATATATATATATATATAATATATTATATATATCGTAGTGAAAATACTAATAAGAAATTAAATAATCATATCATAATAAATTCGAATATACAATAATATATGCGTTTGTTATATCTAGTTTACACAAATAATATACGTATATACTAGATAATTATACCATTTAAAATATGTACATATAATGACGCATAATAATATTATATGGATATAGATATTTATTTCATATAGAAATCACTGACACTGGATCTGAGTACATTTTCGCGGTAGCTCGAACACCCGCCATTCTGCTATGCATAACCGTATATGTAAACATATAGGCTGGTCGTGTAATGTCGTCGTCATCATAGATTCTGTGTTTACGATAGAATATGTACAGTTATTTATATATGTATTATCTAATAGTATCTAATATTAGATAATATTAGATAATATTAGATAATATTATCTAATATCATCTAATATCATCTAATATCATCTATTATCATCTATTATCATCTATTATCATCTATTATCATCTATTATCATCTAATATCATATAATATCATCTAATATCATCTAATATCATCTAATATCATCTAATAGCATCTAATAGCATCTAATATTATCTAATATCATCTAATATTATCTAATATTATATAATATCATCTAATATCATCTAATAGTATCTAATATTATATAATATCATCTAATAGCATCTAATAGTATCTAATAAAATCTAATATTATCTAATATTATATAATATCATCTAATATCATCTAATATTATCCAATATCATCTAATATCATCTAATATCATCTAATACCATCTAATATCATCTAATATCATCTAATATCATCTAATATCATCTAATATCATCTAATGTCATCTAACGTCATCTAACGTTATCTAACGTCATCTAACGTCATCTAACGTCATCTAACGTCATCTAACGTCATCTAACGTCATCTAACGTCATCTAACGTCATCTAACGTCATCTAACGTCATCTAACGTCATCTAACGTAATCTAACGTCATCTAACGTCATATAACGTCATCTAACGTAATCTAACGTCATCTAACGTCATCTAACGTCATCTAACGTCATCTAACGTCATCTAACGTCATCTAACGTAATCTAACGTCATCTAACGTCATCTAACGTCATCTAACGTAACCTAACGTCATCTAACGTCATCTAACGTCATCTAACGTCATCTAACGTCATCTAACGTCATCTAACGTCATCTAACATCATCTAACGTCATCTAACGTCATCTAACGTAATTTAACGTCATCTAACGTCATCTAACGTCATCTAACGTCATATAACGTCATCTAACGTCATCTAACGTCATCTAACGTCATCTAACGTCATCTAACGTCATCTAACGTCATCTAACGTCATCTAACGTCATCTAACGTCATCTAATATCATCTAATATCATCTAACGTCATCTAACGTCATCTAACGTCATCTAACGTCATCTAATATCATCTAATATCATCTAATATCATCTAATATTATCTAATATTTGATAATATCATCTAATATTTTCTAATATTATCTATTATCATCTAATATTTGATAATATCATCTAATATTATCTAATATTATCTAATATCATCTAATATTATCTAATATTATCTAATATCATCTAATATCATCTAATATTATCTAATATTATCTAATATTATCTAATATCATCTAATATCATCTAATATTATCTAATATTATCTAATATTATCTAATATTATCTAATATCATCTAATATCATCTAATATCATCTAATATCATCTAATATTATCTAATATTATCTAATATTATCTAATATCATCTAATATTATCTAATATTATCTAATATCATCTGATATTATCTAATATTATCTAATATTATCTAATATTATCTAATATCATCTAATATTATCTAATATTATCTAATATCATCTAATATTATCTAATATCATCTAATATTATCTAATATCATCTAATATTATCTAATATCATCTAATATCATCTAATATTATCTAATATTATCTAATAGTATCTAATAGTATCTAATATTATCTAATATCATCTAATATCATCTAATATCATCTAATATCATCTAATACCATCTAATACAATCTAATACCATCTAATACCATCTAACACCATCTAATACCATCTAATACCATATAACGCCATCTAACGTCATCTAACGTCATCTAACGTCATCTAACGTCATCTAACGTCATCTAACGTCATCTAACGTCATCTAACGTCATCTAACGTCATCTAACGTCATCTAACGTCATCTAACGTCATCTAACGTCATCTAACGTCATCTAACGTCATCTAACGTCATCTAACGTCATCTAACGTCATCTAACGTCATCTAACGTCATCTAACGTCATCTAACGTCATCTAACGTCATCTAACGTCATCTAACGTCATCTAACGTCATCTAACGTCATCTAACGTCATCTAACGTCATCTAATATCATCTAATATCATCTAATATCATCTAACGTCATCTAACGTCATCTAACGTCATCTAACGTCATCTAACGTCATCTAACGTCATCTAATATCATCTAATATCATCTAATATCATCTAATATTTGATAATATTTGATAATATCATCTAATATTATCTAATATTATCTAATATCATCTAATATTATCTAATATCATCTAATATTATCTAATATTATCTAATATCATCTAATATCATCTAATATCATCTAATATTATCTAATATCATCTAATATTATCTAATATCATCTAATATCATCTAATATTATCTAATATTATCTAATATCATCTAATATCATCTAATATTATCTAATATTATCTAATATTATCTAATATCATCTAATATCATCTAATATTATCTAATATTATCTAATATTATCTAATATTATCTAATATCATCTAATATTATCTAATATCATCTAATATCATCTAATATCATCTAATATCATCTAATATTATCTAATATTATCTAATATTATCTAATATCATCTAATATTATCTAATATCATCTAATATCATCTAATATTATCTAATATCATCTAATATTATCTAATATTATCTAATAGTATCTAATATCATCTAATATCATTTAATAGTATCTAATATCATCTAATATTATCTAATATCATCTAATATTATCTAATATCATCTAATATCATCTAATATCATCTAATATCATCTAATATCATCTAATATCATCTAATATCATCTAATATCATCTAATATCATCTAATATCATCTAATATCATCTAATATCATCTAATATCATCTAATATCATCTAATACCATCTAATACCATCTAATACCATCTAATACCATCTAATACCATCTAACACCATCTAATACCATCTAATACCATCTAATACCATCTAATACCATCTAACACCATCTAATACCATCTAATACCATCTAATACCATCTAATATCATCTAACGCCATCTAACGCCATCTAACGCCATCTAACGTCATCTAAGGTCATCTAACGTCATCTAACGTCATCTAACGTCATCTAACGTCATCTAACGTCATCTAACGTCATCTAACGTCATCTAACGTCATCTAACGTAATCTAACGTCATCTAACGTCATCTAACGTCATCTAACGTCATCTAACGTCATCTAACGTCATCTAACGTCATCTAACGTCATCTAACGTCATCTAACGTCATCTAACGTCATCTAACGTCATCTAACGTCATCTAACGTCATCTAACGTCATCTAACGTCATCTAACGTCATCTAACGTCATCTAACGTCATCTAACGTCATCTAACGTCATCTAACGTCATCTAACGTCATCTAACATCATCTAGCGTCATCTGATATCATCTAATATTATCTAATATTATCTAATATTTGATAATATCATCTAATATCTAATATCATCTAATATTATCTAATATCATCTAATATCATCTAATATCATCTAATATTATCTAATATTATCTAATATTATCTAATATTATCTAATATTATCTAATATTATCTAATATTATCTAATATTATCTAATATCATCTAATATTATCTAATATCATCTAATATTATCTAATATCATCTAATATTATCTAATATCATCTAATATCATCTAATATTATCTAATATTATCTAATAGTATCTAATATTATCTAATAGTATCTAATATTATCTAATAGTATCTAATAGTATCCAATATTATCTAATAGTATCTAATATTATCAAATATTATCAAATATTATCAAATATTATCAAATATTATCAAATATTATCTAATATTATCTAATATTATCTAATATCATCTAATATCATCTAATATCATCTAATATCATCTAATATCATCTAATATCATCTAATATCATCTAATATCATCTAATATCATCTAATATCATCTAATATCATCTAATATCATCTAATATCATCTAATATCATCTAATATCATCTAATATCATCTAATATCATCTAATATCATCTAATATCATCTAATATCATCTAATATCATCTAATATCATCTAATATCATCTAATATCATCTAATATCATCTAATATCATCTAATATCATCTAATATCATCTAATATCATCTAATATCATCTAATATCATCTAATATCATCTAATATCATCTAATATCATCTAATATCATCTAATATCATTAAATATCATCTAATATCATCTAATATCATCTAATATCATCTAATACCATATAATACCATCTAATACCATCTAACGCCATCTAATACCATCTAATACCATCTAATACCATCTAATATCATCTAACGCCATCTAACGTCATCTAACGTCATCTAACGTCATCTAACGTCATCTAACGTCATCTAACGTCATCTAACGTCATCTAACGTCATCTAACGTCATCTAACGTCATCTAACGTCATCTAACGTCATCTAACGTCATCTAACGTCATCTAACGTCATCTAACGTCATCTAACGTCATCTAACGTCATCTAACGTCATCTAACGTCATCTAACGTCATCTAACGTCATCTAACGTCATCTAACGTCATCTAACGTCATCTAACGTCATCTAACGTCATCTAACGTCATCTAACGTCATCTAACGTAATCTAACGTCATCTAACGTCATCTAACGTCATCTAACGTCATCTAACGTAATCTAACGTCATCTAACGTCATCTAACGTCATCTAACGTCATCTAACGTCATCTAACGTCATCTAACGTCATCTAACGTTATCTAACGTCATCTAACGTCATCTAACGTCATCTAACGTCATCTAACGTCATCTAACGTCATCTAACGTCATCTAACGTCATCTAACGTCATCTAACGTCATCTAACGTCATCTAACGTCATCTAACGTCATCTAACGTCATCTAACGTCATCTAACGTCATCTAACGTCATCTAACGTCATCTAATATCATCTAATATCATCTAATATCATCTAACGTCATCTAACGTCATCTAACGTCATCTAACGTCATCTAATATCATCTAATATCATCTAATATCATCTAATATCATCTAATATTATCTAATATTTGATAATATCATCTAATATCATCTAATATTTGATAATATCATCTAATATTATCTAATATTATCTAATATCATCTAATATTATCTAATATCATCTAATATTATCTAATATTATCTAATATCATCTAATATCATCTAATATTATCTAATATTATCTAATATTATCTAATATCATCTAATATCATCTAATATTATCTAATATTATCTAATATTATCTAATATTATCTAATATCATCTAATATTATCTAATATCATCTAATATCATCTAATATCATCTAATATCATCTAATATTATCTAATATTATCTAATATTATCTAATATTATCCAATATTATCTAATATCATCTAATATCATCTAATATTATCTAATATCATCTAATATTATCTAATATTATCTAATAGTATCTAATATCATCTAATATCATTTAATAGTATCTAATATCATCTAATATTATCTAATATCATCTAATATTATCTAATATTATCTAATATTATCTAATATTATCTAATATTATCTAATATCATCTAATATTATCTAATATTATCTAATATCATCTGATATTATCTAATATTATCTAATATTATCTAATATTATCTAATATCATCTAATATTATCTAATATTATCTAATATCATCTAATATTATCTAATATCATCTAATATTATCTAATATCATCTAATATTATCTAATATCATCTAATATCATCTAATATTATCTAATATTATCTAATAGTATCTAATATTATCTAATATTATCTAATAGTATCTAATAGTATCTAATATTATCTAATAGTATCTAATATTATCAAATATTATCAAATATTATCAAATATTATCAAATATTATCAAATATTATCTAATATTATCTAATAACATCTAATATCATCTAATATCATCTAATATCATCTAATATCATCTAATATCATCCAATATCATCTAATATCATCTAATATCATCTAATATCATCTAATATCATCTAATATCATCTAATATCATCTAATATCATCTAATATCATCTAATATCATCTAATATCATCTAATATCATCTAATATCATCTAATATCATCTAATATCATCTAATATCATCTAATATCATCTAATATCATCTAATATCATCTAATATCATCTAATATCATCTAATACAATCTAATACCATCTAATACCATCTAACACCATCTAATACCATCTAATACCATCTAACGCCATCTAACTCCATCTAACGTCATCTAATACCATCTAATACCATCTAACGCCATCTAACTCCATCTAACGTCATCTAACGTCATCTAACGTCATCTAACGTCATCTAACGTCATCTAACGTCATCTAACGTCATCTAACGTCATCTAACGTCATCTAACGTCATCTAACGTCATCTAACGTCATCTAACGTCATCTAACGTCATCTAACGTCATCTAACGTCATCTAACGTCATCTAACGTCATCTAACGTCAGCTAACGTCATCTAACGTCATCTAACGTCATCTAACGTCATCTAACGTCATCTAACGTCATCTAACGTCATCTAACGTCATCTAACGTCATCTAACGTCATCTAACGTCATATAACGTCATATAACGTCATCTAACGTCATCTAACGTCATCTAACGTCATCTAACGTCATCTAACGTCATCTAACGTCATCTAACGTCATCTAACGTCATCTAACGTCATCTAACGTCATCTAACGTCATCTAACGTCATCTAACGTCATCTAACGTCATCTAACGTCATCTAACGTCATCTAACGTCATCTAACGTCATCTAACGTCATCTAACGTCATCTAACGTCATCTAATATCATCTAATATTATCTAATATCATCTAACGTCATCTAACGTCATCTAACGTCATCTAACGTCATCTAACGTCATCTAATATCATCTAATATCATCTAATATCATCTAATATCATCTAACATTATCTAATATTTGATAATATCATCTAATATTATCTAATATTATCTAATATCATCTAATATTATCTAATACCATCTAATATTATCTAATATTATCTAATATCATCTAATATCATCTAATATTATCTAATATTATCTAATATTATCTAATATCATCTAATATCATCTAATATTATCTAATATTATCTAATATTATCTAATAGTATCTAATATCATCTAATATCATCTAATATTATCTAATATTATCTAATATCATCTAATATTATCTAATATCATCTAATATCATCTAATATTATCTAATATCATCTAATATTATCTAATATTATCTAATAGTATCTAATATCATCTAATATCATCTAATAGTATCTAATATCATCTAATAGTATCTAATATCATCTAATATTATCTAATATTATCTAATATTATCTAATATCATCTAATATTATCTAATATTATCTAATATCATCTGATATTATCTAATAGTATCTAATATTATCTAATATTATCTAATATCATCTAATATTATCTAATATTATCTAATATCATCTAATATTATCTAATATCATCTAATATTATCTAATATCATCTAATATTATCTAATATCATCTAATATCATCTAATATTATCTAATATTATCTAATAGTATCTAATATTATCTAATATTATCTAATATTATCTAATAGTATCTAATATTATCTAATATTATCTAATAGTATCTAATATTATCAAATATTATCAAATATTATCAAATATTATCAAATATTATCAAATATTATCAAATATTATCTAATATTATCTAATATCATCTAATATTATCTAATATCATCTAATATCATCTAATATTATCTAATATTATCTAATAGTATCTAATATTATCTAATATTATCTAATATTATCTAATAGTATCTAATATTATCTAATATTATCTAATAGTATCTAATATTATCAAATATTATCAAATATTATCAAATATTATCAAATATTATCAAATATTATCAAATATTATCTAATATTATCTAATATCATCTAATATCATCTAATATCATCTAATATCATCTAATATCATCTAATATCATCTAATATCATCTAATATCATCTAATATCATCTAATATCATCTAATATCATCTAATATCATCTAATATCATCTAATATCATCTAATATCATCTAATATCATCTAATATCATCTAATATCATCTAATATCATCTAATATCATCTAATATCATCTAATATCATCTAATATCATCTAATATCATCTAATATCATCTAATATCATCTAATACCATCTAATACAATCTAATACCATCTAATATCATCTAACACCATCTAATACCATCTAATACCATCTAATATCATCTAATATCATCTAACACCATCTAATATCATCTAATACCATCTAATATCATCTAATATCATCTAACACCATCTAATATCATCTAATATTATCTAATATTATCTAATATTATCAAATTTTAATTAATATTATCTGATATTATCTAATATTATCTAATATTATCTAATATTATCTAATATTATCTAATATTATCTAATATTATCTAATATTATCTAATATTATCTAATATTATCTAATATTATCTAATATTATCTAATATTATCTAATATTATCTAATATTATCTAATATTATCTAATATTATCCGAAAATAGGTTATCGATTACAATTCCGTGGATCGGGTAAACAGACATTATTTTAGATTACTATAGAATACATTTATAACTTCAATGTATATCCATAATATGGAATCTATGCTAATAGTTGATTATATTAAATGCATAGACGCATGTCAAACTTATTACTTTACTAGTAGTCAACTCAGGTAATTAATATCGATACTAGTATCGCGATCGCAATAGTTATAGAACTAATACACATTATAATATACAATTATCTATTTGTCAAATGTTAGTGGATTATAATTGATAGATCACAACCGGTATGAAGAGAATTATGAAGGATTACGAGGAAATATCATAGGCTTATTATATATATTATATAGTAACTATATATATAGAATCTTTATTCATAAATATGTAATAACTTAATCATATTTGATAACCCATTCTGTTCGATTGCCATGTTTTAATTTGGATATTAATCATATATAAAGAATTAAAATATACCAAAATATTTTGTTAATCTTGATAACTAGTCGGTGACGAGAAATGTTATATAATTTTATTATTTTGTTACGTCAACTTATAGAGAAGTGGATTTACAATTTTCGCAAAATTATAAATCTATTGATGTTATTTCAAACAATATGTAATATAATATTTTTTTAATATATACAAAAATATCACGTAATCTTAATGTATAATTTATTAAAATTAAATAATATGTATATGTATAACAATGTAATTATAATTTGAATTTATTTGAATATATTTTTTTTGATAGTTGTTAACAAATGTCGTCAAATTCTTTATACAATATTAAAACGAAACTTGTATTGTATTACGTGTGTAATTATAGACGACCGGGTGCCAATAATATGTATATATAATGTTTGCAGTGGCTTTAACTCTCAAAATATAAATCAAGTTTATCGTAATCGATGTTATCAATAAAAATATACTATAATTTGGGTATAGATAATCAATAACTTCTACGATATTGTATACTTTTAGTAGTACAATACTACTAATATATCATAACTTATAATATCCGAGAGTAATTCAGTAATTTTGAGTAGTACATATCGATTAGGTTTATCTTTATAAATAAAATGCAAAAATGTATATATTATTAAAAGTAGTAACATTTATTTAGATATACTTTCGTAATTTTATTATTATTAATTACTGTTATATTTGTAAGTTTTTTAATGGATGCCAAGCCCTATTAGAGTATTCTTATATCATTTATATATAAAATATGGTAGTGATATTATGCCATGGTCATTATTTTCATTCTACCTTTGGAATATTATTCTTTTATATAGAAATATAATTGAATAAACTCACCAAATCATAATCCTAATAATAATAATATTTAATATTAAGTTTAATTTGTGATTATCACAATTTGAAAAATTCATATTTTTATTAATATTGTAATACTTTCATTTTTTAAAACATTTTTTAGGCGATTTTAACTTATTATATTATATTACAGTATAACCAATTTACTCGGTTTCCTATATATTTGATAACAAAGTAACATAATAAAAGTATTTTTTATAATTATATCATTATAGAATAGTATTACGGTTTGGTAAAAAATAAATATTAATTATACAATAAAAAAAATATTATGAACAGCAATTCTAATAATATATTTAATATAATAGCCAAGATTACCACTTAATCGTAATATTTGATAATATCCATGATTAATGATATGTTTATATAAAAATAATGTAATTAAATATTTTAACATCATATCACACAAATAGGCATAGACAAATAGTAATACTATGATAAATTCTCTCCATCGCGTATCTTGGTAATATTAAGTATATACTCAATATTACCATATATATATATATAATATATTATATATATATATATATATATATATATATATATGACAAATTAAATTTAAATAATACATCTAGCTTGTACGATATACGATATTAAATCCTAAAAAAACATATTTATATAATAATAAATTATAATCTAATATTACAAATTATTAGTAATATGGGTTATAATAATACAATTTATATTATATGACGCCTGGATATTAATATCTCAGGTCATATTTGGTATATTATATATACTACCCATGATTACCTGCAATTATTAAGATTTAACGTAATTTGTGTTAATATAATCCAAGATTACAAAAATATAATTTATAATTATAGATTTAGAACAAAATCTATATTTGCGTTTAATTTTAATAAATGAGGGTTTATATTGTATTTTCAAGGGATGTAAATAATAATACGTCAGTTTAAACCAAGCTTACCGAGGGTTTAAATTATAAATATGGACGATATCCAAGGTTTTTAAAAATATATTTAGAGTATTTATATTATTTTATATCAAGTATTTATATAAAATATTTATACACACTTATCTAAATATGTATTTGTATTACAAATATTAATCATATAAAAATATAATTATTATTTTAAATTGAGCAGTATTTTTATGAAAATTTATGTGAAATGGAATACAATTTATAATTAACTTATCGCGATTATTTCAATCATAAACTACCACTTACTAGTTTATTATAATTAATATATATATATATATATATATATAATTATAAAATATATATAGAAACAAAATTTAATTTTTCTAAAACATTATTTACGCACGAATTACAAATAAAATTATATTTAAAAATGATTTTATATACAAATATACTTATATGGTAGATGGTAGACGTAGTAACAATTTGTAAAATATAGCCATAATCAAAATCACCCAATTCCTTGCTTTGTAGGCTTCTTTCAATATGAATTACTATATTGATTATATATATATATAAACTTGTTATATTCGTATACCTATTAGTATTATTTTTTAAAATTATATATTAATATTTGATTTATATGTAATTAATTATTTTTATACATGAATATTATTTGTAAGTTGAGTATTTGTAATATGTGGATTTACTATATGCAGGGAATATAACCCAGTCGTATATCACATTATATGCAACATAATATTCTTATATATTGCATTATAACATATGCATATCATATGTGTATCATAATTGCATACTGGTAAATTCAGGTATAAAATCATAATATACATATGACATGATATATAATATACATAATATACATATACACATTACATATACATAATATATGAATCATATAATTCAATATGAATTAATATTATATTATATATAGTCCGATATGCCATATGATCATCTTATATACTTTGGTAAATCTACATATTTCATATACTTAGACCTACATGTAATTTTAGATTTTATAAAATAATTAATTTCATTTTAGTAAAAAAAACTAAAAATATATATTAATAACGACTCATATTAAAATCAAACAAGAATCAAGTAATTATAGTCAGTGATTTTGGACAAGGCTAATTTTTACAAAATTTCACCTGTTTATCTTCCATATATGATCCTAATATTCAGATTAAACGAAAAATTGTTAAAAAATATAAATATATAACTTTGTATTATTATGCATGTTTTAAAGATATTTAAGTATGTTTTTATAACAGATTAATTTTTATAACTAAACATCTTTGTATTTTAATTGATTAAGATTATCTTTAGATAAATTTGTAATTATTTGATAACATATAAAATAATGTATTCTATTAATTACTAAATAATTATATGACGTAGATTATTTTCATAGAATTAAGACAATATTAAAAATATATTATAAAAATTATTTTCTATATATTAAATTCTTGGATAAAATTAACAAATATGTTGAAATTAAGATAAATAAGTGTTACTATAAAATTGAAAGGTTCAATCAAAGAGAGTGATATTTTATCCCGTTTATCTATTATGAATCATATAAAAGTTCATAAAAACTTCTTTATTTATTTAATATCCCTATGCATAGGTATAAATGAATATATATACTTAATTTGTTATACAAAATTCATATATTATTATTTTTAATGAATCTTAATAAAATTTGTATATCAATATTCATTAAATATTAATTTCAATTTCAGATATATAGGGTCAAAAGTCAATGCAGTCTATATTATAAAAACATTAGTAGTTTTTTTGTGGATATGTTTTTTATAAGAGTGTGTCACTTTTATATATATATTTATTTTGAAGAATAGCATATATTTATATTTATATTATATTATATATTTAATACTTTATTTTATTCATAATTTCTTACATATTTGTTATCGATATATTTATGAAATACACATTCTAGATTGATTTAATTAAAAAATAAATTAACGGCAATATTTTATATTTTAAAAATAATCATAAATAAATTTGTATTTCATTTTTTTAAAAACTCACTAAACTAACTGCAGAAAATCCAGGTCATTTCATTTTTATTTTTATTTTTATTTATATTTTTTATTTAATTTATTCTAAAGATGGATCTTAAACAAATATGTGTTTGTGGTATTTATAAACATGTATTTTATATTTATATTATGTACTTTTATAAATTCTTTTATAATTATTTTAAATAATATTAAATTTTATTATATAAAGCAAATTAGAATTACTTACATACTTTGGTTATATATATATATGTTATATATTATATATATATATATATATATGTTATAATTTATTTATAATAGTTTTATAGAGTATATTTATTGTGGTAGGTATAATATAAATATAGCTAAGTTATATTTACATTTTAATTATATATTTTAAATCACTGATATACACATAAATTAATTCATAATATATACATCGTTATGGAAATATAATTACTACTTTAAAAATATATACTCGTATGTTTATAAGTGTATCATATCTAGCAATCAAAGTCACCCAGAGATTTAAATTGATATTATTTTTATAATTTAAAGAATGATTGTATGCAATAATTCAGTGAATGGAAAAATAAACAATATAATCAATCCTAAATATTAGGCAATATTTTTAGAAGAACCTCTAATCTATTACATTTATTTTTAAAGCTCTAGCAATAGATAGTATTTATCAAAATATATTCAATAGATATTCGATAGGTAATAGAAATAAGTAAACACATATATATATATATATATATATATATATATATATATATATATATATATATATATTACACACAGATCTGGATTATGACATTTAAAAAATAAACACTTAACAATTTGTATTTTTATAAATTTGTTGAAAAAATAATTAAATGAGAAAGATATATTAATTTATAATTATAGAATGTGATATAACAAAATTCTATGAAATTTGAATATTTATATAACTTAGAAAATATAAGTAAATGATGTATATATTTATAGACTTTATTGTATGCAAAGTTATTAACAAAAGTAACACGGAGTTGAGAAATTGGGCAAAATTATGAAAACAAATTATATATTTATAGTAAATATTAATTTATTAGGAAACATGAGCAATAGTTTAATAAAATTGTAAATCATTTTATTTTATATTTTTCCCAGTATTTAATATATTCATAAATGACATATCATCTATATATACATATATAGTATTGTTATAATGTATTATTATATTAATTAAAAAAAATAATATATTTTTAAATGCATAATTAATTAAATAATTACTTGTAATACTTTAATTTATTTGTATTTTAAGTATATTATTAGATTGGAAAAATAACAATTTTATGATTTTATTGAACCTATTAGGAAATAAAAATGCGGGAAATGAAAACCAGCCAGAATCTATAAATGGTCCTCATGCGGTTCCAGTTGTTGTCACCAGGGATGATCATACTTTTGAACTCGATGAGGAGGCACTTGCCTCCGTTTTATTGGACGAGAGGGTCAGGGATAAAAAGGTGCGTTGTACATTTCGCTCTGTTTCCTACGCATATCGATGATGAAATAGTGAATGCCTTGATATTAAATCGATAATATTAATTGATATATATATTTAGTATTACATATAAATCTAATCGCGATAATCTATTAATCTAAGTAAATAGTAATACTTGAAATATTACCTTGAAATTTGATTGGTTGGAAATAATAGTGAAAACCGTTCATAGATCGTCATCATCTCCGTTGCCGGTGCTTTTCGCAAAGGCAAAAGTTTCCTGTTGGACTTCCTGTTGCGGTACATGGAGCGCGGTTCCCCTTCGAACGACTCCGCCGATTCCGATTGGTTGGGCGACTGCGACAGTCCCCTCGAAGGCTTCCATTGGCGAGGAGGTGCGGATCGCGACACCACCGGAATGCTGCTCTGGAGCGAACCTTTCATCGTCGACTTGCCGGATAAGACTCAGGTTTATTGTTTACCCCGGCTTGACTTGATTGGAATGCTTTTCGCAGTCTTCTGCGTTATAAGAAATTATATTGCTCTGCGAAGGTGATCAACTATATGCTACTGTTGTGATAATACATTACTCGATAAATATGCATATATCATTCTAGTAGGTCACAATATATTCAAAATATTATTAATATATTTATTTATTATTTATTAAATATCATTTCCTAAATAATAATTGTTGAATTGGTGAATTTTGAATACTTCTCGCCAACTTAAGTATATTTATATTTATTTAAGTATTTTTAATAGTAGACAATATATTGTTACGCCCTATAATAGCATTTCTGATATTACAAATTGATATATATCATAAGTTCTGCGTTTGTAATTTGTATATCATGGCAAGTGCGTTGCAAGCCTGGGTAATCTCTGGATTAGCAGGGTAACCACGCGTTTAAATATAGAATTGTAGCGTCGATAAGTGTATCTACGGATACTTCCCGATTCACTCGTAAAGATACGCGTACTCACCGTTCACCGCGGGGAAGATTCACCCGATGAGTCATCGTGGCTCATAACGTGTAAGCTATCTTCCATGGGTTATGAGTTACGAGTATTGATATAGGGATAAATCAAATACCAAGTGATATAATAAACACATCCACAATAGTCCTAGATCATGAATTATTAAATATTAATATACACTGAGATTAATAGGATATATATAAATATAAACAATTTACTTATTTATATTCATTAAAATAGTAAATTCCACATTTATACTTATTTTACCTAAAAATTAATTTACTTATCTAATATATATTCACTAGGTTATTAATTAAAATGTATAACTTGTAACTATAACAATACCAAGCGCATAGAAAATCTACGGATACTAAATATTATGAAAACCATATATTTATTAATGAGTTTAAATTTTAGCTATTATTTTTGTAAAATTATAAACGAAATATTTGTCATTGAGAAAAATATGTTTAACACTTTAATATTTATTTTTAATTAATATAATTAAATAATAGTTTAATTAGAATGAAATATATTTACTTAATACGCACATTATTGTGCTTAACTAATATAAATAAAAGTTGTTAAACTTGACATTTGTATTACTGCAACTTATGGATTAACTAGTAAATATATACTTTACAAATCATTCAATTAGTAATGCATATATATTTATAGATAAAATCTTAAATGTAATCTTATATATAATTCTATAGAACAATCAAATATTTCGTAATATATACTTATTAATGTACTTATTATTATACACTCCTTGATTTTCATAGGGTTCATTAGTTTTAGAAATCAAATTATAAAATACCTAAATTTACATAGGATTTACTATTATAAATATTCAACGTTATAGAACTAATTAAATACCACATGCACCCATCAGGTGGCCGTGCTTTTCATGGACACCCAGGGTTCCTTCGACAGCCAGTCGACGGTGAAGGACTGTGCGACTGTGTTTGCCTTAAGCACCATGCTCAGCTCTGTACAGGTTTGGGGTTGGGGTTGGGTTGGGGTTGGGGTTTGGGGTTTGTATGCTCAGCTCTGTACAGGTTTGGGGTTGGGGTTGGGGTTTGGGGTTTGTATGCTCAGCTCTGTACAGGTTTGGAGTTGGAGTTTGGGGTTTGTATGCTCAGCTCTGTACAGGTTTGGGGTTTGGGGTTTGGGTTTGTATGCTCAGCTCTGTACAGGTTTTGAGTTTGGGGTTTGGGTTTGTATGCTCAGCTCTGTACAGGTTTGGAGTTTGGGGTTTGGGTTTGTATGCTCAGCTCTGTACAGGTTTGGGGTTGGAGTTTGGGGTTTGGGTTTGTATGCTCAGCTCTGTACAGGTTTGGGGTTTGGGTTTGGGGTTTGTATGCTCAGCTCTGTACAGGTTTGAAGTTTGGGTTTGGGGTTTGTATGCTCAGCTCTGTACAGGTTTGGGGTTGGGGGTTTGGGTTTGTATGCTCAGCTCTGTACAGGTTTGGGGTTGGGGTTTTCGGGTTTGTATGCTCAGCTCTGTACAGGTTTGGAGTTTGGGGTTTGGGTTTGTATGCTCAGCTCTGTACAGGTTTGGGGTTGGGGTTTTCGGGTTTGTATGCTCAGTTCTGTACAGGTTTGGGGTTGGGGTTTGGGTTTTGGGTTTGTATGCTCAGCTCTGTACAGGTTTGGGGTTTGGGTTTGTATGCTCAGCTCTGTACAGGTTTGGGGTTGGGGTTTTGGGTCTGTATGCTCAGCTCTGTACAGGTTTGGGGTTGGGGTTTTCGGGTTTGTATGCTCAGCTCTGTACAGGTTTGGAGTTTGGGGTTTGGGTTTGTATGCTCAGCTCTGTACAGGATGGGGTTTGGGGTTTGTATGCTCAGCTCTGTACAGGTTTGGAGTTTGGGTTTTGGTTTTGTATGCTCAGCTCTGTACAGGTTGGGGTTTGGGGTTTGTATGCTCAGCTCTGTACAGGTTTGGGGTTGGGGTTGGGGTTTGGGGTTGGGTTTGGGGTTTGTATGCTCAGCTCTGTACAGGTTTGGGTTTGTATGCTCAGCTCTACAGGTTTGGGTTTGGGTATGTTCAGCTCTGTATAGGTGAATTAACGGCATTCCATGGAATCACTTGTGCTCTAGAATTGCATTGCCTTCATTTCGAACTAAAACGCTATATAATAATTCATATCTAAATGCTCTGCAGGTTTTCAATTTGTCATCTAACATCCAGGAAGATGATTTGCAACATTTACAGGTTTGCGTGGTAAATGATCTTACGTTAATTATTGATTTTACTTAATTGATATTGTTTATTAGATAAATAGCATAGTAAATCAATGTGAAAATCAATTCAACATATCAATAATGACATAATATACTGTGAAATATTATGCAATACACACAATATGTAACAATTTATACTAAATTACTTTGGTTAACATTAAATGAATTAGTTTATTATTTTATTATTTTTATAAAATGTTTAATTTGAGATCAGTAAAATCTAAACTACTTAAACTTAAACTGAATTTGAGAAAACTAAAATTCTTTTGATTTTTCGACTGATTTCATCTTTGGGTGCAGTTGTTCACAGAATACGGCCGACTGGCTCTTGCCGACTCCTGTTCGAAGCCTTTTCAAGTTCTACATTTCCTGGTACGAGATTGGTGTTATCCCTACCAACATCCTTACGGCGAAAAAGGTGGCGAAGAATTCCTGCAGAAGCGACTAAAGGTATTTCTTGCAAAGTGAAATTCTTTTATTCCTTCAGAAGATCTACTAATGACCTGCACTAAATAAATATTGCGTAATAACGCAGCCTAAGTATTCTAAAAATAGATTGTAACAATAATTCGTAGAACACTCCTACCAATTATGTATCTGTCGATTTGTGCATTTTTGTGTTGGAACCTTAATAAAATCGCATGGTAGAAATACAGAAGAATTAATAGTGATCATTATTTAGTAAATGATCTCTAATTTTGTCTACTGATAATATATTTCAAGACAATCACATTGATTCGCAAATATTGTTAAGCATATCATGGATAATTCATTGTTTTAATTTATAGATTTATATATAAACATATGAAATATAAGTGATTATTACTAAATGAGAAAATTATATGATTTATTATTAAAAATCACGAAGTAATTAACTGTACTAATTAGTTTTGAATACATAATATTGTAATAATGTACCATTATAATCTATAATTAGTATTACTATAATGATGTATATATAATAGATTATAATCTATATATAAAATATATATTATGATTAAAATTCAGATTTTAAAATTTCAAATTCATTCAGCGATAAAAAAAATTTATTTTAGTGCAAATTATTCTAATATTTGATCATCGAAAAATTGTCAGTAAAATATTGTAAACAATTCAATCAGAAGAATTTAGTCGGAAGCCCCGTTTGATAAGTAGTAGTTTTAAAATATTCACAATTTTTGATGCCTTTTGTATTAATTGATATCGTAGTTGGAAATAATAAAAATTCAATACGTCAGCGATTGTTAATTATTCGCAGGTGACAGAAAATCAACACGAAGAGTTGCAGCAATTGAGGAAACATTTGAGGTCTTGTTTCGACCAGCTACATGCCTACCTTATGCCACATCCGGGACTAAAGGTTAGTGTAGCCCTACTCAAAGTACTACATCGTGCCTCATCTGGGTCTCATGGATATTCTAATATTACTACAAAAGTTGCATTACACTCCATACCTTTCTTAGTAAAAATGTTCAAAACCTTGCCCAATATATCAACCTATATATTTTATTTAAATAATGAAATCCATACTGAATTTGTTATAGTTCAAACCAAAGCTGAGTTGGTATTAGTATGCCTATTATATTAAAAACTCAATATTTATATCCCTTTACCATTCAATGACATCTATCTTTAGTACTTATTTGATTGCAAATTTTGAAAAATCCTTTTAACTTTACTTCAATTCAATTTATGATTTGAATTGTTTGCTTTAATTTCAGTGAACTATTTGTGTCTCTAACTTAGAATTTGTAAATCTCCTCACTTTATTTGTCAGGTGTCAACGAATCCCGATTTCGATGGCCGACTTTCGGAAATCGAGCCGGATTTTATCGACCACCTGAAAACTTTTGTGCCGCTATTACTGTCTCCTCAGAATCTGGTCGTCAAGGAGATTAATGGCACTCAGATCACCGGCCGCATGCTCATTGAATACTTTAAGGTCGGAACACACTTATTCTGCTCATCCCATGTTTTTTCTTCCAATTAAATATATATTGGTGGCACGACGTTTATTGCACTCGGCTTTATAAGAATTGCATTTCATTCCTACCTTCATTCCTCCAGCCTACGTTAGTTTAAACTGTCTACTAATAATATGATCTATATGCAGTCTTATCTCGCAATATACCAAGGAGACGATCTCCCAGAACCTAAATCCATGCTCAGAGTTAGTGATTCTAATATTTGAAAATCTACATGCACGATATCTATAGACTTAATCGTTGTATAGAATATAATTAAATATAAATCTAATAATATATTTTAATATCGCTATTCATTTGAAGGTGCTTAGGGTAGTTTCACGGTTATGTTATAATAGTTGCGTAGTTGGTTTGGAGAGTGAAACTCATTTTTATTCAAAAAAAATACATTTGAAATTAAACTTTTTACAGTAACTAATATTATAAATAAGTCATATCGAATTATTATTATCTTTATATACAATGGATTTTTTAATATATTTTATAACCATTATTTTTGAAAAATATTGAAATATATAATAATAAGTACATTAATAATATAATTATATAAATATTAGATTCAATTTTTAAGTTATGAAGTTTTTTTCTAATATATATTTCTAGTTATTAAATATATCAGTATAAATATATATTTATAATAAGATATATATCAATATAATTTATATTGATTTATAAAAACCATATATCCCGAATATTTTGAAATTATATTTATTTTTTACATTTAAATTTAATTTTACATTTAATCTAGAATACATTAATAGCATTGGGGAAATAAGTTATGGTTAAAGAATATTTAAAGTAAACTTCTCAATTTTTACTAACCTAAAACTAATTTATAAAACGAAAAAAGTGTTATCTTGATAATTAACAATACATTGAATGTAATAATGAAAATCCTTAATAATTAGGCCACAGCTGAAGCAAATAATCTTGCAGCATTATCATCTGCAAAGGATTTCTACATCAAAGAAATGGAATCCGTTAGTAATTCATAGTTTTTAATTATAAATATATCCATGTGCATTATAGTTTATTTTAAAAATTTTATAAAATAATATTTGTAATGATTGATTGTAACTATTAATTGAAAAATATTATGGATAAATAAAGTATTACATTATATTGTTTTTTATTATCAATTATTAATGAATCTATTATTACTCCGATATTTTCCTTGTCACGGGGAATAGCTTATGGGCGGTGATCTTCCCTACGTCAATGCCGAGGTCTTCTGTCGTCAACAGACCCATTGTTTCAGCGAGGCGATGAGCAAGTTTAACCAAACGCGAAAGATGGGCAGCGAAGACTTCTGCAAAGAGTACCTGGAACGCCTGGAGCTCGACCTAAAAGATCTAGGTCAAACGAGTGCATCGCGTTTAGCGAATTCATTTACATCTAGAGATCTGCATGAAAATCAATAACTTACTTCATACGCTTGATCCCTACCTTAGGCAGTTGCCATCCTGGCCAACTCATCGATTTATCGTCGTTAAAACAATATGAATCGTATATTCTAAAAAATCACTACGATCGCGTGCCCGGTTACCTCTGACCCACCTATCCGCCTTTCCTCAGGAGATTCCTACGAGAAGCACAACGAGGCCAAGAACATCTTCGCGGCCGCTCGAACACCCGCCATCCTGATGGGCATCGCCGCCGTGTTCTACGTCTCCGGAGGACTTTTGGGCTTCGTTGGCATCGAATCAATTGCGGCGTTGTTTACGCTATTCTTGTATATTGTAGTCGGCGTGGTTACGGTGTGGGCGTACTCACGCTACACTGGCAAACATCGGGATATTAGCCTCGTTATCGACACCGTAGCAGCACTGGCATATGAACAGGTCAGTAGTGTGTCAATGATTATATTATAGATAGTGGTAACTATATATTATAGATAGTGGTAACTATATATTATAGATAGTGCTAACTATATATTATAGATAGTGCTAACTATATATTATAGATATTGGTAACTATATATTATAGATAGTGGTAACTATATATTATAGATATTGGTAACTATATATTATAGATAGTGGTAACTATATATTATAGATAGTGCTAACTATATATTATAGATATTGGTAACTATATATTATAGATAGTGCTAACTATATATTATAGATAGTGCTAACTATATATTATAGATATTGGTAACTATATATTATAGATAGTGGTAACTATATATTATAGATAGTGCTAACTATATATTATAGATATTGGTAACTATATATTATAGATAGTGCTAACTATATATTATAGATAGTTGTATCTATATATTATAGATAAGTAACTATATATTAGTCTTGCTTCTCTTGATACTAGTGATTAGAAAATATATACAATATTACATCATTTATTTTTCCTTTCTAAATATAATTGCAGGACTTTTTAATAAATAGTTAATAAATCTAATATATAAATATCAATATCCTTTCAAAGTATTATCAAAGGACATTTATATTCTTTAACTATTGATTCACAGGTTATAGACCCTGTATGTTCTCATGTTACAAAAGGAACTGTGATTCCTGGACAAGTGATAAGCCAGAATCCATCCAAAAAGAAGATCTAAATTATTACAACCACTATTTCATGCATTTACAATTACAAGTATTTATTGAATCCTCTAATAATTAATAAACACAAATAAAATTATACTTATCTTATAAATAATAACGTATTGTATAAAAGGTATGAGAATATATTTTATTTTTTAAAAATCATAATAAAAATCTACACTAGTTGTGTATGAACAAATAGGTTGATAATCGTATGAGATAATGCAACATAGATGTTTTTTAAATAAATATCTATTGAACTTAGTGACTACTAAATGTCACTTTTCCAGAGTTTAATTGTCTTGTCATTCTCGAGGGCAGCAGAGGCAATGATGTTTGAGGTGGGGTGACAGGCAGAACATAAAACGACATCTATACAAAAAAGCAATGATTGATATAGGTAGATTAATACTAAATATGGCGATTATGTTGAAATTTGATAACCAATTAGTTTTAATATATAAATATATTAAATACTTTATAAATTTTATATTAGTTTGAATGTTTATGATTTATAAATGATTTACTATGAGCTAATTCATATACAATAATAGATATTTGCTGATTAATTTAATCTACATAAGAATATGAGTATGTGTTTAAATAGAAACTTAATTGCAAACTAAAACATAAATAAATTAATATTATAAATTGTAATGAGATTGAAATAAAAACCTGTATGTCCAGTAAGTTTCTGTACAATTTCTCTAGTCTGCAGATTCCAAATATACAAACTGCAATCTTCACTTCCTGCAACTATCCATTTTCCTCCAGTAACAGAGAAATTGGCAAATATGCAGTACTTTTCATTCTTTTGGCCAGTGTATGTCTTTAAACACTACATTAAATTGTATTATTATTAATACATGAATTTGTATAAATACAACTTTATTTACCTAATGAATATATTAAAATGATTGAAATCAAATAAAAAAAATGAAATGATAAACATAAGAATATGGTATAATTTATAATTATTAAATAACATTAGGATTTAATTTATGATATTAGTTATCAAAACTATAATATACAAACTTTTCCTTTACTGTAGTCCCAGAGTTTTAGATTGCTAAAATTATAAGAAACATATTTAAAATATGAGTTTTAATAATAATTTATAATTCTCAATTTTCAAAATTAATATTATATATGATATATAATATATATATATACAGACTTATCAAGAGTGGCAGCTAAGATGTATTTTCCATTGGGAGAGAACTTCACAAATGAGACAGGAGGGTTATCATCATCTATAATTGTTTTCAGGCATTGCCCAGATGCAGAATCCCAGATACGACTGTATTCAAGTATAACTATTAGTTATTAAATCAAATATAATTTATATTTTTTACATTTATATTTAATATAAAAATGTAAATTTTATGACATTTCACATTTGAATATTTTTCATTATAAAACATATTGATTATTATATATATAACAAAATATAATAGTGAGTGCACATCTACAATTATATGTAAAATTAGAAAAATTAATCAGAAATAAAGTTTAATTTTTAATAATATATTACTATTTGTAACGCTATAATAAATGTTTATTGGGTATTAGTATTCAGATAGCAATATAATACTGATTATATAAAATCTTTTAAAATTCTATTTTTGTAATCTAATCATTTAAATAAATCAATCTCTCTTGTCTCAAATTTTTGTTGGTAAATAAACGTAATTCAAATATATTTTGTTTTCTATTAATTAATTTACTTTAAAATTATCAACAATCTTTCACTTTGTTTAAGCAAATTATATGTAAAAACAAAACTCAAGTTCTAGCATTTAACTGCTATAAAAATGGTTTAACAATAAACACCGAAATTACCTAAGCCAATTGATTGCATTTCAGTAGAAATATGAATATTATGGTTCCCATTATGGATTTCTTACGATGTAAAGATAGATTATAAAACACTAAATTATTAGATTAATAATGTACTTTAAAATGTATCTACAATGACACTACCTATAACAGACTATTATTTCATTAGCCCACAATATACAAATCATAATTTCATTTAAACAGTTTCTGCAGCTTAACAGTAAGTGTAATTATCATGTAAATGAACAATTCTGATATTGACATCGAGTACAATTCAAACTGTTCATAGAATGAAACAGATGAGATCTAAACGTGATGATAATGTAAATATTAATTGCTACCTTCAAACATTCTTCATTGACATCGACATGTCGAGCATAATAAACATATCAAACACTGTAAACATATTTCATAGTTCCAAGTTATACGAAGTGACATATTCATCACCGTCCGAGAAGAAAATATTGCCTTAAAACCTCCATCTTCTCAAAGATTCTACAGCCAATATCTATACTTTTCAGTTGACTTATCCTAGACCCAAAAAACTATTACACGAAAAAAAGTCAAGCGATATATCAAATGAAAACCACTATACATTAAATCACGGTTGTGATTTAATTAGATTAGATACATTAAGTTGTGAATTTGTTCTACGATATCGATGTTTGAATAACAGTCCGATCAGTTCTATTTCTGTAAATGTGTACATTGCGATATCTTTCAACGAAATGTGAAAATATTAATTTATGAAATAATGGTAAACCATAGACCATCGTAGCTACACGAGACAATCAAAGATCCATCGCGGTTAAAATGCACTGCGGTGACGGGGTCGGAGTGAGCTGGCAGGGTTTTCAAACACTTTCCAGTCTTCACATCCCATATCCTGACGCTTTCGTCGAACTAGCAGCCGGTTCCAGAAGTCGGTACGTAATATTATAATTTACAGTGGAACACATGGAAATATTGATAAGATTGTAGAAGATACACAGATTTTAAATTACAAAATAAACTAGCCAATGGCTATTTGAAATACTTTACTTCATATAATATTTTGATTGTTTACATCGATGACTGACCGATCCCGAAACGATGAGATTGGATTGTGGGTTGAAATTGCAGCAGAATACATAATTTGTGTGACCTTTAAGGTTCTTCACGCATTTACCGGATGCAACATCCCATATCTTTAATGTTTTATCGTCGGAAGCTGATACTAATAGGTGGCTGTCACTCGACCATGCTATGTCTGAAATTCCCTACAATGGCGTGATACTAGATAATGAAGTATCTAACTAAAAATGTATATTTAAAAAAAAATGAATTTAATTGAAATCTTAAGCAATCACAAATAAATTTAAAATAAAAAATATGAAAAAATATGATGAAAATTGGAAAAATATATCTATATATTAATTCTAATTATATAGTTATTAAATTAATTTAATAAATAACCTATTTGAAGTGTAAATTATGACACTAATGAATACTACAAATTTATAATTAAATTATGTCAACAACGTTTGACAAGCATAGAATAAAAGTGTATAAGTAAATATACATCAATATTTCTCTTGCTAAAAATAATATAATATATACAGAACTAATTTATTTTAAAAAATGATTGTTAGATTCTATTAATTAATAATGCTGCATATATATGTAATAACAATACGCATAACATATGGATATTTGATCATATATTGAAAATATAGATATGAGTTATTATATTGTCCAATTTTTATTTTTGTATATTATTTTTAAAAAATTGTACAACTATTACATAATAGAACATGATCATCAAAATTATATGTTGAGGTTATTCAAAAATATAAATGATGTGTTTATTTATTTAGAAACAGATAAAATATTTTAAACTTAATTAATATTTAAATAATATAACTTTACATATATAATTTATTTTAATGTGAGTAACCACATTAAATTAAATACACTATTTAGGGATACTAACTAATTTATGTCCGTTTATGGATTTCTCAAATTTTCCATCATATGATCCCCAAATTTTAATTACTTTATCAGCAGCTACAATTAGTTTAAATTAATTAAAATAATTATAACAAAAAAAGTATATTTAAATCATTGTTTAGTAATAAATTACTAACATGAACTGGCTAGCCAATCTCCATTTGGACTAAATTTAACAGATGATATAGCCTTAGTGTGTCCAGAAAGTGTGAATCTCAGTTTGTATTGAGGGCGCTTTAATAAAGAATATATATGATATATTAATGTTATACTTTGGACCTATTTATTAAGGTTAACACTATAAAAAGTAAAACTATATTACCTCATATCTATTTAACAAAACTAGCAAATGAATTTGGAAATTATATTTGATAATTCAAATAAATTTATAAATATAATTTGTGGTTTTCAGTATTATATAATAAATGATGTATAGATTATTATTTGTATTTAAAAATGTAGTATTAGTATCAAAGAAAATCATACATTTGTAGTTTTTGAAGAGCTTTCATCGCCACTTTGATCCTGTTTTTCCATCACTCGCGAGTTTAATTAAGGCTTTCTGATTAATTGTTTCAGAAAAAATTAGTTAGATTTAATAATTAAGTGTAAATATTATAAAAATTAAATACATATATAAATAACCATTACATTTCAATTACTAATTCGATAAACCTTACAATGTAATTTAAATTTCAAAGATATTAATATAGAAGATAAAATTAAATTTAAAATAGAATCTAATTAAATTAAACCTTTTAATATATGTATTCATGTGTATTAAACCAGATGCAATCCTAATGAAATGTAAACATTAATTAAATACAATATGTGAGAATATAAATTATATATAAAAATATACAATAAACTATATTATAATGAAATATCAACATATAGCAGAGAATACAATAATTTTTGGGTTTTTTATTAATCTTTATAAAAATATCTAGTAATTCTGCAAAAATGCAGGTGTAAAAATTAAAATTAATCAGAGCAAAATGTTATTGAAATTATGGTAAATATTTCAATCTTAATAATTGTCCTATTGTCCTAAATAATATATTTATCAAACAAATTCGGAATCATTTTTTATTTTTTTTTAAATTGAATGAATATAGAATGATATGATGATTATGATGATTAGATGATATGATATTTAAAAATATATATAATATATAAAACTATACATTCTATTTTTATTACCATATGAAAATATGACCACAGATCAAAAAACATATATTACGTTATATTCTTAGAATTTAACTCATTTTTTTGAAACTATATTTCATTATAATTTCACGAGTAAAAATAATAATATATGAATCAAAAAATGCATTTATATAATAAATTATAAGTACAAATTTATCAAATGAGATAGCTTCAGGATGCACATTTTATCAAGAAGAAAAATGGTAGGGATCATATTAATTATAAAGTATTACATTTTTATATATAAATGCTATAAAGTTATTCTTCATCATACAATATAATATAAAGCATACGATATAAAGATATAAAGTTAAATTTTACTATATGTACTTTCCATAGATACAGATTAGGGTTGCAATCATCTTTGGTAACCAGTGGTTACTGACCACACGAAATTAACTATAGGCCATTATAATTAACTAACTAGTATGGCCTATATTTGTTCTGCAATTAATTGTTATCTCTTTAAGTACAAAATAGAATATACTTATTTAGACAGACAATATATTTTATAAATAGCAATTTTAAATATTTGATTTTAATGTAATTATCAAATTATTCTAATATTTGTAATTGTAATAAAAACCCATATCAGTACATAATAAAATATGATTTCAGATAAATAATTTTTTACCATATATTTTTAAATAAATAAGTATGAATATAAAATAGTGCTGAATTTGTCTGTTTATTACAAACTAAATAAGCTGAATAAACATCTAAACTCAATAATAACATCAAAACCACAAATATAATAAAACAAACATAATGTACTAATAAAACAACAACCATATAATGTTATATGTCCTAACTGTTTCTATATTATAATGATTTGTTTATAGAAATAAGTGAATTGATAGTAATTATAAACAAATAATTCAAATAAAGGATTATATTGTTAATATAATATATTAATATGTGATCAAGTAATTCGAAGAAATAAAATTAAAAAATGTTATTATTTATTTGATTTATAAATAAATAAAATATATAGGTGCATTCTTTGGAAACCATACTGGTCATCGTAGTTTATTGTTGTATAATATAGATGAAAATTAATTGTTTATTTAAAATTATTATAAGTTTAATAGCAACATCATCTGATTTCTTAGGTATATACAATGAACACAAAAGATAGTTTTGAAATATACGGGTTTTAAAATAAGGCAATTATATGGTATAAAAGATGATCAAGAATAGGATATTGCTAAAATATTACATTTAAAAATGAATATGCACAACAAATAATAACAATCTTTTGTTTTTTTAAATATAAATTTTAAAATCATTTTCATTAATACAATTACTACTTATTTGATACAATATGAAATTCAGATATTAGAATGGTTTAAAAGACAAATTTGGATCTTGCTTAACCCTTTACTTCCCGCGGATTTTTGTATTTATTATAAATTTATACTATTACTCACATAACATACTTTTACAGTATCAAATAATAATAATCGATAATTCTAAGTTATCATATTTTTAAAGAGAATTTAATTATCTTTTTAATGAAATTCATATTAATAATGTATAGTTAATTATTAATTAATTATTATTGATTAAATACAATTATTTACAAAATAATATATATATTTTATACTGAATAACATAACTAATGTATATAATATTAATACATTAACTAATTATACTTTTTTTAATACCATTATATAGGTAATATAATAGCCTAACTTTTATATATAGATTGTATTTTTAAATAATTGTTATTAAAAAAGTTACGATAATTTATATTTTGGAAATTATCCAAATTATTTTTAAATTATTAGAATAATTAATACTATTAAAATCGGAATTCATATTATTGAATATTTATATTCATAAATAATATTTCTTTATATTTATTAAAAAATAATATAAATTCAATGTAAAATCATAATATTATATATTAAAAATCACTTATATGTAATTTTTTTTTAATTTAAGGTTTATTTTTAATAATTAATGATTATTGACTATTTAATTCCTTGTTTTCTTATTGAAATTGTAAATAAACAAATTTAAAATACAATGCATATTTTTAGATATTTTAAAATTAAACATTTTAATTACAATATTTAATTATGATAAGCATTATGAACATTTTCGAAATCCAAATAAATATTTTTACTGATACCTGTGTTTTTTTGTAATAGCTAAATAAATAAAATATAAAGCTATTTGTGTTTTTATACATTATCTATTATACATTATAATAGATAAATAAATTATCTGTTAATATGTGTTTATAATTTAATATTCGGATAAGTATTTATTGAGTTATTATAAGCATTTATAAGTTATTATAAGCATTTTAAAATGAGTATTTCAACATCGACCGACATCGACCGTTGGGAGGTAAAGGGTTAATATCAAGTTACCTTTTGCTTATGTATTTAAATATTGCCTAACATTATTTTTACAATTAAAAAACAAATTTGGCAGGACCTACTGATCGAATATTGGAAATCTTATTTTCAGTATCTATTTCATCAATACATTGCAAATCTGTACAACAGAAGATCAAACTATATATAAAGATAATGGATCTATTGTGGAAAGATGTATCTAAACATATATATGAAACTAATCAGAATATTCTATTAGAAAAATAAAATATCATTTTTGATATTTGATCATTTAAATGTATCAATTTGTAACTGTAAGGAAAAAAGGATAGCAGTTTCCGAAGATATTTGTTATAGATCAGAGAATGCATATTAATATATATTGAACTAATGATATTATACAATAATGAACTAATGATATTATACAATAAAATCCGAATTGTATCATCCAGCAGATAAGTTCACATATTTGATAAATATTTATATTTAAAATTACATTGAATATTTATATTTTGTATTTATATATTATTCTATTAAGAGAGAATACTTTATCTATAAATTACAAGATAATTTGTATGCATTTTATAATCTGCCAATATTATATAAATATCAAATAATATATAATGTATAGTTAAATAAGATAATAAATGTTCTAAATTAAACTTGTAGCATTAATATTAATATTGATTTTTTTATAACATTTTGGTAATACATTTAAAATAAACAATAATTTGTTATGAATTACTAAAAAATCTATTCAATTGGACGAGTGATTAAATTATTTCGATAAGAGCTAATACCATTGCATATTATATTTATAACTCAGCTTATTATTGTGACAAAAAGCCACACCAGATATACTATATTTTTAAAAGATTGTAAGCCTTTACAAATATAGTATATTAATATTAATATATATTAATAGTAAAATTGAAGATCATATATGATAATTATAATATCGGGATAATATAATTCATACAGATTCAATGTTGGTAATGGTACTTTAACTGCAAAACAATTTCTGCGGTCAAATATCTTTGATAGAAAATAGCTACCATGGTCTTAAATGCTTATTTCTAAGAAAAAGGACTTATAACTGAAATAGATAGATCTTGAGTTATTGATAAAAGTTTGATTAGACAATGGTTATCTGTTTATAACGAAGATGGTTGTCAATAAACTCGATATTTTAATAGAAAATAGACCTCAATGGACAGAAAGATGGAATCTTTAAAAATGAAGATCACAACTCATGTATTAGAGCCAAGAAGTGAGTTTCTGATTCGTGTTACCTAAGATGGACAAATCAATTCAATGAATATTGCTATTCTACAAAGACTATCTAAACTGATAGTAATAAATACCAAATTATTATGAAATATCCGATTAAATAATAATATGCCTTTGCGATCTTCCCCAATTTAAATTAATTTAAATTTGCCGGATATGATGGGAGTAAAGTGAATATTCTGGAGCAATAAATGGAAAATAGATAGAAATATTAATATGCATATTTTAACAATTATCATATCAAATAACTTTGGTCACTTTCGTTTACTTGGTAAATTAGGTTATGATAGATAGCTTTGTAAGGCTAACTGGATGGGAAGCATAACTGATACTAAGGATATATTTAAATTTTGCAGATCCTTTGGTACATTGAAAAGAATAAATCTATTTATTATTAATGCATATACTCGGCTTGAAATCCAATAATATTACAGTATTATATACGCTTCTAGAGACATGTATAACATGACGAAATGTCATTATTCTTTTAATGATTCTAGAATATCGGCATGTGTTGAACTAGTTTACAGCAACATGATTATAAGATGCATGTAGAAAGCATCTTTTTAGCGATTCTGACAGCAGTTCCTCAACAAGTTAAACGGCTCAACGCATTTTTAGAGCAAGAAATCATCTAAATCATTAACTACATTTATTAATCCCAATAATAAATTTGCAGGTTCCACATATTTAAATATTACAAATGAAAACAGAGGTTGGCGTGAATCTAACTCACTAATAATATTCCTGATTCATCTCTATCTGCATCAGCCTCAGATTTTGCTATATTAATAAATTCGTATTCCGTAGTAAAACAGTTTTGTGCAGATTGAAATGTAATATTTAAATATGTTATCTAAACTTACCAAAAGAGTTAGTAGGACATCTGCTACAATACTAATATACCTAACAATGCCTTTTGTGATACTAAAGTTAAATTTTTATTGTGATTGGAATTATTTATTTAGATATTATTTTTGATATATATTAATTATTCATTCTTATATATATTATAAATATTTATTAATATATTTTAATATACATTAATATATATTATATCTGATGAATTTGTCAACCATTTTAGAGAAATATATACGAAGTATCAAATTATTGACAATAATTTTATTTTCTAAAACAATCCAATTATAAATTAATGCAAAATTAATTAATGGAATTTTATATTATTGTGCCACAATAACTTTTTGTAATAACAATACACATAAAAGTCATTTATGATTATATTGAAATGACTTTTAGATGAATTAAATGTAGTGCTACAGCAATTAATTTATAAAATTAAATTAAAAAAATAATATTAGAAATTTCCATAATTAGCCAACTGTTAATATTTAATATATATTTTTAAGTTCTATTTTTATCAATAAGCATATTATTAATGTTATCTAGAAATTTCATATTAATAATTATATGATTACTATTTATAAATTATTCTGAATTTGCTTCCTATTCCCATAATATGAATTATCCTATCTGGCCTATGTTAAACTTCTAGGTCCTAGCAGAATAAATATAATTGATTAATTTTTTATACAGTTGTTTAGTATGATCGTGGTAATACTAAGTGATAAAAATAGTGTAATTATAAAAAAAAATTATTTTCACTTAACCCTTTACTTTTGATGGATTAAAAAAAAGTGTAGTATTTTCCCGAGAAATTGTTTTATTTTTTATAAATTTAGACTATTACTCATATAACATACTTTTACATTATCAAATACTAATAATCATTAATTATAAGTTATCAAAATTATAAAGACTATTGATATATAGTATTGATTAAATAATTAATTATATTTCTTTTTTTCACAATATAATATAAATTGAGTAGTTAAAAATTAAAAAAAAATTTTTATTCCATTATGCAAATAATATTATAGTCCAATTTCAATGTTGATTTGTTGATTGTATATACAAATATTGATAATTAAAAGAGTTACAATGTATTATTATTTAGATTGAATACTACTGTTTATTTATATAAAATAACGCCAAATTTAAAATAGATCGGTTTGTATATTTATAAATGTGTATATTCTTTAAATTAATTTTAAAAATTCAACGAAGTCATGTCATGTATTACAAATCATACTAATATCAAGACCCTACATTTGACTTATATTATTTATATTTAATAAATATTACTATTTAATTTCTTTTATTATTATAATGAATTTTAAAATATTATAAAATTAATATTTTAACATTTAAAGTAAAATATTTATTTATGTTCTTTGTGAACGTTTACGAAATCAAAATAAATATTTTTACTGATTACTTGTGTTTTTTATAATAACTATATAAATAAAAAGCTATCTGTATTTTTGTTTGTTATAATAAATGCATATATTAGCTACGAATATGTGTTTACGATTAAATATATCGTTCAGTAGTTATTGATTTATAAGCATCTAACAACATCAGCCATTGTTAGAATTATAATGTCGACCAACATCGACCGTTGGGAAGTAAAGGTGTAGTAAAGCAGTATCATTTAATCAAGATTTAATATATATCGTGTTAATATTATATTTTCCATATTCTAGATGTTACATTTTATAATATATTAAACATAACTGTATAGCTATTATAATAAAAGAATAAATCTTATTACATTTTTTTTAAACAATTAATATATTTAAATTTATTTTAAAATACACTTTGAAATAATTTTACGGTCAGGTTAACGTAAGTTCACATTATGAAGCGCATATACAATACCAATATCTATATAATTAAATAAATGAAATATACGAAACGCAGTTTATTAATTCAGTTATTATCTGCCAATATAGTTATTCAATTTAATTATTCTAGTTGGATTTTATAATTCATATATAGTTATAGTTGCAATGAAATAGTTTATATTCATTTAGGTATATTAATACATATTAATATATTTATAAATAATTACATTTATATAACTATTTAAAAACTCAAGATCAAAACTAGTTTTATAAAAAATTATATTTATAATAAGTCATATGAAATATATGATGTATTCATTATATATATAAACGTATTTACTAAATAATTGTTATTATCGAAATTTACAAAATATATGAAACTAAAGATATTAATCAAATTATAAATTAAATTTTATCAAATGAAAATAATTATTTAAAAAAAATTAACGCACATGTTTAAGTTTTTGAAAGTTCTTAATTGTTATTATCTTTTGCAAAATAAATATAATATACTATATCTTAGGAAATATGATAAATATATAATTATTAATACCATAATAATATAATATGAAATACCTTAAATTTTAATTTAATTCACCGGAAAAATTACTTATCAAAATAATATAATATTATACGCATGCGTATTTTATGAAAATATATAAATTTATACAAAAATATAAAATTCATTAAAAACTATTATGTAATTATAATTATAAATAGCTTAGTTATACAATTTACTGGTATAGATTAATTTAACTAATACAAATTTATAACGAATTATATAATAATTGTCATGTGATGTATACAAAATAGCATCATAATAAAAAGACACCATTTTAACTTGTCATTATTGATATATGTGATAAAAGAAGATAATATAGCTTATTTTGATAAATAATTTTAAATCTTATATATTATATGTAAACTTAAGTAAATAAATATATAAAATTGACACATAATTAGTGCTTGTATGCAGTGTTATGTAGATTATTATTTTAGTGTCCATCTGACCAATCAACTATCGGAATTTGAATGAATCATATTAGCGTTTTGATAAAATGCAAAAATTTTGGTGATGTGTATCACGATTACATACAAATCCAGTGACAATCATGGATATAAAGAGTCATCCGGCATTACAAAGCTTCGATCCTAATTCGGAAACATTTTCTACAGGGTATATATCTATATATTTGCCAAAATTAAGCATTGTATAGTGTATATATTGAAAATAAAAATGCATTTACTAAATTTTCTATATAAATGTCGGTGTAAACATTAGAAGATTTCATGTTTTAAATGTATTATTTCTATTTGCAAATCATGATTATAGATCTATATGTTTTATATTATATATATAATATTTAATAACACGATCATAATTATAAATTATTTTGAGTATGGATATGAATATTTACTTTGTTTTTATTAATTTTCGAAAAACCGTTAAGTTTTTCAATTGTATAAAATGTTGGTTATTTAAATAGACATATTACTATATGAAAATATTACTTATTACATGTAATCATGGTTTTGTTGATTATAAATATTCATTATATTTTAATTTAGCACCAATTTAATTTTGTTCTCATTAAATTCTACAAAATTTAAATATTATATTTGTTTGTTTATTATTTGTTGTTTAAAAATTAAATTGTATCTATTCCATCGTTGCTACTTAAACACTCCGTTTGTTTATTTCTCAGGGACTTGCCAGCCAAGGAAGATTCAGACGATAAACCTCTACAGATAAATGGGAATATGCTAGAGGTAAATTACATTTCTATATGTTCATATTGCTTTCAAATAGATATTATGTATTATCGTATAGTTGTATATTCTAGTGAATTAATATATGATTATTATAATTATATAATATGATATAGTTCTGTAAAAGAGTATAATGTATGATTATGCATGATTAATGCATGCTTTTGTATAAATGTAATGAGGCAACTATATATATTTTATAATTATAGGAAATTAAAACTGAACATAATGGCCAGGGAGATAGTTCAATACCAGCCGTTGGTGTTGAGGCACCAGAAATTTCTAAAGAAATTGAAGATGTTAAACCTGCAGTAGAAATCTCAGAAAAAGTTAATGAAGCCAAACAACCTGGACGTCAGACCAATCAATTGCAATATCTATTAAAAGTTGTTTTCAAAATGGTATGGAAACATCAATTTGCTTGGCCTTTTCACACTCCTGTCGATGCTGTAAAACTTTGTTTACCCGTTTGTATACATAAAATTATAGTATTCAATATTATTAATTTATTATGTGGTCGATAAGACGTGATAAAATTGTAATTAAATGATTATTTTAGTATATATACCTAATTTCATTATACTAGGATTATTACAAAGTTATAAAAAAACCAATGGATCTAACAACGATAAAGAATCGATTGGAGACTAATTTCTATCACAGTTCTCTACAGTGTATTGAAGATTATAGATTAATGTTTGAAAACTGTCTTCAGTATAATAAATCTGGGGTAAGTTAACTATTTTTATAAAGTAAACATTGATAATGTTTTTATGTTGATGTGCTATTTTAAACATATATATGTATCAATATCTTCCTTTTTTATATACAACTTAAATTCCAACTTTTTTTATATACAACTTAAATTCCAACTATAAATTTTTTTAAGTTTCACAAATTTTAATATATAATAATCAACATTTGTTGAACACTATATTATATTTTTTATTACAAAATTTGTTATTATTTTTTCTGAAATTTGAATACAATTAAATATCTATAACTACTCAAATAATATTTAAAGTTTAACATAATATAGTGTACTATATACTATATATATACTATATACTATATAAATATATTGGATTACATTTATTAAGTCAATTTTTTAACATACAATTTAAAATAAAAAATTGACATTTATTCCATTTAGGATATATAATATTTACATACCAAAAGTATTCACCTGACTAAAAATAAATATATTTAATAAAAATTTAGATATCATATTAATTATAAAAAAATGTATACCTCATGGAAATAATCTGTTTTTAAAATTCACATCTAGTTTTTAAATGTGTGATCTGGTCTTGATTCTAAGACTACCTTTTGAGATAGAATCAGAAATAGTTCCAAATATTTTAAAATACAGTCTTTATCATGTAAATACAAATATAATTTTATTTTTTATTACATTCTACAAAGAATGCATATAAAATGTGAATATTCATTATTCAACTGATTAAAAATTTGGACAAAAAATTACTTGCATTAATAGAAAGCTGGCATGAACCAGTAATGGAAGATAAATTAGATAAATTAGAAAAGTATCAATTTAATAATATTATGTATCATGAATATTTGTAATTTTTTTTATATTCTACCGATATATTGATAACATTGCAGCCATTAATTCAATTCTTACTAATTTATAATTATTTGCTGTATTATTTAATGGCTATTAACATTAACAGAATATTTGCAATATTAAAATGTTTGAATTGATCAGAAAATTAGGTTGTTTAGATGTCATTATATTATTGATCGATATGTAGAAAGGTTTACCTTTATTGATTGTGTAAATATAAAATCTGTTCCTATTATATCTGGTTTCGAAGTACGATTTTTCGCGAGTATTCCCCGGAATCCGGGCCAGATTATTAATGTGTAAATACGCCCTAAGTTTACATGGTACAAATAATTATAAACAAATTCATATAAAATGTTGAGACTTCTGTATCCTACTTCTCGTTAATTACACTTCTTTTTATGTTTATTTGTTATCATTTCATGTTAAAGTAAATGAAAAAGTTCATATATAATGTAAAGCTATTATGTAAAGCTGCTAATTAGTAGGATATATTACCTACTCTTCTATTTAATATAAATGTAGTGTTTAAATATATAGTAAATATTTTATACAGGATATTAGTTTTTGAGATTCAGTTATTTATTGCTTAAATATTGTTATATAAAATTTTAGATTAAAATATTAATTGAAAATTATTAAAATATAATTTAAAGAAGATATCTGTTTTATTTAGGAAATTCCTAAATTATCTGTTTACTTTTTATACTTTGATGACCATATAACTTATATTAAATCAGTTAAAATAAATTCAAAAAATTTGATATGATTAAAGATGTTTTTTCTAATATTAAATTCATAAACTATTAAATTTTGCAATAATATTTTATTATCATAATAAAATCATAGAAAAAGGAAAATATAAATATTTAATATATAATATTTTGTATAGTTGAAGAATTAAATATAGAACATGGTTATTGAAAATATTTATATATATATCCCTATTTTTTAAAGCATGCTTTAGATCTGAATAGTAATAATTAATATATTATAAGTTATAACAGCATATAAACATATGTTTAATATCAGTAGAATATTTAAGTTAATAATTTTGTTTACATAATCATACCTAATCAATATTTTGATCTATTATTATATTTAATTTTCATTTTCTTTAGGATATTGTGGTAATGTGTCAGACTGTTCAAAAATTATTTGAGAACAAAATCACTATGATGCCTCAAGATGAAGTTGAAATAACACTGCCTGCGAAAAAAACAAAGAATGCTGGTCGTCCATCAGCCCCTGCTGTAGTAATCAATGTCGATTCTCTCCCTAACATTCCTTCAACTCCAAATTCACCTACTTCGGTAAAGATTGCTTCCGACGACGAAGATTCCAACAGTCAGAAGAAAGCAATAAAACGTAAAGCTGAACCAACTACGCCATTGCCTAATTTACCGTCTACTTACAACGACCAATCTGATGTTGGTATATTTATGTAAATAATAATATACAAAATTAATAAATAATATATATTGAATTGTTTCTAATTTTTCTAGAGTGCCAGAAGGGAAAGTACACGGCAGATTAAACGTCCGAAAAAGGAAATTAATGATGACCTAAATCAACACGGCCATCCGAAGAGTACATCAAAAAAACCTAAACTTACAGACCAACTAAAATACTGTTGTTCTTTGCTAAAAGATTTATACTCAAAAAAGCACAGTGTTTGTATAAATTGTGATCTCGATTATATTATGATTAAATCTTATGTTTATTTTATAAACTATTCTATTAGATATATGCTTGGCCATTTTATACACCTGTGGATGCAGTATTATTGTGCTTGAAGGATTATCATGATATTATTAAAAAGCCAATGGATCTGGGAACCATTAAGGTTTTTTAAATATAATGATATTTATATTAAGTAATATTTATTTTCAATTATTTATTTTGTTTAATTTCATAGGAAAATCTAGAAGCTAATGTTTATCGAAATGCGAATGAATTCGGAGAAGACATTCGCTTGATTTTTACAAATTGTTATCGTTATAATCCTGATGAAAGTGATGTCGTGAAAATGGCAAGAAAGCTCCAGGTAATTACTTATTTATATATATATTAGTGTCATGCAAAAGTGTAAGAACATTTTGAATAACAATTATAATTTTCTTTAACAATATATTAAAATTTGTAAATCTTCAAATTCTGTATAATGTGATATTCAATTATAATAAATAATAGTTATTTAATTGAGTTATATATTCAAAAGTTTGTTCTCAATATTTTCATATATTCATTTTTGACAAACCATTTATTATTTTATTTATACTATAATTTATTTTATTATATATTACTTAATTGAATCTAAAATTGAATAAACCTACATAAGGATGCATTTGAATTAAGATTTGCCAAGATTCCCGAAGAAGGTAGTGAAAATGACAATCCTCTCCTCGAACCACAAGATCTCTCTAGCAGTAGTGAAAGTGACGACTCGGAGAATGAGCGAGAACATCGCATTAAACAGTTGCACGAACAAGTTCGTTTAATCAACGAACAGATCGGTCGTCTTACTACCGAACACACGCAGAAAATCAGCGCAAAGCAAGATAGGAAAAAGCAGAAACGCCTTAAAAAGCGTTCCGAACATATTAGCCAAGCTCATTTGACCACAGCTCACCCGTTGACCACTCCCGTCGCAAAGCCTAAACCTCGGCCCAAGCCCGTGCAGTCGGTCACTAAGCCGAAGCGAGTCAATGGAAAACCAAAGAAAACTAAACTACCAAATCTGCCAATATTTGACAGCGACGACGAGGATAATGCCAAACCAATGACTTACGATGAAAAGAGGCAATTAAGTCTAGACATTAATAAATTGCCCGGTGATAAGTTGGGTAGGGTCGTTCACATAATTTCAAATCGCGAACCATCGCTTAAAGATTCTAATCCGGATGAGATTGAAATCGACTTTGAAACGTTAAAACCTTCAACTCTACGCGAACTTGAATCCTATGTGATGTCGTGTCTAAAGAAAAAGCCTCGTAGGCAATATTGTAAGTTATATCAAATTTGAATATTTGTTTCATTATTAGATTAATTTTTAATTTATAATTCTATATTACAGCGAAAAAACCTGGCAAGACTAAGGAAGAAGCTCAAGCCGAGAAAAAACATGATCTTGAAAAGCGTTTAGAAGATGTAAAGAGCCAAATTAATGCAAATGCTCCTGGTCAAAATTCTAAATCAATTAGAAAAGGTACATAACATTAGTGTTCAATAATAATAGGATTACTACTTAATTTATGTTAATAATTTTAATGGCGTTGATGGCGTTAATGTCATTAATGGCGTTAATGGCATTGATGATGTTGATAATGTTAATGGTGTTGATGGCGTTGATGGCGTTGATGATGTTGATGATATTAATGATGATAAGCCTGCGTGTCATATGAGTTTGGAATTCAAAAAGTAACTAGTTGTGAACTTTGAAGGCATAACTATGATAATCAGGAGCCTCTGAAAACATTTACATCCACAATCTTACATTATTCAATTGTAATATAATTGTTATTTAATCTCGTTTAACATTCTGTTTATTTTCCTACCGCAGATAATGACACCCAACTGAGTGCGAGCTCAAGTTCCTCCTCCGATACAGACAGCAGTAGTGATAGTAGCTCTACTTCCTCTTCTGATACCAGTGATTCAGAATCAGGTTAAATCACGCCTGTATACTATTCAATTTAATAGTTAACTATTATTTTATTACTACTATTATTATCAAGAGGCCAGCCACTCGTGTAATATGTATCAATATTTTTATAGTTACTATATTTGTTATTAAAATGCTATACAATGCATAGCTGAGATTCTTACGATTGATCAAGCTTGGCTGGTCTCATCCAATTTTTTATATTTTATTATCTTAGTCCAATTATTGTATATTGGCCATAGATTTTTATCCCGTGTATTTGTAAATATCTATTCAAATTCGCAAGATTTATGTATTTATATACGTTTTAATATAAGCCATACTTGAAAGTGGTTTTGTATTGCATTATGTATTGTACATAGAAGCGATTGTATTTGTATGTTTTTACCAACTTTACCTTCAAATGCAACGTGTTATTTAAATAAATTATGACCATACATAACTCTATACTGGCTGGCCTCTTTTTTTAATAATTACATCAAAATAAGATATCTAGCTTATGATAATTCGTAATGGCACTATTTTAATGGTGTGAATTATTATTACAGATTCCAAATCTGGCCATGAACCTGCTGTTAATATGGTATGTGTGTAAAGTTTTGTTAGTTTATGACGGTTGTCTCAAATATATTGTATTTTACAGGTACAAATTCATCAACAAATTAGAAAGCAACCCACTATAGTAATTCCACCAAACAGACATCAGCATAGGTAAATTACATTATCGTCATGTACCATGCGATATTGTTTCTAAATGGTTTATTACACACAGTGTAAATAGAGTTGCCGAAGAGATAAATAGGGTTCCTCCCCACCACCCAGTTGCCAAACATTTGTATAATAACACTATTCAACAAGAAAATGCATCACTCAGTTAGTCTTTTAATATTGTTTCATTTTTGTAACAATTTGATGTTTGTTCATTATTGACTAAGATAATATAAATTTTCAAGGTATTTTTGAAGCAGTATTTACCTAATTTAATACTATTCAGTAATTAGTTCGAGTACATCATTTTTGTAATTCAAATTATTTAATCTAAGCTACTATTCGTGTAGTAATAATTACAATTGATGGTTCAAAGGGGTATCTATTCTAATAATCTATTACATTTCATTAAAATTAAATGATTTACATAAAAAATTGATTATTTATATTCTTGAATAATATAATATATTAAAATTCATAAATAATATATCTTTTGCATGTTGGTACAAAGTTTCGGAATAGTATTTTAATATAATTTTTCAAAAGTAAAATAGTTATATAATTAGGAGCTGATTATTTTAAATGTAATATTACCCCTTTTTAATAAGCAATATTACTCCGGAAACTAAATTATATAAATTAATAGTTTAGTTTTACTTCTTTAAACTGATGGTAGATTTACATATAGATTGTGCATGTTCCAATTTCTGAATTTTATTTGGTTGATATTTCATTATTAAATAATTTTGTTATGGTATTTCCAAAATTAAATAAAGTTTATTTTTATGAATAGAGATTATATAAATTAATATAACAAAGCATTCATTTAGAAATATATTATGCATTATTGTTATAAAAATTAATAATTTATTAATTAATAAATATTTAACTATAATTGAATATGGAAATTGAATTTCTCTCACTGCTCATTATTATTATTGATAGTGAGTTATTATAGCTAGATAGTGATTGTCTTTGTAATTAATATATAAATAATCAGTTTTAAACTTATGAAATTACAAATATAAGAAATATATATTAGTAACTAAGTTAAAGTGACCATTACGTTATGCCGAACATATATTGACTTAGTTCACATTGATTTCTTAACATCGTCGTTAGATTCGATGGTAATTGAGCCACCGGCTACCGTAATGGTTACCCCGCCGTTGCCGACTCTAATACCGAACAGAACCATTGAGCACTCGGTACAATCTCCGGTAGCGCCGGCATTATCTCCACCTACGCAGATAGTTGCGCAAAACTCTCCGGAGATTGAACCAAAGACAGTAAACAGTATTAAAACGGTTCATATGCTATAAACACACTCATAATAGATAGTCTAGTGTTTTTATCTCAAATTAGTTATAAGAACTAGTATAGAATTTAAATTCTGAATATATATTGTATATTAAATTAATATATATTAGCTGAGAGGTAAATACGCTGTAAATATTAATGTATTTATTTATATGTTGTTTATTAATATATATTATTAAGTAATTAGTAGTAGACGACGTATATTATTTAGAGTATGTTTTGGCGTAGATCTATAATAATGATTGCATAACAAAACTGAAGGCGGAGACGATCAAGAATGTCGGTTCCTGGTCTAATCTGGCGAACGTCGGAAAGTCTTCGACGCCTAGCCAACCAAGTCGGGTTTCTTCATCGCAGAGCTTTGATCAGTTCAGGCGACAAGCCAAAGAGAAGGAGGAACGGGTAATTACACCTTTGTTTTACACGTTTTGGCTTCTTAATCGAGAATAATCACGATTTATAAACTATAATTCTACTGGAAACGCGAAACGTTGCAGGACAAATTGTTTAAGGAACAAGCCGAGATGAAGAAGCAACAAAATGAGAGGTTGGCGAAACAGAGGGCAGCCCAACAACAAGAGCGAGACAGGTTCATTATAGCTTGCGTACGTATAATATCGACGTTATATAACCTTACGCTTTTATTGTACGCATTCTCGACGCAGGGAGCGAGCCGAAGAGACGGCCCTGGAAAATGCCAGACGCGCCCACGACCAGTTCGCTTCCCCTCCGCCTACTGTCGTCGTCGCCTCCCCGCCCGTCAGCCAATCGACGCACGGCAACGGTCAGGACGCTCGGCAACGCATGCGCGAAATCGAACGCCGCAAACGCCACGAGATGAATAAGACCAAGATCGACATGAACGCTCAAAGTGAACTCATGGCTACTTTCGAGGGCATGATGTAGATCTCCGAGCGCTTGCGTTGTAGCTATACTCCTGTAAATAAGAATGAATATGCGAAATATAGCCACGATTGTATAATATGATGTGTATATAATGTATTTTCTAATGTATATACGAAAACGATTATTTTCTACCCTATTTTGTTAACCACTATGTATTTGAATCGCGACAACCAGATTCCGTATATCAATTTAAACTACATGAAACCAGTCTATGAAAACTTACTGTAATTAATTCTCAGAAAAGATATGATGATAGTATCTATATTTTTGTTAAAAGAAAAATAGGATGAATTATAATTAAAGTGAACGTCACTTTATTTATTGTAATTATAATATCTACTAAAATCAAAATTTAAATCTACATATGAATATTAACTTAATAAATTATATAAAATATTTCTTATTTATTAAATATTCATTATAAATATATTAACTTATTAATTGATGATATTTAAGAAAATATAAGGTTATTTTCTTAAAATTGAATCACATTAGTTGTTAAATCCTATATCGTCGATAATGTAGCTACGGTATGTATTATATATTACTATGTGCAATTAAAATCTAATTTCGTCCATTTAATTATAATATATAATCACTATTTTGAACTAAACAAATATAATTTTATGTCATTGAAATATCTTATTAGTTATGCTATTCAAATACCTTTTTCTAAACTACTTATAGGTAGTTTAGAAAAAATATAATACTTTCAAATGTAATTTATATGTATTATATATTCATTGATAAAATAATTATCAATAGTGTTAATAATATAATAAATTAATTATAATATTTTATAAAACCGATTTCACTCTATAAAAGCTGTAATGATTCAGTATATTAGTAATACATGTAGTGGTGTTGGCGGTGGTAGTAGTTGTGGTAGGTGTAACATAATTGCTTAGACATTGCTATACAGTGTTCGCCGTTTCAATAACAATGAATGTAGGAAATGGAAAACTAGTATGTTCACATTTATTGTTTGATTGTATTTTAAAGTAAAAAAGTTAATATTACTTAATCTAGGAGCAATTATATTCCTCATTAATCTAGGAGCAATTATCTGTAATGTAGTTGTTTGTTTATTTGTTAGGCATATATATATATATATATATATATATATATATTTAAATGTATAGAGGCAATAATATATTCTTGGGAACTGATATTAATCTTGGTTTAGTTGTAAATGAATGTAAATTTGCTAGAATTGAATGCATGCGGTCGTGCAGTTGTGAGGTGAACCATTCGATATGTTTAACTAGTTATACGCTGAAGTGCAGTAAACGGATCATACTTTTATGATTGATAGTGAAAGCAGCTGATAAACCGAATACGATTATATTTGAATAGTGTTTAGTAAGATCTATTAGGATTTTTTATGTATATATATAGGTTTTTACTTTCAAATTACATGCAGGCAATATGAAATTTGTTCAGTATGTTATATGTATCAAATAGTAGTAATAGTTTTAGCCGTAGCCGTAAACGTAGCCGTAGACATAGCCGTAGTTGTAGCCTATAAATTAAACGCCTGTTTATTTGGTTTTTAGTAATAATAATTGTTATTAAAATAATTTGTTAATAAAACTAGTTACTCCATAGAAATTCTACTTTATAAAAATATTTTACTAATCTATTATTACCATTTTAATCTTGGATTTCAAACATATGTTTAGCTTTAATACAACGTTTTTCTTTTTAAATATTCAGGCATGGTTTTAAATATTTTTTGGTATTATTCATTTTTATTATTTTAATATGAAAATGTTAATTTCTTACTTTGCAGCAGATATTTTTTAAAAGATTAATTAATTTAACAAAGAAATATATTTATCTGATTTTCTACAAATTTAATGACTGTTTATTACAGGTTACTATTTATTGTATCTTATATAATTTATTATTGTTTGAATAAGAATATACCTAGTCAAGCTATGCTTCTTGAGTGTCACAACACAGATTAAAAATCTGATTCTAAGAAATACACATATAATAGTTATGTTAAAATGATATTAATATTAATATTCATCTTATTTTTACTTTTCCATTGTATTTCATATTTATTAAAATAAAATGTATCCATTAATACTTATTCATTACGTATATACTAAGATACTCAAAAACTGTCGGCCAATAAACAAATGTTTTAATAAATACAAGTTTCTATAATAAAGTATAGCATTACGTTTTGAAATATTTCATAGTAAAGATGATTCGATCATCAAATTATTGTTATCTATAACATAAATAAAAATCTACCAGATTATATAATAACGGTTTTCGGTTACTCATATATAGATAATATGTTAAACTTCTAAATATAATAAAATATATTTCTATACATTATACGTGCAAATACTTTATGTCAATGGATAATATTATTAAAGATTTCTAAACAACTTTATAAAATAAAGGATATTTCTTCTACGTAGAACCGCTGAAACTCTAACATATATGTTCTAAGATTATAGTCTTTCTAATATGGTTTCGTCACTCGATACAAAAAGTTAAACAGTGTTCTTCCCGGTATTTTCTCACACCTTTATTCTCCGCAGATTTTCAATATCATTAGTGTCTACAAACATGATGTTGCTTTAATACAAAATCCACAAAAATGAAACTGGTAGAATTGTGTCCGGTTTTCTATAGAAGATTATTTTAGATATTCACGCGATTGATATATGTTAAATGGTCAAGTAATAAAATATGTACAAAATAATATTAAAAGTAATATTTGCTATATTCATAGTATAAATTTCGAATAATACAATTTTATATTATAAATATAAGTAATTCATCATTTGTTGCTTAATGTATATGTGATAGTATGAACAATTTGTAATATGCAGGTAATGTATCACATATAATATGCATGTATATGATTAATAATCGTATATATTTAATATTTAATGTCATTTAATTAATAGCGAATATAAAAATGTATACAGTTAATCAATAATGTATGACATTATGTCTTGTAAATTGTTTATAATTTCTGTAGTAGATATAATTATTCATTTTAATACTACACTGTAGTCGCCATAGATGTATGTAAATGATATTAGCAGAATATTTATTTTACATTTAAATAATGATTACAAAACTATAAAATTTATTTAATGATGAAAAAATATCGTAATGCTTTCGTAATATATGTTTACATTATGTTATGGATTGATGTTACAATTGAAAGTAATGAATTATATTGTACAGGTTAACTATCCATTCATTCATCCATTATTGGAAACACAACGTTATTAATTCATCAATTCATCCATTTATTAATTAATCTATACTTACTAAAATAAACTTTACAATTTAGAGGACGTAAAATACCTGTTAAAATTATACAGTGGAAATAATGTTTATAAGGGAACTGGATATATTATAGATATACAACTATTTGGTAAAACTAAATCATTAGTTAATCGAGAAAGGTAAGTTACATTTATATAATAAATGTATATTGATATAATAATTATTATTGATATAGTTGACTTTTTGATATATCACCATTTTCCCCTAACAGAATAAATAATACGAATTATAAGAATTCTAAAATTTTCAACCTCGTGCAATCAAAAAATAATGAATCATTTGAATTAACAGGCATTGATAATTATACATTAAACACTTGTGAAATTGGTGATATTTATAAAATTCGTATTTTTACTTTAAATATTATTGAATATTGGCATTTATTGAAGGTTTATAAATAAAAAAAGCAAGTATTCGATAGTTTTAAATTACAGTTCATTTTAAATTACATTTATATTATATATATAATTATTATTTAATTAATGTTGTGGTACTAAATCATAATTAAAGTATATATTAAATATAGGTAAACTAGTTGTTAATCTTTCAATAATTATATATATATAATTAAATAATATGTTAATAATGTACTATTGAATATATTATATATGTAAGATATAACAAATATATGGAAATGTATATCAATTGACGGGGTATTTAAAAAAACATGAACTAATTAATGGTAATGATAACATATATACATACCTATAATTTAATATTATTACAACTGTTTTATCATTGTATTTAAATATCCTCAGGTAGTTGTGAATGATCTTGCGAATATACGTGTTTCTTTTACTTTCAATTACCATCGATATGTGAAAAATCAAAATAATACCAAAGTTATATTTGATATTCCAGCTAGTCATATCGTAAATCCTAAAATAACAAGTAAGTATATGTCACACTCTTTTCAGTTGCAATTATAATACGATAGTAATAGTTGATACTGATGAATTCACAAATGATACATTTAAAACATACAATTTAAGAATAATTAATGTAGACATTTATATATTTATAATGCAGTAAACTGAGGTAAGATTAAACTATTTTAACTGAGCTATTGTTTATTATTAATAATGTATAATTTCAATTAATAAAAATTGAAATAATATAATAATATATATTTAATATTATGTATTTAAGTGTTAGTAGTATATTAGTATATTTATTCAATAATATATGTATTAATTACATTTGTTAAATAGGTTTTATCTGGTATATTAAATTATTTGTAACGCATTTGGAAGCACTTCTATACTCACATGAAGGCGGCGGCAGTACTGCTACGATGACATACCGAGTATATTTCCGTTCAAAGTAATTAATAATAATTATAGGATATTTATATAAATAAATAAATATATATATATATATATATGCATAACTTATATCGATAACATACCATCGTGTAATTTGCTTATGTAACCTATCGTACAATCATTATACATTATTAGATGATAATTTATAAAGTACATTTCTATGTAGTGCTTAATATATTCAATAGAAGACGTATACGTATTACTATAGTAATACACAATTACATTATTTAAATAGGTCTTGTTGTCACTGCTCGATTTCGTATACCAATACCGATGAAATTATATTCAACAAAAAGAAAAAACGATTAATAATAGGGAAAAATTATATAAAGTCATTCGAGCATACATCAAACGGTCAACCATATAAATTGATGGTAAAGTCACATTCAACAGATAAAACGCATATTGAAAAGGTGAGTTTTATCTGAAATATTATTTTTATATGCACTGCGATATCATAGAATCCGTACTTTCAAATAACACGTGTAAATAGTACTGGTACTATTTACACTGTAAAAGGTTAAATTTGTATTTTATACCAATGAATTTAAATTGATCTATTTTATTATTTAAATAAATCTTAGTCACGGTAATTTTTAAAGAAAAAGAGTTTTAGGTGAATACTTTTGGATAATGTGGCGACCGATGTTTGCAAAAATTATATATTAGTTATATAACATTGTTTAGCAGTATTTTTGTTTTTTTAAATTTTTTTTCAATTTAATTCATTTTAGAAATTGTAACTTGTTAAAAATAGAAATCATGAATTATATTGAATACGCTTAAACGTACTATAGAAGTAATATATTTAATAATTATATTCTGATACTAGTATTACAAAATATAAATTAAAATATATAGCATTGATTTAATGCTGGGTAATCTGAAAACGTATACAATTATATTATCTCATTATAATTGCCACGCGACTTATACTTAGTCCAATGTTCGTGGCACATTTTCAATATAGGCATCATTTTTTTATTATTAATAAACCGTTTTATCGGTGGTATATCGTTTTCGTATGGGATATGGATTTCTATACAATATTGATTAAATTAGGTTATTATTTTTTATTTTTTATATTTTACATTTATAAATGGTTAATTACATATTAAAGGTTAATACAATATCTTAAACATATATGTACTATATGTATAGTATATATAAATATATATATATATATATATATATATATAGCACATACTAATTGAATTTGCAGTATTTATTGTCTATGATAAAACAAATTATATAATATTTAAATAACATATTATTATATAATAAAATATTATAATTCATTAATAATTTATAATTTGATTGAACATTTAAATTTGTCCATATGAATATATAAAATAGACTAATTGCATTTGCAGTATTTATTATCTGATAAAAAAAATTATATAATATTGAAATAACATATTATTATATAATAAAATATTATAATTCATGAATAATTTATAATTTGATTGAAAATTCAAATTTGTCTGTGTGAATATATATAATTCAACTAATATATATAACGGCATTGTAACTATCAGTACATTGTACAGTTAAATACGTATCATTTTATTTATTTTTAATGTCATATTAGATTATTATAAAATAATAAATATCGTTGTTTAAAATAATATTTATTATTTTAAAAATCCTTAACATATAATATTTAATTTTTTATATTAATGATTGACATATTTAGAAACGTCCAACTCCAGTTACATGTCATGACATAGCCTTTTACTTGTTGAAAGATATAATATATATACAAACATATCTTTTAAACACTTTTATGTAATTTCTATGCATTATATAAAGTGAATTGAAGAATTTCCTATAATTTTAAGATTGTTTAACATTGAACATATGTCGAAATTAACAATATAGTCACCATTATAATAAATTAGCATATCACCGTTATCGTATGGCTCAGATAATAGTACACTATTTTATTCACAATGTATATTGTTATCATATATCATGTCATTATATATCTGTCAGTCTATATTTCTTCGTTATAAATCAATTTATTGTACAATGTGCAATGCACAGTATAATGTTCCTATAGATAACATTTAATAGGTAAACCCGGAAAATAGAATGATCCAATTAATATATTAGATAATAATTAAAATAGTATACGCTATAGCGTTAAAAATGTCAACATATATAGTATACTTTTTTTATTATATAATAAATACATTATAAACATTATTAAACAATATAAACACAAAATCACTTGCTTTTTTCTAGTAATTCTTTAGAAAATCTATTTTTATGTGACATCATTTCATAAATATTTATGAAATGCACACATTTTTATTATCGCTATGCCTTTGCAGATTATAGTTTATTCAAATACAAATTCAAGAGAAAATATATTTACTTATAGACAATGGATGGAACTGAACAATACTTATTATATCATTTCCGATGAACTTCTAGGAGATCAATTATATATCGAATGAGATATACATAAATAAATACGTTAACTGATCATTTTACTAACAATTGGTAGACTAATGTCTTTATAATTATACAATTTAATTTATTTGTTACTATTTAGTATGAATAATTGTATATTATGACAGTTGTAGTTCATAAAGAGTAATAAATAAGAACGGAAATATCTCGTTAATAATTCATTATTTTGTATAACTTATAAATAGACTATGTTTATATATGAACTAGTTCTTGAAAAACTAACGTTTTTTATTATTATTCTGAATATAAATACACTTATATGCATTAATATTAAATATTCGTCAAACATACAATACAATATATAAATCAATTTACATATACATATATACTGAATTATGTTATATACATTACATACTGTATATAAGGGTTTTCCGATTTGGAGTATTTTATTATAAATCAACCAAACGTGTGTTATTTAAAATCATGACGTCATCATCACAGTGATCTGCATACAAATATACGAATACATAAAACCAAGAAGATAATTATTATTTACATATTCACTAATACGAAATATATTCTATTTATCTTTATACAAATATAATCAGATACATATATAATCAATAGTTAGATAATAATAATAAAAATGTTAGATTTATAAAATAAGAACCAAGTTAGTCTGTACTAATTATAAAATACTAATAAATATCTGTGAATGATTTATTTAATAATATATATACAAATAATATATTTACATTTTAAATAGCATCTTTTGCACATAATAAAAGCTTAATATAGTTATTTTACTATTTGTGAAACCAACTCAAATCTAATTTTAATTATGACAAGATAATGAATGTTTTGTTTTTGCAAATCATTCAGATAAATCGATGCAAATTACAAAGGTATGTAGAATAAGAAATGTTATGTTCTCCTATTAAGAAATAGATATATAAATCATATTTTTTAACAATCTATTTTGTCATGCGATCATTTTAATATTAATAATTTTCACTATAACCTGTAAACAAAATGAGTGGTTTTATTTGTCACATATCTAATAAATCATAAATTGCAATTAATGTTATTTTTAAGAATGCAATAAATTGTGAGAATATTATCGAAGATTATTACTCTGTAATATCTAGAACATATGGTTTATTAAAGTATATTATTTATTCTCTTTATATTATCAATTAATTAATAAATCATTATAAATTTTTCAATTGTGTTACCAGTAATATAGTAAAATGTATTTATATCAAATAAGTGTGTTTAGTTAATACTATAAACTATTAAATGAAAAATAAATTGACATTATTTATTATATTAAATTTTATTTTAAAATATTATAAAATATTTACACTAAATAAGCACATACAGTATTTAAAATAATAAATTAAATAAAGTTGCTTAATAATCACTTCTTATATTAAGATTTTAGTATTATTTAAATGATATTTAAATGATATAAAATGATATAATTTCCTACACAATATCTAAAAATATATTATGCTGAAATTTTTCTACGTTTTGAATTCTTTGCATTCAATGCTCTTTTGATTTTAGCATTCCTAGAAGGATTTGAATAGGTATTAATACCATAAATAGAAAGTATTCAATAATTATGTTTTAAAATACTTTATAATTAAAATACATATCGTTATCGATAACATAATAAAAGATGTAACTAACTTCTCAGAGCCAAGCGTCGGCTTAATGGGTTTAAAATCATCGAGTTTTCCAAAATGCTTCTTGTAATTAGATTTGGATGAATTGCGTAGACTCTTTTTCAAATCGAATGAACTACGAGTAGAGTTTATCTTCCTAGAAGATCCTGTTGCAGCTATTCAATACGTAGTCGATATTTAATTCTCTAAATATATTATTATAATAAAGAGAAATAGTGAAATAATGAATAAGAAAATTCATAAATATTAAAAGATTAAAAGAAGTTCATTACCGTTGTTCTTTGGTGTCGCGGAATTCTTCTTAGGAGTGGAGAAAAGCGCGATTCGTGGCGATTTCATGGAGGGTCGACCGCGGCGTCGAGGTTCCGAAGGAGGCGGAGTCTTCAAGATACTCGGCGTTGGGTTGATTGTTACGCGACGTTTGCGATCTGTTCGAGGAGTGTCGAATTTTCTGAGGTTCGATTTCAAGGGAGTCTTTATCGTCGCCGGTATCGGTTTCTTCTTCTTGTACGAGGGAAGCGCTTTCTTCTTGAATACAGTCGCGTTTTTCTACAAATTCAATACTCATACTTTAATTTTAAGCAGTTTAATTTGTATTTAAAAAACAGTATTGAGTATAAGAAGTATTGAGTATTGACATAAGAATATAGTACTATGCAACCAGTTGAATGATATTTTAATAATTACAAATTTTACATATTTATTTTAAATAAAAACTAGTGGAATATATGTCACAATTATTTTTATTAAAGTTACGATTATTTACATAAATATAAATGTTAGATTGTAAATATATTAAATAAAGAAAATGAGAAATCACAATAACTAAGATTACCATTGTAAAACTAAAGATAAATATATTATAATAACTAAGGGTTTGGTTTAAATATATTAAATATATTATTAAATTATATTATTAAATTAAATATATTACCTATAACTAAAGAATAAATACAATTCATTTTAATATTTAATAATTTCACTGGTACCTTAGAAATTTTAGGATTTAATAAATCATTAGCTCTCGATTGTTTTTTCAAAAGATATTCACTTATAGAATCCATTTTATTAAATTCACTTTGATGACTTTTTGTAAAGTAAGATTCTAAAATGATTATTAATAATTGATTAATGTTGATTACAAATTGTATTTATATTAATAATGACTAACTTTTTTGATTCTGTTTTTTGTTTCCAATAAATATAGGAATTGACGATGTTGATTTTGTTTTTTTACCTATTGTTCATATATAAATGTATAAATATATATATTATATATTACATTATAAATGTATATATTTTTACAATATAATTAGTGTATAAACATATATATATATAAAAATAACATTCAGCCACGCTCAGGTTTAGAGCATCAGTTAGACTTTGCTTCATTTCCTCTTTTGTCATTCCAGATTTCATACTTTTCAGTAAAGATTCGTTGATCTGAAAATAAAACAGAATATTATACATGTTTTCAGTTAACTTCAAGCTCTCAAACTCTTGACAATAGAGACAACAATAGAGACAACAATAGAGACAGCAATAGTAACAACAATAGTAACAACAATAGTAACAACAATAGTAACATATATCAAATGACACTAACAATTTTAACTCTGGATTCTTTTTCAAAAGATCGGGTCCTCCTTCTATTAACAATCGGAGAAACTCGAGGCGAGGTCGATTTCCTCGGAAATGAAATATTCAGTTTTTGGTGCTTTGTTAATTTAGATCCAGATTTCGTGAGGCTGGATTCAGCCGCATCGTCTTCATCGTCGCTAAAGGTTAAACTTCTGCGAATAGGAATATCCCCCTTTCTTGTGCTACTTAACGAAACCTCCAAAGAAGCAAATTTGGATCTACGACGTTGGTCGGGCGTTTTAATGCTAGAGTTGGAACGTCGAGATGCAGGTGTCGTTTTTTCAAAGCCATTATTAACTGGAGTATCTAATCCATCTGATAATAATATATATTGTGGAATAATTCTTTTTTTAAAAATATTACTTTTCCTAATTGGTGTAGAATTCGATGTAGGAGTTCTAATTGGGGTATTAATTTTTTTAGGAACTTTTTTAAACTTATCTGGAGTTTTTGATAAATTATATATTGTTGAAATATCTTTTTTACGCATTTTTCTCTTTTTAGTAGTTTTATTTTTCTTATTTATTTTAGAAGTTTTATCCTTAGATTTTACCGGTGATAAAACAGTATCAGAACTATTATTCGTAGATACAGGTTTCACTAAAATATTAGTTTTCAAGATTTTTTCATCTGTTATATCCTTCTGAAGATTAATATTATTCTTGGTAATTTTTTCAGTTTTAGAATTAGTTGAAATATTCTGTTGGATTACGCATTTTTCAAACGAAAAACTAAACCTAGATGGAGTATTTATAAAATCTTTCTGAGTTAATTTTTCTGATTTAAAAATAACCCCCGACACATTCTCACCGTCAGATAATATATTGGAACTCTTTTGAGAACTAATTCCAGTAGAAATATCCCTCGAATCTCTGAATTTTTTATTAGAATATAAACTAATATTGTCTTTACTGCTACCCGCAGAGTTAAATAAGCTACTTAGGATCGGTGATGAATTTGAATATTTATCTGGATACGGGTCGTGTTTTTGTTTCTTAGGCGTGATATATAAGCCTAGGCTTTCGGCTTTTAATGTCATTATCTCACGAAAAGAGGTTCTAGGTTCACTACCACCACTCGTTGACATCTGTGAATGACAAAATGCTGGTAAGTAAAGTTATACCCGATGTTAATAATATAATAAATGTATTAACTAATTAAGAAATAATGAATATATGCAAGTTATATCTAACCCTCAGAGTTGGATACATAGGTTTTGTTTTTTCAAGAAGAATATCTCTCAATTCAGTTGTCTAATAACGATGTAACAGATAAATATATAGATAGTATTAAGAGTAATTCTAAAACAGTATTTCATACTTAGTCTATCATAATTATATTTTATCTTTGATTCTAAATAAAAAATAATTTGTTTAATTTTTTGTCTTTATTCAATATTTTAGTACACATTTCTGTTGTGCTTTATTTAAATAAAGTAATTTCCATCTAATTATTTAAAATTAAATAAATAAGTAATATTCTACTCTAAGTAATGCATGGGATTTATTAATAATTTAAATCTTTATATATATAAATTTAATAATACAACATAAATTAAATATAAATTATAATTTATTATAATATAAAATATATTTTCTCTCATCTGTAAAAATAAAATGTTCAGTATATCATATTCCAATATTTACTTTTTAAAATAATGTCTAATAAAGGCAATGTAAAATGGCTTTGTTACTATTTATAAAAATATTATAGAATTAACGAAGAACATAACGAATAAATTGTTATATAGTGTATTATTAATATGTACTGTAAATAGAATTAAATATAAATTTTTTTTAAGATAGTAGTGTAATAAAATAAATAATAATTACCTACAAAAATATCCATATTGAGTAGTATGTATTAACATCTAAATAAATAATAAAAACCTAATAAATATTGGGCATATTTATATTTTTCATATAAGTATTTTATAAAACTCAATTTTTATAATATTAACAAAGATACATGGAAACAAATATCAGTGGTATAATTTTCATACTTCAAAAAAAATAAAATGTTCAATTTAAAACATATTAAACTATATAATAGGTGTGTAAATGGTGTGTAAATGATACTAGTGTTTTTTAAATAGAAACTGAAGTTATTTTCGGTAAAATAACGATACTGAGCTGACATCATTACATAATGATACCGAATCAAGAATTTAATTGATAATTTAAACTTAATTTTGAATGTATATAAATTTTGAATGTATTGAGGATTATATAAATATATAATATATATTAATTCTAGAATCTAACTAAACGAATACATATGATAGTTGGTATTTACAATTAATATTTTGTACTGTCTTTAAACGATTATTTATTATTAGTTATTATCATTAAATTTATAATGCACACCTTTTGGTTAGCCCGTATTCCATATATTTTTGCATATCGCTGTAATTCAGATCGATTAAGAGCATGTACAGCTCTTTTATAATCCATGATTACAATAAAAATCTAATTAACAATATAAAATCATAAACAATATTGAAATTGTAATAACAATTTTAAATAACGCGTCAATTTTATTATTCTGTAATTAATAAATACACTCTCTTACAAATTCCATTGGCTGAAAATAATTAATTCGGTAAATATTTATTTTCATTAACTAAAATTTTTGAATTCGGTTAATATTCAGTTTTAAATTTGTATTTACTCTTTTATATTATATATAGAGGCGAGTTATCATTATTGGGCTTATTTATAGCATTACGACTTAGGGAAATGTATAGTCTTACATTAATCGTTGGGTATTTGTATATAATATTAGGACCAACTCTATATAGATTGCAACCATTGTAGATAACAATTTTTTATTTTTTAGAATTGTCATTAATACTGATTATACTGATAATACTGATTATTATTATAGTATGATCCAGTATTACTTATACACATAAACCATACTCAAGATTTATGTTGAGTATGGTGTTCTACATTGAGTTGTAGATTAATAGATATTAGCTAACTATATTTAAATTATTAAATTAGACACTAATAAAAAAATTAAAATATTTATATAATTTATATTAATAAATTATTAGGTGTACTTTCAGATTAATTTCGTTACTGTTTCTATTTTACACATAAACGCATATCCTGTATTACATAATATTTACACTGATTCTAATCAATATTGTATGATATATTTTAATTACATATTTTAATGTATTGCCTAATAGAGGCATTCTTTTTATTTAGTATTGTAATTTATTGTTTATAAATATTTAAAACTTTTTAAAATTTTAAACATATTACATGATGATATACATAGTTTATAAATATAATATATAGAAATTAAATTATTTGTCTATATTATTATATAATATAAAGGCTGAAAAATATTGAATACATAAGTATTTGTAGAAGAAACTCTTAATTAAGAGAGAACAAGAAGGTATTCTCAAATGTAAGAGATTTCAAAATTATTGAACTATGTATTAAATTTGGAAATATGTATTAATTTATATTGATATAAAGAATAAAAGTTGATTTTATGTATGAAATATATAATCTATATGTTATTTTGAAACTTTATATTTTACTATTAATTATTCCTAAATTATATAAAATATAATAAATTATGTATTACAATAAAATAAAATTAGGTAATTAGTTCATAATATTTATTTTCCATGTGTACGGGCTCTTTCCTTGTTCTTTCCACTTTTTCTTCCTTTTGAGGTTTTGTTATTCTTTCTCATTTTATCTTTGCCAAGATCCTTCTTCATTCGGGGATCAACAATTTTGTATTTACCTTTGACACCTGGAGGTCTGCTAACTCTTTTACCAGAAGCTCTCTTGGCCACTATATAAGTCACATTTTCTTTCTTTTTCGAGAGAAGTCCAGCTTTCTTGTACATACTGAATTTTGATATTGCATTAGATTAGTATATATCCTAAAATAATGTTTATTTATATAATATTTAAATATAATGATAGAATTTGAATACATTATATTTAATTACAAACTCTTTTATTTGTCTCATTTTTTCACCATGAGTAACATCATCAACATCATTTATATTTTCAGCTTTCTTTCTGATCTTATCTAATTTTTTTACAGCCTATTTGAAGTTTGAAATTAAAATAAATTTGATTTTTGAATATATTAATATTTTTGCAGTAATAAATATAAACAAATTAACCTTCATCTTCTTTCTAGCTCTTGCTTCCGTAATTTTCTTTATCGGACGTGCGTTTATTAATTTTTGTTGTTCTTTGTATAAATTGATTTGTTCCTGTTAATTATAAATATTAAAAATGTAATAAATATTTAATGTTATTAATTAATTTAAATTCAATTCAATTAATTATATAACTAACTTTAGTGACTGGTAACTGTTTTTTCGTATGTTTCTTTTCATCTTTCATGAACCAGTCAGGAAGATGTGTATCATCAAAGTTATATCTATAATTAAAAATATTGGATTCTAATTATGTATGTATAAAAATCCAATGATTAATTTAACAAATTGTATATCAATACCGTTTAATTAATTGTTTATCACTAGATTGTAAGATGAATTAATTGAGTAAAATAGATTATAGCTTGAATTCTATTGATATAATGCATAAAAAAGTAGTTATAATATTAAACATAAAATAAATATATATAATGGTTTTAATTAAAAAATAATAAAATATGGATATAATAACAAAGTAACAAAATAACAAATAACCAATGAAATTTATTTATTAAAATTTGATTGAATTATATATAAAAATAAATTATATAAAATTATATTATTAGTTTTATGAGAATATATTATCTTCGTTTTTAATAGAATAAATAATAATTTTACTTTTTTATCATATTTTTTATTAATTAACTAAATCGAATGAACATTATGAATATCATTATTTTATAATAATTGTTAAATATAGAAATATTATTTATTTATTAAAAATTTTATTACCTAATTATTCTTTGGATTTATAAATAAAATATTCAAGAAGTTGCCTTTTTGCTAATTTAGTAAGTTAAATATATTATTTTTGTATATAAATGTTTCTATATAATTAGATATTATTAAAATAATATAAACTTTATAATAGGTTTTAAATTACCATCTTGTTAGAAAGTTAGATTTATTTTAAAATCATAAGTTTTCTTTGTAATTATTTATATAAATATGCAGACTATTCATAGTTGTAGTTATATAATTATCCACCAAATCCAATATTTTAAAATAAAAATAAGTTTGATTATGACATTTTTTAAACTTTATAACATTGTATAAAATTTTTCGTTTATTTTAATTTATTATTTTTATAGTAAAACATGTTATTTAAAATTAAGGATTATTTTTAATTAATTATTATTTTTCAGATAAGTTATAAACAATAAACATTGAATATTTATTTATTAAATATATTGTTGTAAAATAGATAATTAATAAATTTATGAGTTAATACAAATATTTTTGTTAATAATTTTTTTAATATATTTTATTAAATAGTTGAATAATATAAATTATGTATTAAAATCTCTATATAATATTAAAAACTAGATTGTTATTTATAAATGTACAATTTGGAATTGTATTAATGTATTATTAATAGGTTTGGTTTTTTTTAGAATAAAGTAAAATAAATGCAATACTAAACCATGTTCATATACAAATATTATAATAGTTACATTTAGTTTAGGGTTTGAATTTTATTTTATATGGGTTTTTGAAAATTAAATTTGATGATAGGTTATTCAAACATACTGTAATTATAATATTTGATATATTTCATATGTTGATCAATAATAAATAAAATAATAAATATCATTAATATAATATAAATATATATATATAAAATATGTTATATTAAATTGATTTCTGATTTAGCTTAGTGTAGAATTCGGTATTGAATTAAATAATAAACCCCTAGATATATTATTTATAAAATTATAAATATATATACATTAATTATCCATTATCTCTAATATGTTGATAATAGAGGCATGTCTAAATTTAATAACTGTGAGTATCATGTATCATATATAACTATAAAACTATAACACTAATAAAATTACTAATCACTATGGTTATTAATATATATGTTAACTATAATTAATAATTGTATCGGTTTTTAAAAAATATATTGACTGCAATTGTATAACTGTGATTTAAGCAATTAAACGATGCAATTATTTTTGGTATAATTGATAGAAAAAGGACTACTTTGGAAAGATTATTTATGTTTGACGGTACAGTATTATGTAACTATTATGTAACTACCTGTTAAAAGATAGTTCAATAAGTTCTCTACGGCGTTTACTAGATTTGATGAGTTCTTCACCCATAGCTAATTCCACCGCATCCAACTTTGTATTCTTGCCAGCTATCATTATAGCGGTTGCATTAATTATTAAAATAATACGTACCATTAATCAATCGATATCTATATTAAAACATTCAATTTGTACAAAGAGGAGAAATTGTCCAACCTGAAACTGGTACAATTTCAAAACCATTCTTGGCTCCACCTACTTTCTTCGTGGCATCATCGAGGGATAGTTTTTGTTCGGCTGTAAGTCTGTCTCCCATATCACCCTCCCCGTCGGAATCATCAGATTTATCAGAATCATCGGTCATGTTTGAAAGTTTATCTATTCGATGCAACGGGTTTTAATAAATATAATTTATCTGTAAATAATTTTAATCATAATTAGACTCATATAATCAAAATTACATTAATTCAATGATTCAAGTCAATATATGTTAAATATAGGAAATTGTAAATATACATACGAAATGTAGAATATAAAGGGCAATATATATATATCCATATAAAGCTGATTATGATAATAAATTGTTATCATATACAATATTTTGTTATTTTATAGTAAGTCAAACCTAGTTAATTTTATAAAAATGACTATTTTTATTGTTACAATTTATATGTATAATTTTATACATATTGAATATGCAAAGAACTATTATACAGATTTAATTGATCAATTTATACACAATTTAAAATGTGTTATGAATTATATGAACTTTTCTTTAATGGTACGAATACAAATATAAATTTATAGTAATGATTCATAGATGACGTGTATAAAACTATATTTTATCTTCTAGCATTATATTTATAATTATGAATTTTTAACTTTACTTTCATTTTTTTCCTTCTTTGTTCTTATATTTATATACACTTTAATATTTAATTTTTATTTATAACAATGAATATGACATTTTTATTTTCTTAGAAACCGGCTAATAATTAAAGTTGATGATGTACACTGTATTTATAATCTACATTTTTCATTGCTCAATTTGTTTTTAATTAATGATTTTTTCATAAATAGAATATAAATTATAACATAATTGATTAGATTGCGAATAATTGAAATATGAAAATATCTGGTGTTTATTCAAATATTCTTATCTAACAAGTTAAATGACTAATATGATTTAGATAACAGAAATCAATTTAGAGGTTTTTGTTCTATATAATATATAAATTATTAATTTTTAAATATACTATTATTTTATTGTGTGGTAATATTATTTGATTTATACAAAATATTAAGATAAAAAAAGAAATTTTTTCATAATAAATGAAATTATATTGGCACATATAATGAAAGATAAATAGATAATTAATTAAAACTTACCATCTTCAGACTCTGAATCACTCTTGTAGACAACCTTTTTCTTCTTAATTTTTTTAACTTCTTTTTCAATAATTTCATTATCGCTATCTTCTGCATCTAAATGCAATTAATTCAATGTAAGTATAAGATGTATTTAATATAAGATTTTAAACATTACCTTCAACGGTTCCTCCTCTAGATTTATATTCCTTGATAGCTCGTTCAATCTCTACGCATTCAGCTCCATTATCGCTGATACCTTCGAATGCATCCTAATTTACATTTTGAGATATAAATTAATTTGATAAGGTGAATTAATTAATATAATAATTTAGAGAATATAAAAGAATATATTATTGTTCGATAAAAGTCATTTTAATTGTGTATTAAAGAACATCAAATTAAAATATCTTGACAAAATATTAAACCTTTTTAAACCATCGATCCAAACGTTTATTTTCAATTCGTTTTTTCCCTCCGAGATCCACAAGAAGCGGATTTTTTTCTCTATCGTTTAATAATTAAATATTGTAAAAAAAAGTAGATAAATAAAAATATATATACATAGATAAAAAGATGAACTAACTCATTATCTGATTCCATCTCTAAATCGCTGTCCTCATCATCTGACTCAACATTTAGATCAACATCATCCAAAACTTACGAAGAATATAAATATTTATATTTAAAAAATAACAAATAAAAATTAATTATATTTTATAGAATAAATGCAATATATTTACTTATAGATTCAACATAAAATAAATAATTAAAATCAACACACCTTCATCTTCAGGTATTGTTGGATTATCTTCTGCAAATCTGTTGTATTTCATTGTTAATTTGCGGCGTTTTGAGGGTATTTCAAAGTCGAGTTCATCAGAATATTCTTCTCCACTGCCTACTTCTGCATGAGCCAATTCATCGAGATCCTAGTAAAAAAACCACAATTTTTAGAAAACATATTTTATAAAATAAATGAATGTTTAATAATTTATAATTCAAAATAAAATAAACTTGTGTAATATTATATCATTTAAATTAATTATTTATAAAAAAAATAATAATTAAAATACGGATTAAAACAGATGAAAATATAAAAATGGAGTGTGTGCGAGAAACCCATTTCAAGAAAATATTATGTATTTTATAAATATCAATTAGATTTATTTAAATACGAAAATAAAGAAAATGAGAAGCTATTGGATTATTAAAGGTTTACATTTAAAAAAAACCCAAACCCAAACCAATTATTAGGTATGAATAATTAAATATTATATATATAATGTATTTACTAACTTCTTTATTCTTGATTTTTTTGATATTGAATGTATCAACATCATCTGTTTGATCAATTCTATCTCCAGGTAAAATCATGTTTAGACTCATTTTGTCTCGAAGTTTACGACGTTCTTTTAAAACCTTCTTCTTTGCCCTAATTGATATCGGAATTTATTTTGATTCTATAATAAAATCATGATAAATATTTAAATGTGTTAAACTTTTTCTCATCTTTATTTTGTTCATTCTTCATATCATTTAATTGTTCCTTAATCTTAGAATCTTCGGCTTCTTCCTCATCTTCAGAATTTGAACCACTCTCTGATCTAAATATAATTAAATAATACATCATGAATTCAGAATCTAGAATATATATTAAATGATTTAATTATAGGGTTTGACACACCAAATAAGGTGTACATTTTTTAAATATATCTTATAGAAATATATGTTTATATATCATAAATTATTCTATAAATAAAAACCCTTCAAAATTTGACAAATATCTTTAAACTTTTTTACTAACAAATTATTTTGAGAATTGTCATATACGATTTTATTTAAAAAATTTTTCTAACTAATTCATTTTAGATTATGAATATTATAATTAGTTATTAATTAAGATACTCTACATGAAATACAAGTAGACATACTACGTATATCAAATTGGAATCAATGTTTTATAATCTCATTTTAAAGATTCATCTGATTAGATACCTATCTAATGTTACGCAATGCTTAAGGAAGTGAACGATGACATTGTTTCATATAGTTAATAACACTTTAAAAGCCATTTTAAGTATTTTAAATCAAATACCTAAAGATTCAAGCAATGGGATTCAAAAATATATTTTATTCAATTTTTGATTATTGTAGATAAATATATTTAATGATCATATTATATAATATGTCAAAATAATTATTTGTTAACTAACTCCTGTTGTTTCAGCAATTCTTTCTGCTTAGCAAAATACTTGTTTAGCTTAGTTCTCCAGGTAAGAATCTGTCGGAGTTCTTTTTTACCGAGAACTTTAATGTCTTTGAGAGATATCTTGATTTCTTCGTTCGTTAAGAAATGCTTAGCTATCTCATCATCCAAAACTACCTGAAAATAGAATTTTGTTTTAATTGAATTACGATATTTAAAAATTAGATTTCTATTAAAAAAATGATAATATAATAGATAATTTCATAGTTTGCTAACCTCATTGCATTCTGCTAGGAGATCCATATGGTTTTCAGCTTTGAGAAATTCTCTTACATCGAGAGTATGATGTAGTTTCACATCTGCATAACCAACAGCTTTCCTGAGAATAAAATATAGTAAAATCAATAACAATTATTAAACCTAAATACGAATGTAGAAAAATATAGATATATTAAAAGTATTATAATTTATATAAAAATATGATCATACTTTTTTCTTTCAGGGTGCATTAAACCAATTCCAGCACCTTCAACCTCCATTACATCTTTAAAAACAGACTAAGTAGGGAAAAATTATTATAAATTTATAAACTATTTAATATTATATATTTTAATAACATGAATTAATATTGTAAATTGTAAAATACATAGAAAGAAAGATACATTATTTTTTGTAATGTATATTCAACAATTATAATTTAATAAACTCTGTATAATCTAACTAATTAGCATAGGATATGTATATGTTTAATTATATAAAAACAATTTTTAATATTTTCTCCAATCTAACTTATAAATATGATATCAAAATAACTTTAATTTGTATATGGTAACATTAAATATATATTGTATGAATATAATAAGGTATGACAACAAAAATTATTTTAAAAATTAATATGACATCTATAATTTTACCTTGGGATCCGTGAATCTGGGATCCAATACATCTGGAGCCAAATATCCTTGACAAACAACAAATATTTCGGCTGATTCGCTACGAGAAGCTTTCGGTTTAGTGGCGTGTACCTACAATTTTGAGTTGTTACCATACATCTTTAAATAACTAAACTATATATAAATAGAAATAAGGAAAACAAGAAATAACCTTTTTGAAAAGTTGTTTGAAGACCCACACCAAGGAAGTGTAATCTTTGGATCTAAACACTTTGGTGATAAACCAACCTCCTCGCTTTAAAAAATTAGTTGCTAACTTGAGAGCTTGCAAAGTCAAATGCGCTATAAATGATCAATACGATATTAATATTATCACAATAATACACTGGATTATATACATGTTTATGTACATAATATAAATTGTATTGAGGTTTCTTATAAAGAAAATTTATAAAATATTCAATAATATTAATTAGTTCATCTATAAAATTTCTTCTACCCACTAGTCGAAAACAATCAAAATCATTTGTTTTTATCTAAAAATCATATTCATAATATAATAAACTAGGATTATTTAAGAATTGATCTAGAAAATCTTACTTTTCTGACAGTAAGAATACATATTTATCAAATTTTTTTTAATATTTAATTTAACACAAGTCTTAGTATAAGTATTTATATATATTCTGAGATAAGCACAATTTTGTATCATGGACATGGACATACATTTTGCTGTAAATTAATAACCTTGTTGGTAAGCATCATAAACCCAACTCTTTCCTACATTTGGTGCTCCATCATGTAGTACAGTGTCAGCTTTCCATGTTTTTAATTCTTTTGATATTATCTAAATAATAAAGATTAACATGATTAAAAATCATCAATAATTGTATTAAAATATAGATTTTTTATGATCAATATTTATACAATAATGTAACCTGTCTACACTTCGAATTGGTAATATCTTCTTGGAAAGATATGCAGTTTGGAATTGGTTTTATTGATACTAAATCAACTCCGATAATAAGTGAAGATACTGGCATGTATCTTTGTGCGACCTAAATATTGTATTAATGTTAATAATTTTACGAATAAATAAAGAAACATTAACATTTTAATATCATTCAGATTCTGTAGATATCAAATCGATGGTAATTACCGAATGGTAAATATTTAATAACCTGCATCCATGATCCAGGGGCTGCGCACAAATCTATGCATACTCTTGAACTTTGAAGAAACTCAAATTTCCGATTTAATTGCAATAATTTGAATGCAGATCTAGCTCTATATCCTATAAAATAGTATTTAATAAACATTCTGAATTGATAAAATATGGACATGGAAAATATGGAATATTATAGAAATTTGTATCTACTTCAAAAAGTATAGAAATTTTGACATTTTAATGTTATTTCATAATATCCACTTTAATGTATTAAAATAAAGCTTAGATTTAATTATAAAGGTATATTTATATTTGAAATATTTTTAAAAATATTAATATAATTAAATTTGGCTTTTTAATATTTCTACACAACTCTCATTTGTTATTCATACCTATCATAGAAGTAATTACTTATTAGATCTAATATAATGTATACATTATAATATTATAATTCCATTAAAATTATTATAATTTATAACTGCTGAGAAAATACAATTAACTGGTAACAATTATAGATCTTTGTTTGTATTGCAGAGGCGATAAAGGCCGACAAGATTGTGTAATGAGATCAAATGTATTGGATTTGATACAAATTGTTTGTATTTAATTGATATATTATAAACTATAATTTAGTTCACTTATTATGTGTGTTCGAGTTTACAGACATAATATGGTGTAGAAGTTTCAATTAATACTTCACACTATCAGTAAACAATTTATATATATTATATTTTAGATCAATATTACTTGTTTAAATCACAAGTTAATATGTTAGTACATCTCATCACATAGATGTATATTGCAATATATTCGACATGGGAATTAAAAAATATTTCTGAAGTATTTTTATTGAAGTATTTTACTTGTAAAATTACTTGTAAAATTAATATATATTGATATAAGGGATACAAAAAGAGATTTCGCTATAACTCATAAGATAATAATTTATTCTTAATTAGAAGATATCATATATAAAGAAAGTATTACATAGCAATATCATATTGCATATTATCTGATATTCATCCGAGTTAGTTTCCTTACTTATGATTTAAGATTACATTAATATAAAAATTAAAGTAATGTAATATATATTCAATGTCTAGATATAAAATATATATTGTGTATATAATCAATATGTTTATTGTCAAGTTAGCAATAAAACTGCAGTAATATCCAAGCAACTGATTGTTTAATACATTCCTAGAAATATGAACTAGTTTTAATGTAACAGGAGGTATTTATCAATAATTACAAACTATTTGGTAATAGAATGGATCATCAGGTCGATGGTCTATTAAGTAGTATTTGATGATACACTGAATATATTGAGCGAAACGTGTTTTACGTGTGGATTTTTTTTTACTTGCTCGCTGACTTTAATTTGACGCATATTTATATTCATTATTAAATATATATAACAAAAAAATAAAGAGCAATATTTTTTAGATTTTTGAATATAATTGAAATATAACAAATCGAAATCCTTCAATATCGCCATGCTTATATACAATTAATACTATTTATTTATATTTAATGATAACATATACATATAACTAGCCTGTTTCTTTGGCTAATTGATAAAATTTATCTTTACGGGCCTTACCAATTTTAACCTTTTTCCCCATGTTAAATTATAGTTTTATTATAAATGATATAATAAATATTTATAAATAAATATTTTATATTATCATAATTTAATAATAAATAAATAAATTTCTTTTATTATTGCATCCCATTGACATAAATTATGATTATTTTGATTGGACGTTCGAAAACTAATATCAATATCTTTCGCATTAATTTGCATTCATAATAATGATATTTGTATCATTAAATTACAAATATTTATGTTATTGATAAATATCTGATATGGCTACTCAAAAACCAGGTGGATGGGTTCAGTCTTTAATAACTCGTTTTGAATCACAGGTATATTCTTTCTAATTGTTGCATATGCAGTAAAAATATGTATAAATTATATTTATTTTAAATTAGTTTTTTATTAATGAATGTATTTAAAAGTTTGTAAATGTTATTTGTAATAATTATACAAAATGATAGTAATGTAATACTATAAAATAACGTATACATTATATAATAATTAATATAGAATATATTGATTCTGTATTATTGATATTATCTTATTTAACATTCACAATACATACTTGTAATTCATTATAGCATAGTTTTTACTATTAATCTAATACTTAGCGTAACAATTAGTTAATTATGGATGCATGACATTATCTAAACAATGCTACTAATAATAACCAATAAATGGCAGTATTAGATGAATAATGATATGTAAAAAATGATAATATAGTATAGTATATAACATAGTATATACGGTATATAGTATTTTATACAATTATACTACATACCTATATATTTACGTTAATTTTAAATTATACTTTATAATATCTCATTAACTTTATTTCATGGTAGATAGTTTCTTCTAGAAATAGACTAAATATAATATAATATCCAGATTACAATACAAACGCCTACTCTTTAATTTAATAATTCTACAACCAAAATCAGAATAATTATATTTTTATTATTAATTATATCCAAGATTACATTATTCCTTGGATTATACTGAGAATTAATTATGCTTAGTTATAAAAAATAAGTTTTAATAAATAAAACAGATTTCATATTTGTTTATATCGTTTTAATTTAAAAAATATAAATATAAACTTAATATATGTATTTCATGTAAAATAAAAAATAGACACATACTTTCTCATTTGATTATTATAAAATGAATACAATTGTAAATAAATCAATTTATTATATTATATTAATAAAATATAATTAAAATATTTTATATCAACAATTTAAAACACATTAAACATAGTTTTATATATTTAAAATTTTGAATTTCGAAAATATATCTATTTATATCGTATTTATCTGTAAGTTTATTTATTAGGTTTAATTTATATGTTTTAATTAATTTACTTTATTTCGTTAATATTGAATACATTAATTAAGCCAACTTTTAGAAATTTATTTTATTATAATAAAATTAAAATTATAATAATAGAATAACTATTTTTTATGAATTCTTACGAATTCAAAATTCCTGTTATAGATCAATATTATAAACATAAAAAGAAAATAACAATTAATAATATTGTATTAAAAATAATTATATAAAATAAATATATATAGAATTTTCTCTTGTATTAAAATATTAATTAAACAGATAACATGTAAAAAAGTATCAAAAGAGATATTAAGCAAATAAGATAAGCCAGTATATGAACCTATGTAAAAATGTACAAAAGATATATTAAGCAAATAAGATAAGCCAGTATTGGAATCTATGTAAAAATGTACAAAAGAAAAGAAATAAAATAAACTATTTTAGCAGATTATCTGATATAAGTCATTTTTCAACAAGAAATAATCTTCTAATTTAATATCAGTATGTAATGTAATTCAATGTTCTAGTTACAATGCATGACAGAAAAGTATACTATGGAAAAAATGTATTCAACCAAAACCGCCATTAGAAGATAGCTAAATTTGTATTTCCCTAGTCTCAGACAATTGAATAACAATTGAACCAAAAAATTCTAGATATATTATATTTAGTATTTATTTACTTAAACTATAAAACAATTATTAAAAATCATTCACCATCCATATATTTATTAAAATAAATAAATCAATTAAATGTCAATTTTTTAGTCTATTTTAGATATAACTATAATATAGTTAAAAGGAAAAGTAAATAGTATTACAAAACAACATAATGCTATTGTATATCAATAATAATTGAAATAATGTTTTAGAATATTATTAATAATATAAAATATTTTTTACCTATTTTAACACCATGTACAATTTATCATGTATAATGTATATGTTACACGTATAAATAATTTAGAAACTTATTTAAATATGTTATTTTATAGATAATTTAAATCAGGTAAATGTAGATTTATTAGTTTTAATATACAAACTTATTAATAGATTACATAATAGCTCATTATTTCATTAGTAAATCATAATGTAAGTAATTTAAATAATATTCAAGATAATCTTTGAAGAAATAATATTAGATTTTCAAGAAAATTATATTATAGTAAAGATCTATCATACAAAATTATAAACAATGAGTAATAGATACTTAAATAATAATTAAATAATAAGTTAAGTGTGAATATTGTAAAAAATAATATAGATAATATTTTATTGTTTTATTTTGAAATCAATGAAATAATAATATTAATTATAATTTTGAATATTGTAATAATAATTTTGATAGTTTAGATTCTATCATCGTTTTATTCCTATTGATAATACTATAATGAAATTAATATAATACATTAGTTAATGAGTTATTTATAGAATGACTAAATGAATATATGGTGATTAAACTTATAATTATGATAATATGAGTATCATTACCATATGTGATAATGGTAATCATTAAAATTCATTAGATAATGAGATTTGCAAATTAAATATAAAGAAGAGCCAAGAATTATAAAATCACCTAATTAAATATTACATTTTGGATTATGATATATGTATTATGTTATCAATTAATTAATTCACTTATATTGTTCATTTTTATATGTATTACAACATTTTAAAACATATGCGTTTGTATTACGTATTCTTCTTTTAAATACAATCTTGTAATCAAATTAAAAATGATTATAAATAATAATAATGATCTGACTTATAATATATTTAATTTTAATCTATTAATAGACTTATAATTATACTAACAAAATACTGTTGTTAATATTTATTTTTCCATATATAATTAACTTAAATTTATATAAATCTATTCATATGAATTAAGCTTTTATAATTATTATTGAAATTAAATGTTAATTATTAAATTATAAAATACATTATATTTTCAGATCATTTAAGTTATTTATGTATATTCTAATGTAACATTCATTTATGTATATTAATTAAATTAAATATGTAGTTACATATGTATTATAATATTGATGGTGATTGGATAAATTAAATGAAATATGTCAATTAAAATAGGAATTATTTTTCTGTGTAAATAGAAATTTTTCTGTATAATAAATTAAAAATATTTTTAATATTTCAATATTATTTATGTCACATTATATTAATATATGTAATAAATATATGTAATACATATGTAATAAATATATGTATTAGATATGTAATACATATGTAATAAATATATGTATTAGATATGTAATAAATATATGTAATACATATGTAATAAATATATGTATTAGATATGTAATACATATGTAATAAATATATGTATTGGATATGTAATAAATATATGTAATACATATGTAATAAATATATGTAATACATATTTAATAAATATATGTAATACATATGTAATACATATATAAATACATTTTTTTTCTACCAAAATACCCATAACTCTGTCATTAATTGAATCTATAACATATTGATGATAAAACACCACAAATGATAAAAGGTTTATCTATAATTTTATTAATTTTTTATTATATACAAAGGAAAAAAATAACATTTTTTAAAATAATTTATTTACATATTTTATTTTATTTATTCGAAATATTTGATTATTGATTAAATTCTTGTAACAATTTATTTTGTGTAAATTGAATTTGAAATTAATTAAAATATCTGAAGTGACTAAATATCTATATTGAATTTTATTACATTTTATTACTGGGTGATATTATTGGTTGATTAAATATACAATTTAAAAACTGTATTCATATATAAATTATATAACTAATATTTATTATACTTTTAATATAATATTGACACATATATACGTATATATATATATATATATATATATATATATATATATTTTGTTACACATAACCGTTTAGATAATTATATATTAATTCTGATAATATAATTATACAATATATATTTATAAAACAAGTTTTTGGCTCCGAATTATTTTACTTCTTTTAGAGAAGGGAGCTATAATTTATATATATCAATCAAAGTGTTAATGTAAAAATAATATGTATATATATATATTATTATATCAATCTAAAGATAACATATTATATTTTTATAATATTAAACAAAAAAATATTATGCAATTTTTTTTTGTACTGCATCCTTAAAATGGTGATATCATACATTTTAATATTTATAATCATAATTTATATATTAATAAATGCAATAGTTCAATGTGTATATTGTAAAGGCGCTCATCCCGGATACATATTATATTATATTAAGTAATACTTGAAATTAATACTTCATATTTGATATTTACTAAAAATAATTAATCAACTTACAAAATAATTTCCATTTATGTTTCAGTTCCTCTATATACAACCATAAGCTTTCTCTTGCCATATTTATAGCATATTTATAATATAATATCAGTTGACAACCACCAGATAGTATTCCAGAACCTAAGTATGTCTTATATAAGTTTATACCACAGATCTGATTATAAACATGATCTTATTTTCCAGGCACCCAGTCATTCAAATATTATGACATACTTAACCATAATTTCAAACATTCAGGTACACATGAATGAGAATTATGTAGCATTGATAATATGTAATTACTTATTAAACATATTAAACAAATATATAATATATATATTATATATATACATTTATACATTTATACCCACAAACAATATTAAATATATTTATGTAGATTTAAATTAATAAATATATTCAGTTATGTATTGCAAGCATAGCATTTATATGTCATAGTATATATATATATATATATATATATATATATATATATATACAGTAATAATATCGTAATCTAATTGTACATATATAAGAAATAATATATTGACTATATTTATAAATCATTAAAACATATATATGTATATGCCGAGGTGTATGAAGCCAGTATTTTTTATGTAATTCTATGTAAATTGTTATAATTCAAAAATTGTTATGCTCTGCGCTATTATCAGGAAGTCTTATAATACATATAACTTTAATATATATCTATTTATTAAACCATTAAGTATATTCATATTTTATCATCTATTTTAAAATTTTAAAAACAGATAAATATATTTTTAATTAAAATATAATTTCATTTTCATATAAAATTTCTATATTTTTGAACTAATAATGATTATTTTACCATATATAAATAGTTTAAAGATATCTTAAAATTCGATAAATTTCATATATTTATCGATGTACTAAATATTACATATACGCAAATATCTAGGATTGCATTCATTAATATCAGCATATAACGTATTAAAACCTTATGGCTTTCCTATAAAAATCATATCATATTTAAAGATGATAAATTTATCAAAGATGATAAAAATTTACGAGGTATCAGTTACATCAATAGTTACCACAACTTTATACTCGCAGAATTTATTCGTAATTTGTACCCGAAACCTCATTTCAGTTGCCGATAAGAACAGGTCTGCATACCACCCAATCAATTCATAATGTGAAACAAAATAAAACCTGTCTTATCAATGTCTCGAAGTACAAATTCTCCATCGTCATTAATGGCCTCACAAAGACCCTACAATCCGTGGATTCCATGGTCGGTGTTCTCAATTTCTACATCGTCGCTAATTGCCATTTTAGATTCATAATCTAAAGAGTAAAGTATTTAATATAAAGATTAACTTGCCATATTTGGGTACGGTGATTTAATTTCATTTCATTTTATAATTCAGAGAATATACGGACCCGTAGCTGAACGTAATTATTATGAATCGCAGATGATCATACTGGATACACTGGAGAAAGTTCTAAATGGGGTTGGACATGTATAGCGTACCATGTGTTCATACTATGTGTTCTTGCTTTAAACTTAAATTCAACGTAATTTTTGACAAAATATCACTCACGAGACATGATTTCATTAAAGAATATTATATACCATCTATTATTGAGTTTTGACCGTCTGTCGGCGTTCTTTTATAGCAACCGAAGGACATTTCACGACTCGATGAAGCAATTTATGTTAAACTTCTCCTGCCTGAGATATGTAAGGTTGTTTATTATCCCGCGTGTGTATTTTATTAAAAGTATAAATATATAAAAATCATATAAAATACAATTAAACATAAATCACTATACATATAAATGTTGTTGCATTTTAATTATATTACTATAATATTATTTAATATATTTATTTGATATGCAAATGTATTTAATAAAAGTAGAAATGTTTACAAAACATTGATTACGCAACACAATCAACTATTATTGTTCACACGCAGTTTCTAAACCTACCCAACGACAATAATTTGGTGGCTCAGTTGAAGCAACTTGCGTCTAAAGTGTTATTCTGCTTGAGTCAGAATAACTTCACCGCAGTTTTCAATAGAATATCGGCGAGGTTTGTATCCCGGACCCTCGTGTTTCATTGTTTCGCATTGTATCCGATATCGTAATGACATTTGTATTAATTCATTTAATTTCACAATTGTAAATATGTTTACTGTACATCATTTTATATCTCAAATATTTACTAAACGGCAACGCTACACTTACTTTTACAGACTAGCGGCTCTATCGACACCATCTATCGAGGATGTATCGGATTATACCGACCTTGAACTAATTCAACATATCAATGTCGATTGTACTAGACTCACTAAACTCTTGAATGGTAAATAACACAAAAACTTACATGCATTCCAAATTATTTTTAATTGCATCATTCTATTTATAGATATATATTCCATTGTTGAAGGTTTTTGAAGTTTTTTTTTCCAACCTATTTAGTAATATGTACCTTAGATATATTTCGTAGTATGTGATTGTAAAAGGAACTGATATAGTAATTCTTTTTATACAAATAATATATATATATATAAATATATATATATATATATATATATATATATATATATATATGTATATATATATATGTATATATAAATATATATATAAATATATATATATATATATATATATATATATATATATGTATATATGTATATATATTTCAGTACATATGTTATATGTATGATATTGATAAATGGATTTAACAGTAAATCAATACTTCAATTGACCACATTTTACAGTATTATTTGAAGCAAATAATAATACGAAAATTAGATTTTTTGATAATAAATTTAAAATTTGTTATCTATATTAAATTAATATAGATTACATTCTTATTAATAATATAACCTGTTTATTATTAATAATATTAGTCAATCAATAATTTAAAAACAACCAGTCTGTTATCAATACAAATTAATATAAATATATATATATATATATATATATATATGTATTGTCAAATATTTCATAAATAATTAATATTATTTAAAGGTATTTATCACTAAATATGATTGTTAATACATGGAACCTTACATTCATATGAATGTGTATATTCCTAATGTGTCTGAATGTAAACATTTGCATTTTAAATAAGATGTAAAAATAAATATATTCATATATATTATATTAAGTCATTATAAATAATTTAACATGTTCTATGCAAAACATAAAAATACCTAATTGAATAGTAATTTCTAATAAATAATTAATAAGCAATAATTAATTACAAACATAATATTAATTTTAAATCAAATATTCATGATTTATGGATAACATAATATGTTGAAAAGTATATTTTATGAATATTTTTCTATACATTATTATTATTATTTTGTAAATAATTAGTTTGCACCCACAATAAATTCTTAAAATATATAAATATTGATATCAATTGGTCAATCTATAATTGATATCTCATAGCATTTAATAACACATAGAAATCGTTAAGAAGTTTCCCTTTCTAAAGAAACAAGCCTACATCATACTGGCTACCAGTCTAGAAAAGGTATTTAACATCCGTAACATTAATTTAGAATACATTTTAGTGTCAATAAACTTGATAAATTAGTAAAATAGATTACGGAGAAGAGGTTCTACAGTAAATGTTATGTAATCTGGTCAACAAGGTTGGCTTGGCTATTTCAATTTGTTTGTCATTTTTAAAAAATGAAACAATTTTAAATTCTCGAATGACTTATATTCTTGAATATAAATAATATCTTTTATAATATTATTAAACTTTATATTATTAAACTTTATATTATTAAACTTTATATTATTAAACTTTATATTATTAAACTTTATATTATTAAACATTATATTATTAAACTTTATATTATATTATATTAAACAATTATATTATAATAGAAAATTATGAAAGTGAAATAGGTTTTAATTTTATGATATTAACTTATAACTTATACTCGGAGTGGTAATTTCCAGTGTGTTTATAAATTAGTGTGTATATGCGTCTAGTGTATACTATATTGAAAACAGTGATATAAAATATTTAGAGTTTACCTTCATCTAATATGTGCATTTTCTTGTACAATTAGTTTTAATTTATAAGGTTATCTGGAACTGGATGAATAATTATCCCGAGGAATTCTCCGATCTTCAGAAACGTCCAAATGACACATTGGCAGGTTAATTATTCAATATTTTATAATCGGAAGACAAAGATGTCGAACCCAAGGCATGGCTTATTTGATATCAACGCCATTCAACTGTAGTTTAAACATGTAATAGATTGTCGAATCATAATTTCTAATTCTCAATTCTTAATAAGTAATTTAATTAAAAACCGAAGTAGTGAAATGAAACCCCTTAACATTGAAATTTGTGTCCCTTCGCTTTAAAACACACGCCTACAAATATCAACAGCCGTGGTCCTTAATTTTAACACTCGTGAAACTACCTAATAACTATCACCTCCTAACTTCAACAAGTGTTGTCATTGCTTTCAACGCTCGCGACCTTTGACATTTTTCGTGTACCAAAACAGACTGGTGCGATCGCCTGTTTGAGCAGTTTTACACGTTTGCAGACAGCGTAAAGAAGAAGATCATTGTATGGCCTTTGCAAATCATGCTTTTGGTCTTATGTCCGGTTGGTAGAACTTCCGGTTCTGACACTTTGGAATTGTTAATCGCATAAATATTGTGCAGTCGAGTCTATGCAAAAAGTGTAATTATACTATTTTGTATGATATTTACGTAGTAAACTAATCGAAAAGTGACTACATGTGCCAAGAAATCATATGATGTTACAGAACAATATTATATATCATAGAATAAATATTATATATTTGAAATAGAAATTTTTTTTTTACATTAAATGATAAAACAAAAAACTAAAATGTATTCTATGAATGCTCTAGTTTATAAATTAGAAATAATTGTAACATTAATATTTAAACATCTCCGCTATACACAATTGTTCTAGATTATATATTCTTGCAATATATAGTAGAAGGGTATATCACGCACTAGATAGGAGTAGAGTAACCCAATTGCAATGCCGACAGAAAGTCCTCGAGGATGTTCATAATGCAGACTCAGGAGCTCCTTATTCACAGCAACACATCAAGAAAGTTGGTCCCCGTAATCTGCTGGTCCTTGGTTTCATGTTACAAATGGCAAATACCCTATATTTCTAATAACTATATGAAATATGTATAATATATATAATATGTAATTTATTTTATTTATTCTATTGTTAAAAACCAAAATGACATTTTCATTTCTATAAATAGATGAATTTATTGAATAGTATTAATAATGCACTAATTAATATAAATTGATGCTTAATTTGATTAAAGTTAAGAAAAATATTATTTAATATAAATTAGTATAAATATATGTAAATACTTTGAATTTTAATTAATATTCTTAAAATGAAAATATATTACTTAACTGTTATTGCCATTTGGTCTTATAAAGGGTCAATTCATAAATCTCACGCGAGTTATTCGATATAGACAGCTGATCGTATAAGAATAGGATAGCGATGCAATCCCGTTTACAGAAAATCTTCATCGACGACCTCAAGAAGGCCATCAACTCGCACCACGGGGTCTCGAAGCTCACCGAAGCCGCTGCGGTCACCTGCGTCAAGCTGTGCAAGGCCAGTACCTATATCAACATCACCGACCGCACCAACGTCATATTCCTGCTCGTTCAGTCCGTCATCCAAGATCTCAAGGTCAGTGGGGCGTGGGGCTCGGTGAGGTGAGGCTGCATTCCAGTAACCTTTAATTTATGTTGCCATTTCACGATTAGCTCTAACTAGCCATTTATGTAGTCTGCAAACACATTACTATACACTAGATATACTATAATATATTATAAGAAATACATTACTATACACTAGATATACTATAATATAAGAAATACATTACTATACACTAGATATACTATACTATAATATAATATAAGAAACACATTACTATACACTAGATATACTATAATATATTATGAGAAATTAATTACTATACACTAGATATACTATAATATATTATAAGAAATACATTACTATAAACTAGATATACTATAATATATTATAAGAAACACATTACTATACACTAGATATACTATAATATATTATAAGAAATACATTACTATACACTAGATATACTATAATATATTATAAGAAACACATTACTATACACTAGATATACTATAATATATTATAAGAAATACATTATTATACTATAATATATTATAAGAAATACATTACTATACACTAGATATACTATAATATATTATTAGAAATACATTACTATACACTAGATATACTATAATATATTATAAGAAATACATTACTATACACTAGATATACTATAATATATTATAAGAAATGCATTACTATACACTAGATATACTATAATATATTATAAGAAATGCATTACTATACACTAGATATACTATAATATATTATAAGAAATACATTACTATACACTAGATATACTATAATATATTATAAGAAACACATTACTATACACTAGATATAATATAATATAAGAAATACATTACTATACACTAGATATACTATAATATATTATAAGAAATACATTACTATACACTAGATATACTATAATATATTATAAGAAACACATTACTATAAACTAGATATACTATAATATATTATAAGAAATACATTACTATACACTAGATATACTATAATATATTATAAGAAATACATTACTACACACTAGATATACTATAATATATTATAAGAAATACATTACTATACACTAGATATACTATAATATAAGAAACACATTACTATACACTAGATATACTATAATATATTATAAGAAATACATTACTATACACTAGATATACTATAATATATTATAAGAAATACATTACTATACACTAGATATACTATAATATATTATAAGAAACACATTACTATACACTAGATATACTATAATATATTATAAGAAATACATTACTATACACTAGATATACTATAATATAAGAAACACATTACTATAAACTAGATATACTATAATATATTATAAGAAACACATTACTATACACTAGATATACTATAATATATTATAAGAAATACATTACTATACACTAGATATACTATACTATAAGAAACACATTACTATACACTAGATATACTATAATATATTATAAGAAATACATTACTATACACTAGATATACTATAATATAATATAAGAAACACATTACTATACACTAGATATACTATAATATATTATAAGAAACACATTACTATACACTAGATATACTATAATATATTATAAGAAACACATTACTATACACTAGATATACTATAATATATTATAAGAAACACATTACTATACACTAGATATACTATAATATATTATAAGAAATACATTACTATACACTAGATATACTATAATATATTATAAGAAATACATTACTATACACTAGATATACTATAATATATTATAAGAAACACATTACTATACACTAGATATACTATAATATATTATAAGAAATACATTACTATACACTAGATATACTATAATATATTATAAGAAATACAATACTATATACTAGATATACTATAATATATTATAAGAAATACATTACTATACACTAGATATACTATAATATATTATAAGAAACACATTACTATACACTAGATATACTATAATATAATATAAGAAACACATTACTATACACTAGATATACTATAATATATTATAAGAAACACATTACTATACACTAGATATACTATAATATAAGAAACACATTACTATACACTAGATATACTATAATATATTATAAGAAACACATTACTATACACTAGATATACTATAATATATTATAAGAAACACATTACTATACACTAGATATACTATAATATAATATAAGAAATACATTACTATACACTAGATATACTATAATATATTATAAGAAACACATTACTATACACTAGATATACTATAATATATTATAAGAAACACATTACTATACACTAGATATACTATAATATATTATAAGAAACACATTACTATACACTAGATATACTATAATATATTATAAGAAATACATTACTATACACTAGATATACTATACTATAAGAAACACATTACTATACACTAGATATACTATAATATATTATAAGAAATACATTACTATACACTAGATATACTATAATATAATATAAGAAACACATTACTATACACTAGATATACTATAATATATTATAAGAAACACATTACTATACACTAGATATACTATAATATATTATAAGAAACACATTACTATACACTAGATATACTATAATATATTATAAGAAATACATTACTATACACTAGATATACTATAATATATTATAAGAAATACATTACTATACACTAGATATACTATAATATATTATAAGAAATACATTACTATACACTAGATATACTATAATATATTATAAGAAATACATTACTATACACTAGATATACTATAATATATTATAAGAAATACATTACTATATACTAGATATACTATAATATATTATAAGAAATACATTACTATACACTAGATATACTATAATATATTATAAGAAACACATTACTATACACTAGATATACTATAATATAATATAAGAAACACATTACTATACACTAGATATACTATAATATATTATAAGAAACACATTACTATACACTAGATATACTATATTATAAGAAATACATTACTATACACTAGATATACTATAATATATTATAAGAAATACATTACTATACACTAGATATACTATAATATATTATAAGAAATACATTACTATAAACTAGATATACTATAATATATTATAAGAAATACATTACTATACACTAGATATACTATAATATATTATAAGAAACACATTACTATACACTAGATATAGTATAATATATTATAAGAAATACATTACTATACACTAGATATACTATAATATATTATAAGAAATACATTACTATACACTAGATATACTATAATATAAGAAATACATTACTATACACTAGATATACTATAATATAATATAAGAAATACATTACTATACACTAGATATACTATAATATATTATAAGAAATAGATTACTATACACTAGATATACTATAATATAAGAAATACATTACTATACACTAGATATACTATAATATAATATAAGAAATACATTACTATACACTAGATATACTATAATATAAGAAATACATTACTATACACTAGATATACTATAATATAATATAAGAAATACATTACTATACACTAGATATATTATAATATATTATAAGAAATACATTACTATACACTAGATATACTATAATATAATATAAGAAATACATTACTATACACTAGATATACTATAATATAAGTTAAGAAATACATTACTTTAGACTAGATATACTATAATATATTATAAGAAACACATTACTATACACTAGATATACTATAATATATTATAAGAAATACATTACTATATACTAGATATACTATAATATATTATAAGAAATACATTACTTTACACTAGATATACTATAATATATTATAAGAAATACATTACTATACACTAGATATACTATAATATATTATAAGAAATACATTACTATAAACTAGATATACTATAATATATTATAAGAAATACATTACTATACACTAGATATACTATAATATATTATAAGAAACACATTACTATACACTAGATATAGTATAATATATTATAAGAAATACATTACTATACACTAGATATACTATAATATATTATAAGAAATACATTACTATACACTAGATATACTATAATATAAGAAATACATTACTATACACTAGATATACTATAATATAATATAAGAAATACATTACTATACACTAGATATACTATAATATATTATAAGAAATACATTACTATACACTAGATATACTATAATATAAGAAATACATTACTATACACTAGATATACTATAATATAATATAAGAAATACATTACTATACACTAGATATACTATAATATAAGAAATACATTACTATACACTAGATATACTATAATATAATATAAGAAATACATTACTATACACTAGATATACTATAATATAAGAAATACATTACTATACACTAGATATACTATAATATAATATAAGAAATACATTACTATACACTAGATATACTATAATATAAGAAATACATTACTATACACTAGATATACTATAATATAATATAAGAAATACATTACTATACACTAGATATACTATAATATAAGAAATACATTACTATACACTAGATATATTATAATATATTATAAGAAATACATTACTATACACTAGATATACTATAATATATTATAAGAAATACATTACTATACACTAGATATACTATAATATAAGAAATACATTACTATACACTAGATATACTATAATATAATATAAGAAATACATTACTATACACTAGATATACTATAATATAAGAAATACATTACTATACACTAGATATACTATAATATAATATAAGAAATACATTACTATACACTAGATATACTATAATATAAGAAATACATTACTATACACTAGATATATTATAATATATTATAAGAAATACATTACTATATACTAGATATACTATAATATATTATAAGAAATACATTACTATACACTAGATATACTATAATATATTATAAGAAACACATTACTATACACTAGATATACTATAATATATTATAAGTACTCAATATAAATATAAAATAATAAACTTGATCTAATTCATTTTCACAGGCTCTTCTCTTTACACCTTGTAAACCATTCATAAGGAGTAGCTACACCTCTACCTCCTCAAGCTCAACCTCTAGCCTTTCTCTAAACAGTGGTTAGTCTCTCTCACTTACCCTCACTTGCCCTCACTTGACCTCACTTGCCCTCACTTGCCCTCACTTGCCCTCACTTGCCCTCACTTGCCCTCACTTGCCATCACTTGCCCTCACTTGCCCTCACTTGCCCTCACTTGCCCTCACTTGCCCTCACTTGCCCTCACTTGCCCTCACTCGCCCTCACTTGCCCTCACTTGCCCTCACTTGCCCTCACTTGCCCTCACTTGACCTCACTTGACCTCACTTGACCTCACTTGCCCTCACTTGCCCTCACTTGCCCTCACTTGCCCTCACTTGCCCTCACTTGCCCTCACTTGCCCTCAACCTTTATGTCTCTAATTTGTTCCTAAAGTTGATACATTTATTTTCCAATTACATTTCTTTTGAAATCAGGAGCAGCCGGACTCTTTTCATCTGAAGCTGATTTAGTCATCGACTGCTTTCTGTCTTGCTTCCGAATTACTCCGCACAACAATGACCTTCTAAAGGTTAAACCTGTCAATCAAATGCGGCCGCTGCTCATCTGCTCATGCATTAGTTTCACATTAAATTAAATAGTACGCAATTATGGATATATTATTATTAATAATAATAATAAGATATTGATTGTAATTGTAAAGTCCGCCGAAATTAAAGTCACAAGAGAACTATTCATCAATATTTCTTTTGTTTCACTTTCTAAGGTTTGCGTGAATGCCCAGTCTCATCCTGTCTTCCATTACGTACTTGTCAATGTACTATATCGGATTATAACTCAGGTTCTAGTAACTCTCTTCCACTCGCTCACACACCATACGCACACTATACGCATACCATACATACAATACACACACCGTACACACCATACACACACCATACACACACCATACAATCACCATACACACACCGTACATACACCATACACACCGTACACACACCGTACACACACCGTATATACACAATACACACACCATACACACACCATACACACACCATATACACACACCATACACACACCATACACACACCGTACACACACCATACACACACCATACACACACCGTACACACACCTTACACACACCATACACACACCGTACACACACCATACACACACCATACACACACCATATACACACACCATACACACACCATACACACACCGTACACACACCATACACACACCATACACACACCGTACACACACCTTACACACACCATACACACACCGTACACACACCGTACACACACCATACACACACCATACACACACCATACACACACCGTACACACACCTTACACACACCATACACACACCGTACACACACCATACACACACCATACACACACCATACACACACCGTACACACACCATACACACACCATACACACACCGTACACACACCATACACACACCATACACACACAATACACACACCATACACACCTTACACACACCATACACACACCATACACACACCATACACACAACATACACACACCATACACACACCATACACACACCTTACACACACCATACACACACCGTACACACACCATACACACACCATACACACACCATACACACACCGTACACACACCATACACACACCATACACACACCGTACACACACCTTACACACACCATACACACACCGTACACACACCGTACACACACCGTACACACACCATACACACACCATACACACACCGTACACACACCTTACACACACCATACACACACCGTACACACACCATACACACACCATACACACACCATACACACACCGTACACACACCATACACACACCATACACACACCGTACACACACCATACACACACCATACACACACAATACACACACCATACACACCTTACACACACCGTACACACACCATACACACACCGTACACACACCGTACACACACCATACACACACCATACACACACCATACACACACCGTACACACACCTTACACACACTATACACACACCATACACACACCATACACACACCATACACACACCAAACCCTGCAACCACAATCTCACCTACACATTTGCGACATAAACCCCGTAACTCCCATAACTCCATACTGCCATAACTCCATACTGCCATAACTCCATACTCCCATAACTCCATACTCCCATAACTCCATACTCCCATAACTCCATACTATGCCCCGTCTACTCAGAGCCTATTACCCTGGTGGCCCAGTATAAAGATTATGTATGGAAAATCTGCTGATTTAAGATTTCTATTCACCGATACCCTAAACAAGGTGACTCAGATGAACCATAACCCAATACGCAATTCACAAGCGGTTAGTGGCTTTTGGCAGCTTTTGGCAGCTTTTGACAGCTTTAATCTTTTAAACTGCCGTCTTTTTAAATTAAAATCTCTTTTATAAATATATATTGTATTCTGTTTTACAAGAAATTAGAGTATTATCTATTTAAAAAAATTTAATTAAAGAACTCAATTCAATCATTTTGTTAATTACATTTTGAAATATAATATTATTTTCATTTCATTATTTTCTTCTTTTATGAACTAAATTTAACCAGAAATTTTTTTTACACTAATTTTTTTTACACTAAATGCAAGAATAATAATATCTTATTAATGTCATATTAATATCAGTTTATTGTCTTTACCTTTGTCTAATTTCTCAAACCACCACTAGGGCATGACCTTAAGAGAAAAAGTTGTGCGTTTAAACTTTAAGGAGAAATCTAGCGATGATGCTGCCACCTATCGATATCTTTTGTTATGGATTGTGCGATTGATTCACGCTGATCCTATCATCATGCTACATGTAAATATTATAGATAATATTGTTTAAGCCGAAATTAGTTATTGAATAGTTATTGATAAGGTATTGATTAGCTATGGGGTAGGTATTGATTTGGTATTTATTAGCTATGGGGTAGGTATTGATTTGGTATTGATTAGCTATGTGCTAGTTATTGATAAGGTATTGATTAGCTATGGGGTAGGTATTGATTAGGTATTGATTAATTTATTGATTATTTGTCATGGTTTCAGAACCAGGGTAGGTTGATGTCTGAAATCTCGAGTTCTTCCCTAGAATTGATCAACGGTCTAGTTCTTTTAGTTCACCAACAGACTATTCCAGAGTTGGCACAAGAAGCAATGGAGGTTAGATTAGAAATCTCACCATATATTCCCCTTTTTTATATTTTTATATGCTCATATCTTAATATTACATCAAAATATATTGTTTCCTTTCTTCTGAAACCTCATAGAATTCATCTTCATCTCATCTATAATCTATTTAATTGTACAACTTTTGATAAATAACTAAATTTCAAGATTCTAAATTACTAAACCCAATTGAAACCTCAATCCCCTATGTATACTCACTGTCTCAAACCCACTCATTGTCCAAACCCTACTTACCAGTCCACCCCATACAGGCTCTTCTATGTCTCCATCAACCCGAAATCATTGATCTCTGGAATCCTGAAACTCCTATCAAAACATTCTGGGATTTCAGGTTATTTAATATTTGTTTCATAAATATGTCATACTGTAAGTATTTCACCACTACATACACCACTATTTACACTACTATTTACACAACTATTTACACTACTATTTACACCACTACATACACCACTATTTACACCACTATTTACACCACTATTTACACCACTACATACACTACTATTTACACTACTATTTACACCACTATTTACACCACTGTAGACCTCTCACAACGCAACCCACAACCTCAGTTCGCAGATGCTGTTCTCGATCTCCCAGAAGCTCATCCAACACCAGATCTTGAACTACACGGAGATTCTGAAGTGGTTGCACAAGATCCTCGCCTGTCAGAATAATTATCTGCTTCGACGTCGAGACCTCGCTAACTTCGGCAGCCAATTAGCAATCTGCAAACAGGCCGCCATCAAACTCGAGGTCGTGCTGTTCGTGTACCTCTGGAGTATCGATATCGAAGCCGTGCTGACCGCTATGTCCTGTTTCAAACTGCTCTGCATACAGGTTAGGCATTCGCCCAGGTACTCGCCCAGGTACTCGCCCAGGTACTTGCCCAGGTACTCGCCCAGGCACTCTAGCCACGCGTGGAGGTATCGTGTGTAATGTTACGTGAGTTTATAAGTATATGGGTAATAAAGCGGAAATGAGATTGGGAGGTTTGATTTGGTGGGGAAGAAGGGATAACACTGAAGGTGGTATTGACTCCTGTTTTGGGTGAATGTGTATTTAATAAGGCATCCAAACTTACAAAATATTGTCATCTGAAATTAATGATTTTATTTTCAAACAATATTTTGAATATTTTCACTAAATGCTTTTTTTTAAAACTTATCGTTAATTTAATTATTTTCTATGATTGTTATTTATTTCTTAAGACTGAATCATATTCACTTAGGCGGATATCAGGTGTACATCTGATGAAGGTGTAGGAGGTAGCAGTCAGTCCTTACTACCAAACTACCAAGTGTTTCTAGAACTGGCGCAGGCAAGCACTGTATTGACCACGGGTAAGTAATCCTCCCTCTCCATCTCCAACTCCCTTTACATCTCCCTCTCCCACTTCCACTCCCTCTACATCTCCCACTCCCTCTACATCTCCCTTTCCCACTTCCACTCCCTCTACATCTCCCACTCCCACTCCCACTACATCTCCCTCTCCCACTTCCACTCCCTCTACATCTCCCTCTCCCATTCCCACTCCCTCTACATCTCCCTCTCCCACTTCCACTTCCTCTACATCTCCCTCTCCCACTCACTTTACATCTCCCTTTCCTTCTCCCTCTCCCTCTCCCTCTCCTTCTCCCACTACATCTCCCACTCCCTTTCCATTTCCCTCCCCCTCTTTATCTTCATCTCCCTCACCCTATTCCTCTACCTCTCATTCACCAGGTAGGGCAGTACTACAAAAGAGGATTATGGCCCTTCTAAGTAAGATCGAACATCCCACGGCTGGAAACACTCAGGCCTGGAGGGATACTTTCCGTAACTGGGAGTGTAGCACTAGACATCTGGTCCACTACCCCAAGACCAGACCCGAAGACTCTACCAACGGTCAGTAATTTTCTCGCCTACTAACATCATGTAACATAAATAGGTCTTCTATTTTTAACTAGTATTAAAATCAGCAAATCTTAATTTATTTATAAATAACACAGTTTTTATTCTTATCAGATTGTCCTAAACATGTTTAATTAATTCAAATCTGATCTAATTTAGTACAATGTTTATGATGTAGTGATCTTATTAATATATCAGTTATATCAATACTCAGAATCACTACATATTATTAATAAAATAGAATTAGTGACAAATTGAAATTTGTTTTTTATATTACAAAGATTATAGTCGTATAATATACAAATGAATCATAGATAAATTAATTATATATTCCCAGCTATAAACATTCATGACACCACTATTTTTTCATTACTCATTATTTGACTTAATGACTTATTTTTTTCCCCATTTCACTGGTATATTAATCACTACTCTCGACACCATCCCAATCCCAGTAGTTCCTGAAGACCTACTTATACCCAATATCTACCCCATAGTTCCGAAAAGGAGGACCCCTTCGCATCAGAGCACAGAACATGAATTAGAGGACCAGTTGAATGAGTGGGCCAACATGACGGGTTTCCTATGTTCTCTGGGTAGTGTCTGCCTGACTAACCAACAAGTTCAACTCAGGTCTCGTAACTACACCTTTCTATAACCCTGCTCTTATAACATCTACCTTTATACTTTATACCCCTCGCTTATTACCCCCACCTTACGCTTTATACCTGTCCTTTTATAATTTAAACTACTCCCTATCACCAAATCTTTTTATAACCCCGTTATAAACATGTTAACTTATTACTACACTCCCTTAAGTTGCTCCTTATTAAATCTCTCCTTTATAAATGCCTTCATTTTAATCACGCCCACTCTATACCTCAAGTATAACTCCTCGCACTTAAAACCACGCCCACTTGGAACCCCTCCCGTTTATAACCACGCCCATTCTAGTTCGATGAGCACCTCACTTTCAACAAGAAACGCCAGCATGATCTCTGGCTGTAGTGGAGATTCCATTTACTGTCCCGTCACGGTGTTAGTTTCGTCGACCTCTACGTCGGTGTATTTGTATTTGTCAGCGTCGATATCGTGTGAACCCGACGCGTCGATATTTATATTGTGTCGATATACGTCTCAATGGCTATGTCAGTTCTATTATATGTACCAGTCCTAGTATTTCTATGTATGTGTGTGTGTGTGTTATGTCTAGTGTTATGTCTAGTGTTATGTCTAGTGTTATGTCTAGTGTTATGTCTAGTGTTATGTCTAGTGTTATGCCTAGTGTTATGTCTAGTGTTATGTCTAGTGTTATTACTAGTGTTATGTCTAGTGTTATGTCTAGTGTTATGTCTAGTGTTATGTCTAGTGTTGAGTCTAGTGTTATGTCTAGTGTTATGTCTAGTGTTATGTCTAGTGTTATGTCTAGTGTTATGTCTAGTGTTATGTCTAGTGTTATGTCTAGTGTTATGTCTAGTGTTATGTCTAGTGTTATGTCTAGTGTTATGTCTAGTGTTATGTCTAGCGTTATGTCTAGTGTTATGTCTAGTGTTATGTCTAGTGTTATGTCTAGTGTTATGTCTAGTGATATGTCTAGTGTTATGTCTAGTGTTATGTCTAGTGTTATGTCTAGTGTTATGTCTAGTGTTATGTCTAGTGTTATGTCTAGTGTCATGTCTAGTGTTATGCCTAGTGTCATGTCTAGTGTTATGCCTAGTGTCATGTCTAGTGTTATGTCTAGTGTTATGTCTAGTGTTATGTCTAGTGTTATGTCTAGTGTTATGTCTAGTGTTATGTCTAGTGTTGAGTCTAGTGTTATGTCTAGTGTTATGTCTAGTGTTATGTCTAGTGTTATGTCTAGTGTTATGCCTAGTGTTATGTCTAGTGTTATGTCTAGTGTTGAGTCTAGTGTTATGTCTAGTGTTATGTCTAGTGTTATGTCTAGTGTTATGTCTAGTGTCATGTCTAGTGTTATGCCTAGTGTCATGTCTAGTGTTATGCCTAGTGTCATGTCTAGTGTTATGTCTAGTGTTATGTCTAGTGTTATGTCTAGTGTTATGTCTAGTATTATGTCTAGTGTTATGTCTAGTGTTATGTCTAGTGTTATGTCTAGTGTTATGTCTAGTGTTATGTCTAGTGTCATGTCTAGTGTTATGTCTAGTGTTATGTCTAGTGTTATGTCTAGTGTTATGTCTAGTGTTATGTCTAGTGTTATGTCTAGTGTTATGTCTAGTGTTGAGTCTAGTGTTATGTCTAGTGTTATGTCTAGTGTTATGTCTAGTGTTATGTCTAGTGTTATGCCTAGTGTTATGTCTAGTGTTATGTCTAGTGTTGAGTCTAGTGTTATGTCTAGTGTTATGTCTAGTGTTATGTCTAGTGTTATGTCTAGTGTCATGTCTAGTGTTATGCCTAGTGTCATGTCTAGTGTTATGCCTAGTGTCATGTCTAGTGTTATGTCTAGTGTTATGTCTAGTGTTATGTCTAGTGTTATGTCTAGTATTATGTCTAGTGTTATGTCTAGTGTTATGTCTAGCGTTATGTCTAGTGTTATGTCTAGTGTTATGTCTAGTATTATGTCTAGTGTTATGTCTAGTGTTATGTCTAGTGTTATGTCTAGTGTTATGTCTAGTGTTATGTCTAGTGTTATGTCTAGTGTTATGTCTAGTGTTATGTCTAGTGTTATGTCTAGTGTTATGTCTAGTGTTATGTCTAGTGTTATGTCTAGTGTTATGTCTAGTGTTATGTCTAGTGTTATGTCTAGTGTTATGTCTAGTGTTATGTCTAGTGTTATGTCTAGTGTTATGATTAGTGTTATGTCTAGTGTTATGTCTAGTGTTATGTCTAGTGTTATGTCTAGTGTTATGTCTAGTGTTATGTCTAGTGTTATTACTAGTGTTATGCCTAGTGTCATGTCTAGTGTTATGCCTAGTGTCATGTCTAGTGATATGTCTAGTGTTATGTCTAGTGTTATGTCTAGTGATATGTCTAGTGATATGTCTAGTGTCATGTCTAGTGTTATGCCTAGTGTCATGTCTAGTGATATGTCTAGTGTTATGTCTAGTGATATGTCTAGTTATTACAATGCCCTAGATTCTTAACTATATCCATTTTATCGACTTGTTCAATTAAGATGGCGGAATGTTGTTTACAAAAATCGCTGTTTCTCTAATAACATTGTCGGTCGAGATTATAAACTCCAGCCATTGCTTCGCGCCATTTGAACCCTACGACCTCTCACTGCTTCGCAGGTTCATAGGCCATCTGCTGCGACTGCTCATGTGCAACAACGAGAAGTTCGGCGCCCAGATACAGAAGCACGTGAAACAGCTCGTCGGCCATGAACTCAACTGCGCCATCTACGGCATCCTCTTCGACCAAATCAAAGTATTCTCCGAGAAATTCTTCGACCAATCGGCTCAGGTTGCTAAAGCGAAGTGGTTCAATAAAAAAGAAACACTCGACCCATTGTTACGCCACATTATTTGATTGTCTGAAATCGTATTGCAGTATTTAGAATAGAATTGTTACGCCTGCAAATTGATTCGTTATGTAATCAATAATTGAGAGCTAGATACAAAATCAATGTGTTTATCTGTAGAATCTTTGTAAGATTTGTTGTTTTATGTGAAGTTTGCGTTCAGAGTTTATTTATTATTCTTATTAATAAGCAAAGCGCATTTTTCACGTTTACAACAATTATTATTTGAGGTGGGTTCGTCGATAAATGTTTTGTTTGATAGTACGGGTTGTACCAATACATTATTAATCCTCGCAAATCATTGAAATATCAGCGGAAACCATTCCTTTAACTCCCTTACATCTGATCACACAAGCCACGCCTCTACCCCCATGATCGCTTTAACTCTCCCGCTTCCAGACCTCATAACCTCTGACATCGCCATTACTTCCTTTAATCACGTCACCTACAACTTTAATATAACAATTATCAAGTTACCCACGCGGTGTACTCGACGAAACCGTAAAACTTGAAGTTTCAAAACCCACTCCACAAATGTCATCACTTTAATCCTAACATAACCCATTAACCCCGCATTAACCCCTCATTAACCCCGCCATAACCCTAGCTGTCCTATGTTGACAGGTGATCGTAAATGATAAGAACACACAGTTTGTTGAGAATGTGATTTTCATCATGAAAAGCATCCTCGAAAATAAATCTGATACGCCAGGGGAACACTTGGGTATTACTAGCATTGAATCTCTAATGCTAGATATTGTCAGGTGAGGAGAGGAGAGGAGAGGAGAGGAGAGGAGAGGAGAGGAGAGGAGAGGAGAGGAGAGGAGAGGAGAGGAGAGGAGAGGAGAGGAGAGGAGAGGAGAGGAGAGGAGAGGAGAGGAGAGGAGAAAGGAGAAAGGAGATATAGAAACATATTACTTTATTTAAGCGTTAACTCGATTGCAGATATGTTCGACATTTGGATGCATCGATTCATTCGATCCAAACGAAAACGAAACTCTCTCAACTTGTTGAAGTTATGATGAGAAGACGAGATGAACTAACCTTTAGAACGGTTGCTTCTAATTACTTTCACGCCAGCGTTTTCAATTATATCCTCAATAATATTGAATTCTAATTATTGATATTTCAAATATGTAATAAGTAATATTGTTTAATAAATAAGTAATGTGTTATATTGTTTAATAAATAAGTAATGTGTTATATTGTTTAATAAATAAGTAATGTGTTATATTGTTTAGTAAATAAGTAATGTGTGAATTGTTTAGTAAATAAATATGTTATATTGTTAATGTTTTTTTTTATCAGGAGATGAAATTTAGAAATAAATTAGTGGAATATTTGACTGATTGGATTATGGGTAATTCTCACCAACTCAATGTTCAAGGCGATATTTGTGCAATTTCTAGGTTATTTGTTTATATCACCCTCTTGCTAATTACTTGAATAATATTATTTTAAGTTTGAAAAGATTTCTAATCATTAAAGCTTAAAATCGTTAAAATGTTATTTTCTTCAACAGAGATTTAGACTTGGCAAGTATGGAGGCTGTAGTTTCATTACTTGCTGGTCTTCCTTTGCAACCAGAGGAGAATGATCGAGGAGGAGATCTGATGGAGGCAAAATCTCAACTTTTTCTCAAGTTGGTTTACTGAAATATCCGAATAAATTAAAATATCATATTAATTTATTCTATATTTTCAGTATGATATTTTTTATATAACTATTCAAAATAAATGTCACTAGTTTTTTACACTTCGACAACAAATATCCATTCAAAATATATTATTTTATAAACTAAATATTATCTAAATTTCTCTAATTATAAAGTCTTAATTCAACTATATGTACTTAACTAGTATATACTTACTTAGTAAGTACTATACTTACTTCTAATGTATAAACATAACTCAGTCAATTTCACCAGGTATTTCACTCTTTTCATGAATCTTTTGAATGACTGTTCGGAAGACTCTCAAGCACGAGGCGCAGAAGATAATAACAAGACTAATGTATCTCCATCTCCAACCTCTCTTCTCTCAAATAAGGTCGGCCGATGTATTGTGATGTAATCGCTTGGCCCTCTATTGTCTATTTGCTATTGTCCGCGCCATTTCCGGCCATCCCTTTAACCTGACACTCCTCTACACCCTAATCGTCCGCCCTGCCGTCGTACAGAGACCCATATCGACGTTATCAGCTCTCAGGACCTGTACAGTCTGCGCCATGTCCAACCTCCTTAATGCCAACATCGACAGCGGTTTAATGCACTCGATTGGTCAGTCATTGTATTCGCGAGATTACGTAATCAGCTATTTCAGCGATAAAGCATTCAGATAAAGCATTCAGATAAAGCATTCAAATAAAGCATTTAGATAAAGCATTTAGATAAAGCATTCAGATAAAGCATTTAGATAAAGTATTCAGATAAAGCATTCAGATAAAGCATTTAGATAAAGCATTCAGATAAAGCATTCAGATAAAGCATTCAGATAAAGCATTCAAATAAAGCATTCAGATAAAGCATTTAGATAAAGCATTCAGATAAAGCATTCAGATAAAGCATTCAAATAAAGCATTCAGATAAAGCATTCAAATAAAGCATTGTTAATTAACTAATCCACACACTAATCATTATATAATGGTTGCAAAAATAGAATATATATAAGAGATGGTATGTAAATAGAAATATAACATTTCTGGCATCATTTTCTAGTTAATAATATTCTCGAGTACATTGCTCGTGGTTTTTACATGAATTATGTGACCTGACACAATAATGCTTTACCGGGTGACTTAAGCTAACCTAAGATACTCACTGCAACGATTACAGCGATTACCCTTTACCCTTTACCCTTTACCCCTCTCAGGACTAGGCTACCACCGAGATCTGCAGAGCAGAGCTGCCTTCATGGAGGTGTTGACCAAGATTCTCCAACAGGTTTGCAATTGTTCACGCATTACTAAACTCTCCGAATAAACTTCACTGTCTGCAGTTCATCTTCATTTTACTTAAAGAGGAAATATTTGTAAACAATACAAGAGATACGATACAAAATCAGCTGTTAACTGTAAACAGTTGTTATAACAACAATACCATATAAATATAGTATTCAAAACAATATAGCTGTCAGAATTATGATTAGGCATCGAAATCTAAAATTTGTACTTTTTTACGATCACCAGGGAACAGAATTTGAAACACTTGCTGAAACTGCTTTAGCAGATAGATTCGAACGTCTCATTGAACTTGTGACAATGATAGGAGATAAGGGCGAACTGCCCATAGCAATGGCATTAGCAAGTGTGGTTGCATCTCCTCACATGGTACGGCAGCGTAAAGGCCCACATTATACACCTTACCGCACCCCCACTCTACACCCCACTCTACACCCCACTCTACACCCCACTCTACACCCCACACTACACCTCATACTACACCCCACGCTACACCCCACGCTACACCCCACACTACACCCCACAATACACCCCATACTACATCCCACACTATACCCCACAATACACCCCACAATACACCCCACTCTACACCCCACAATACACCCCACTTTACACCCCACTCTGCACCCCTCACTACATCCCACACTACACCCCACACTACATCCCACATTACCCACTGCCTGCTACCACATTATACATCTTACCGTACCCCCACTCTACACCCCACAATACACCCCACAATACACCCCACTCTACACCCCACTCTACACCCCACAATACACCCCACTTTACACCCCACTCTGCACCCCTCACTACATCCCACACTACACCCCACACTACACCCCACACTACACCCCACACTACATCCCACATTACCCACTGCCTGCTACCACATTATACATCTTACCGTACCCCCACTCTACACCCCACAATACACCCCACAATACACCCCACTCTACACCCCACTCTACACCCCACACTACATCCCACTCTACACCCCACTCTATACCCCACACTACACCCCACACTACACCCCACTCTACACCCCATTCTACACCCCACTCTACACCCCACACTACACCCCATACTACACCCCACAATACACCCCACAATACACCCCATAATACACCCCACTCTACATCACACTCTATACCCCACTCTATACCCCACACTACACCCCACACTACACCCCACACTACACCCCACAATACAACCCACTCTACACCCCACTCTACACCCCAGACTACATCCCACACTATACCCTTCACTACACCCCACACTATACCCCACTCTATACCCCACTCTACACCCCACACTACACTCCACACTACACCCCACTCTACACCCCACTCTACACTCCACACTACACTCCACACTACACCCCACTCTACACCCCACTCTACACTCCACACTACACCCCACAATACACCCCACAATACACCCCACACTACACTCCACACTACACCCCACTCTACACCCCACACTACACTCCACACTACACCCCACTCTACACCCCACTCTACACTCCACACTACACCCCACAATACACCCCACAATATACCCCACAATACACCCCACAATACACCCCACTCTACACCCCACTCTACACCCCACACTACACCCCACACTACACCCCACACAATACACCCCACAATACACCCCCACTCTACACCCCACTCTACACCCCACACTACACCCCACACTACACCCCACACTACACCCCACAATACACCCCACAATACACCCCACTCTACACCCCAGACTACATCCCACACTACACCCTTCGCTACACCCCACACTATACCCCACTCTATACCCCACTCTACACCCCACATTACACTCCACATTACACCCCACTCTACACCCCACTCTACACTCCACTCTACACTCCACACTACACCCCACTCTACACCCCACTCTACACTCCACTCTACACCCCACTCTACACTCCACACTACACCCCACACTACACTCCACACTACACCCCACACTACACCCCACTCTACACCCCACTCTACACCCCACACTACACCCCACACTACACCCCACACTACACCCCACATTACACTCCACATTACACCCCACTCTACACCCCACTCTACACTCCACTCTACACTCCACACTACACCCCACACTACACCCCACTCTACACCCCACTCTACACCCCACACTACACCCCACACTACACCCCACACTACACCACACAATACACCCCACAATACACCCCCACTCTACACCCCACTCTACACCCCACACTACACCCCACACTACACCCCACACTACACCCCACAATACACCCCACAATACACCCCACTCTACACCCCAGACTACATCCCACACTACACCCTTCGCTACACCCCACACTATACCCCACTCTATACCCCACTCTACACCCCACATTACACTCCACATTACACCCCACTCTACACCCCACTCTACACTCCACTCTACACTCCACACTACACCCCACTCTACACCCCACTCTACACTCCACTCTACACCCCACTCTACACCCCAGACTACATTCCACACTACCAACTGCCTGCAACCACATTATACACATTACTACACTACACACTTTACCACACACCTCACCACACACCTCACCACACGCCTCACCATACACCTCATTACATACCTCATCACACACCTCATCACACCTCATCACTCCACATCACTCCACATCACACTACACCACACCACACACCCCACCTCACACCACACCACACATAAATCTATATGAATATATGTTAAAATTAATATTTTCTTTGGTCAAACAAATTTAATTTTGAATATATCTTATATTAATATTTTAGAAATAATATATAAATCTTTATAAGTGTTAGATATATTTAGTCAATATATTAAAATCAAAAACATTGCATCTATAATTCTATCTATATATATTTATATAGAGAGCAAAAAGTAGTCAAAGTGATAACAATGATTATTATTCTTAATAATAACAATGATTATTTCTATAATTTCAGGATGAACTTGCCCGTGTCTTCGTGAATCTTTTTGATGGAAAACATCTTTTGTATCAACTATTATGGAATATGTTCTCCAAGGAAGTTAGAAGTGAAAGAGATCTTTGTATTCTATAGAAATTTATATATGTTAATTATATATTAAATAAATTTATAAAAATATAGTTTATTAGAAAAATGTAGATAATTTTTAATTCTAAAATAATATAAGACTATAATTTAAAGACATGATTATATATAAAAAAGAAGAAATAATTGTGATTTATATATATTAATTATATATATTAATTATATAAGCTATACACATATTTGTATATAAATAATATTGTTCAATATTATAAAACTATTATAGAAGTCTTATTAGAAGTATTATAGAAGTATTATATATATTGCCAAATCAATAAGATATTAAACCTATGACCTTTGTTCACTAAATAGGTCGAAATTGCTGATTGCATGCAGACGCTATTTCGGGGCAATTCATTGGCCAGTAAGGTGATGGCTTACTGTTGCAGACTATACGGGCAAGCCTATTTACGGGAACTTTTGTCCGACTCCTTGAATGAGATGTTTCGGTCCGACAGACTCGGCATTTCATACGAAATTGATAGCTCCAGGTATGTAGGTGTAACAATAGCCTGCCAATCTTCTATTACGTATCAAATACACCCGATTATCGACGGTCAGCATTGCATACGTTGTCTTTGGCTAACAATAAGCATTATTATAATTATACGAAAGAATTATTAAAAAAAAATCTTTTATTATTTAATTTCTAATAATTTGTATTATAAATCATAAACTCGAAGTTTCTCAATGTAGTCGAATGCATTCGTAAATAGAAAATGTGTTTGGGAATCTAATAATTTAACGAGTGTTTGCGTTGAGTTTCATTGAAGCTTTCTGTCGAATGACGCACAGATTAGAGCCGGATGAGAATTACGAATTGAATCGTAAACATCTGATGACGCTGACTCAGCAAGTTCTCAATCTCATCGTGGAATCTGCAGACGGGTTGGAAAATCATCATTTTACCAATCAGAAGTTATTGTCTATCTACCAGATATGAACTTCGACCTTTAATTATTGTTACACACACGTTATGAGCTAATAAATCTATATACAGCTTCTTAGACATATATATACAGCTTTGCACCCATAATGCTTTTACGACCTACAATGAGCCCTATAAACAGGCCCCATCCTCGCTTCCCAATACAACTACGAAACATGTGTCATTGCCTACACCAAGTAATCAGCCATCGCTTCCCTGATGGAGCCGTCAATGCATTGGGAACTGTATTATTCCTTCGCTTTATCAACCCTTCTCTAGGTCAGTAGTGGTGTAGTGGTTTAGTGGTTTAGGTGTTTAGGGGTGTAGTGGTTTAGGTGTTTAGAGGTGTAGTGGTGTAGGGGTTTAGAGGTGTAGTGGTGTAGGGGTTTAGAGGTGTAGTGGTGTAGGGGTTTAGAGGTGTAGTAGTGTAGTGGTGTAGGGGTTTAGAGGTGTAGGTGTTTAGGGGTGTAGTGGTTTAGAGGTGTAGTGGTGTAGTGGTTTAGAGATGTAGTAGTGTAGAGATGTAGTAGTGTAGGGGTTTAGAGGTGTAGGTGTTTAGGGGTGTAGTGGTTTAGGTGTTTAGAGGTGTAGTGGTATAGGGGTTTAGAGGTGTAGTGGTGTAGGGGTTTAGAGGTGTAGTGGTGTAGGGGTTTAGAGGTGTAGTAGTGTAGTGGTGTAGGGGTTTAGAGGTGTAGGTGTTTAGGGGTGTAGTGGTTTAGAGGTGTAGTGGTGTAGTGGTTTAGAGATGTAGTAGTGTAGGGGTTTAGAGGTGTAGGTGTTTAGGGGTGTAGTGGTTTAGGTGTTTAGAGGTGTAGTGGTATAGGGGTTTAGAGGTGTAGTGGTGTAGGGGTTTAGAGGTGTAGTGGTTTAGGTGTTTAGAGGTGTAGTGGTGTAGGGGTTTAGAGGTGTAGTAGTGTAGGATTTAGAGGTGTAGTGGTGTAGGGGTTTAGAGGTGTAGTGGTGTAGGGGTTTAGAGGTGTAGTAGTGTAGTGGTTTAGAGGTGTAGTGGTGTAGTAGTGTAGGGGTTTAGAGGTGTAGGTGTTTAGGGGTGTAGTGGTTTAGAGGTGTAGTGGTGTAGTGGTTTAGAGATGTAGTGGTGTAGTGGTTTAGGGGTGTAGTGGTGTAGTGGTTTAGAGGTGTAGTGGTGTAGGGGTTTAGGGGTGTAGGTGTTTAGAGGTGTAGGGTGTAGCGGTTTAGAGGTGTAGGGGTGTATTTGTGTAGGGGTGTAGAGGTGTAGTGGTGTAGGGGTATAGAGGTATAGTGGAGTAGGGGTGTATGAATTTAGAATTATCAACAATCAATATACTTTGCTTCATCTCTTTAACACGGCCATTTTAATATCTCACCTAACCTCACCTCACCACATCTCTCATCATCTCACCTCATCTCACCTCACCTCATCTCACCTTAGATCATCTCATCTCACCTCATCTGGCCCCATACCTCACCTAACCTCACCTCATCTCACCTCATCTCATCTCATCTCACCTCATCTCATCGCATCTCACCTCATCTCACCCCATACCTCACCTAACCTCACCTCATCTCACCTCACCTCATCTCACCTCATCTCACCTCACCTCATCTCACCTCATCTCACCTCACCTCATCTCACCTCAGATCATCTCACCTCATATCACCTCAGATCATCTCATCTCACCTCATCTCACCCCATACCTCACCTAACCTCACCTCATCTCACCTCATCTCATCTCACCACATCTCACCTCATCTCACCTCAGATCATCTCATCTCACCTCATCTCACCCATACCTCACCTAACCTCACCTCATCTTACCTCACCTCACCTAACCTCACCTCATCTCATCTCATCTCACCTCATCTCACCTCATCTTATCTCACCTCAGATCATCTCACCTCGTCTCATCTCACCTCACCTCATCTCACCTCATCTCATCTCACGTCATCTCACCTCACCTCATATCACCTCAGATCATCTCATCTCACCTCATCTCACCTCCTCACCAAATTCTCTAGTATCTCCTTGTGAGACTGGAATTATAGACTAGCAGCCCTCACCTAACCTCACCTCATCTCACCACCTCATCTCACCTCATCTCAACTCATCTCACCTCCTCACCAAATTCTCTAGTATCTCCTTGTGAGACTGGCATTATAGACGAGCAGCCCTCACCTAACCTCACCTCATCTCACCACCTCACCTCACCTCACCTCATCTCACCTCCTCACCAAATTCTCTAGTATCTCCTTGTGAGACTGGCATTATAGACTAGCAGCCCTCACCTAACCTCACCTCACCTCACCACCTCACCTCACCTCACCTCATCTCACCACCTCATCTCACCTCATCTCAACTCATCTCACCTCCTCACCAAATTCTCTAGTATCTCCTTGTGAGACTGGCATTATAGACGAGCAGCCCTCACCTAACCTCACCTCATCTCACCACCTCACCTCACCTCACCTCATCTCACCTCCTCACCAAATTCTCTAGTATCTCCTTGTGAGACTGGCATTATAGACTAGCAGCCCTCACCTAACCTCACCTCACCTCACCTCATCTCACCTCCTCACCAAATTCTCTAGTATCTCCTTGTGAGACTGGCATTATAGACTAGCAGCCCTCACCTAACCTCACCTCATCTCACCACCTCACCTTACCTAACCTCACCTCATCTCACCACCTCACCTCACCTCATCTCACCTCCTCACCAAATTCTCTAGTATCTCCTTGTGAGACTGGCATTATAGACGAGCAGCCCTCACCTCGTATGAAACGTGGTTTGACGTTGATGTGTAAAATTATGCAAAACGTCGCAAACCATGTTCTGTTTACAAAAGAACAACATATGCGTTCCTTTAATGACTTTCTCAAGTCAAACTTCGATGTTGGCAGAAGGTAATTAATGACACCGTTGGCAAATTGATTACAGATTTTAACGTTGTGTATTGTCTAAATGCAACCTATTATGAGCATCCTATATATAATAATCATAATTAATATTTATCAATAAATCATATTTTGTTAACAACAATTTGTATTTTTATAATTGTAAAATAGAAAATAAATTAATTATTAGAAAATATTTGTGATTTACAAATAAACTTATGATTAATTATTATTAACTCCCACTTTATACAACTCCCATTTATTTCTTTAACTCCCACTTTATACAACTCCCATTTATTTCTTTAACTCCCACTTTATACAACTCCCATTTATTTCTTTAACTCCCACTTGTTCATACAACTCCCATTTATTTCTTTATCTCCCACTTGTTCATACAACTCCCATTTATTTCTTTAACTCCAATTTGTTCATACAACTCCCATTTATTTCTTTAACTCTCACTTATTTATACAACTCCCATTTATTTCTTTAACTCCCACTTGTTCATACAACTCCCACTTATTTCTTTAACTCCCACTTGTTCATACAACTCCCATTTATTTCTTTAATTCCCATTTGTTCATACAACTCCCATTTATTTCTTTAACTCCCACTTGTTCATACAACTCCCATTTATTTCTTTAACTCCCATTTGTTCATTCGACTCCAACTCATAATTCTTCCCTCAGATTCTTTCACAAGATAGCGTCGGATTACAACACTGCAGATGTTGCAACTCACTCTCTTTCTTATTTATCGGAGTCCAACACTCTGTCCCTGCACAGGCTGCTCTGGGTTAACCAGGAGAAGATAGGGGATTACCTTTCCAGCAGCAGGTTAATGTTCATTTCATTTATTGATTCGGGGAAATATGATTTCGTTTTTTTCTTGTAGTAATTTCTTTGTTTGGGTTTGAGTTTGTTTTTCTTGTTTATTTTCTAATCTAAATAAATAAATTGCAAATCATTCGGCTAAATCATTTCACCTTCACCGTTAATATCTAAATACAAATACTGATACTTCGATAATGATATTAGGGACCATAAAGCTGTTGGCAGGAGACCATTTGACAAGATGGCAACTCTGTTGGCTTATTTGGGGCCCCCTGAACACAGACTTCTTGACTCGCAGTTAGTGTAAGATTGGAATGTTGGTAATAGGAATTGCTTTAGTAGTTATTATTAATTATTATAATAAATGTCTATCATCTAATGCATTGTATTGTATCGTGTTATATTATATTTGTTACTATTGTGTAGAATTGTATTATATGTATTTATTTATCAAACTCGACTTATATAACACATTTCACGGCAAGTTTTGTGATCAAGACGATATTCATTTTAAATTTTAACCACATGAAGGTTTGAGTCTAATTCTAACGGTTTATTTGAAAGACTGGAAAGTTTTAGCATATCATATTTTACATAATTGTATGTCGCGAGTGAAAGTAGTAATTGGTGTAATGAGCCAATTCTGTGATGTTGCGGAATTCAGTTTCGCTGGTATTTAATAAAGTTAATGGTAACTAATTCAGTTCGAGATAGTTTGTGTAATTCGTATACACAGATTAGCGAATGATCTTTACGGGGAAATTGATTTCGTCAGCAAACATTGTATAGTTAATATTGAGGAAGGTGGGAATTGTTGGAAAGTAGGCAGCAATTGGATAGAGGACAAAGCCTTACACTTAACCACAGTTTAGTGAGTATGGGTCAGATATATTAGTGTTACTTTTCATAGCACAAGTTCTCGGGGGAGATAGAAGAAGATTACTCGAGTAGAGAGGAGTTGATCATCGTCGAGTAAGTTTACAGTAGTTTCGGTACCGCAGTCGAGTATGGAATCGCCATTAAAGTAGTTTTCTAGGGGAAGGCTGTAAGTGGTAGTCGTAAGTGTGTCTATGTTGCAAGGATATTGGCGATATTGTAGAAGCGACTTCACGTGAATTTCATTATATCCGATAAGAAATCGGCGTTTTAATATTTACGAAGTTCGATGTTGCGATTTGTAGTTCTTCGAGTTTTTTCATGAAGAGAACAGCAGGTAATCAATACAACATCTATATAAAGTAGGGTTCAACAGAGGTCAATATTTCTGTTCGCTAAGCCTACGATATAGCCTTTCACGATTACAGTGGTCAGATTTAAACCGAGGTGTTTTGGTTGACTGGCATAGACCTTCCGAATTTAATCTATTTATCCAGGGCATTGGATAGAGTTTTGAAGATCAGTCGATATAGCTTTATATTTAATTTTCATGAATTTCTACGTGATTTCATATTAATAGATAGTATTTTGGTGTCGATATCGATAAATAAAGAGATGTCGTTATGGTCAGTAAATAGTGTTGACTTGAAGGAAGTTTCGATGAGGGTAAAGTAGTCTAGGGTAAGGAATATAACAATC